>BLKM01003281.1:5142709-5352488 GCA_013340265.1 Coptotermes formosanus | reverse complement strand
CGGTGGTGGTGGTGGTGGTGGTGGTCGTCGTCGTCGTCGCCGCCGTCGCCGCCGCCGCCGCCGCCGTCGTCGTCGTTATGACGACAACCATGATGATGATCATCATCCGAACTCTCACTTCTCAGCTTTAGCTGGGAAATATTCACCTATCCTGGGATATTTCATCAACAGGATTAGGCTCGGTGGTCTTATGTGTAATTTAGGAAATTTCTTACAATTGAACATGTGCCAAGAATTACCACTTTTTGCATTTGTATATATGTGTCTGGGTGCAGGTTAAGTCTCTTTAGACTTTGTGACAGTGACTTTGGAATTATTCCCGTGGCTGAAATTACTATCAGGACCACTTGTACTGTGTCCTGCTTCCACATATCACGTATTTCGTTCGCCAGTTCTTGGTACTTGTTTTGTTTTTCGGATATTGTTTTGGTGAGATTGTGTGTATTTAAAATAGCTATGTCTATTAGAAAGGTATTTTTTGTTTTCTTGTTCGTGAAAGTTATGTCAGGTCGGTTGGAAGGTATTGTTTTGTCCGTAATAATGCTGCGATTCCAGTACAGTTTGAAGTTGTCGTTCCCCAGCACATTTGTTGGTTTGTACTTATAGTACGGGCATTTGTCTTCAATTAGTTCAGCTGCTTCTGCCAGTTTCTGGTGTATAACTTTTGCTACTCCGTCACGTCTTCTTATATACTCGGTATGTGCTAGCTGTTCACATGCTGCAGTAATGTGCTGGATCGTCTCCAATTCTTTTCCACATCTTCTACACATCTCGTCGATGTTTGGCTGCTTCAAAATATATTTCTTGTAGTTTCTTGTTAGTATAGCTTGGTCCTGTATTGCTGTTAAAAAGCCCTCTGTTTCGGCAAACAGGCCTGCATTTGTCAGCCATTTGCTCGACGCTTCTATGTCTACATGTTTTTGGCTAAGGTCATGTGGGTGTCGGCCATGTAAGGCTTTTTGGGACCACTGTCTTCTGACTTTGTTGTTGTATTCTTTGTCTGTGGTGAGTTAATTTTCATTTGCGCATAGTAAATCCAGTGGGGTGTATTTATTGTCTGCTTTTACTACTGCAGCATGGAGAGGTGATGATGTCTGTTTGTTTAAGAAGTATACCTGAAGTAACTTCACCTGCTTATAATGTAGCCCAGTTATATCGGTCATCCCTCTTCCTCCTATGTGCCGTGGTAGAGTGAGTCTTTCCTTTGCGGCACGGGGGTGGTGAATTCTATATCTTGTAAGTAGCGCTCTCGTTCTAATTTGGAGATTCTCTAGGTCTGTAGGCATCCATTTTACTATTCCAAAACTGAAAGTTAGTACCGGAATTGCATAAGTACGAGGCGTGTTCAAAAGAAGACCGAACTTTTTAAATAGCGCGCCAACCAGCACAGAGGGCGCGCTGCGGCTACTGAGCGCACCTAGCGGCAGGTTTTGACAACAAATTGCCATTTGCCCCGTTTCGCTATGAGCATTAGTCATCGAGCTACATCCGCTGAACTGAGCATGTGCACAAGCTGTTTGTCGGATTAGTGACAAAGTGACAATGAAAGAGCTTGAAGAACAACATGTGTGTGTGAAAATCTGCTGCAAACTTGGTAAAAATTTCACAGAGACATTTCATTTGCTTAACCAAGCATACAAGGAGGACTGTATGAGCCGAACACAGTGCTATGAGTGGTTTAAGTGTTTCAAAGAGGGCAGAATGTTGGTCGGTGAAGAGTCCAGGTCCGGACGACCTTCCACATCAACAGACGACGACCATGTCCAGAGAGTTCGTGCTGCGTTTCGTGGAAATCGTCGTTTAACTGTCCGAGAAGTTGCTGACGAAGTGGGCATCTTGCCATCAAATTTTGACTGAAAAACTTCAGATGCGTCGTGTCAGTGCAAAATTCGTGCCACGTTTGTTGACTGATGATCAGAAAGAGAACCGTGTTGATATCAGTCAGGAACTGCTTGCCAATGCAAGTAGTAATGAAAACTTCCTTAAGAACATCATAACAGGAGATGAGACGTGGGTTTATGGCCATGATGTTGAAACCAAGATGCAATCATCACAGTGGATGGGAAAAGGGTCTCCTCGACCAAAAAAAGCACGGATGAGTCAGTCAAAGATGAAGGTGATGTTGGCTGTGTTTTTTGATTGCAAAGGCATTGTCCATCATGAATTTGTACTACGTGGTCAGATGGTAAACAAACAGTTGTACCACGACTTTTTAGCGCGTTTGAGGGATGCTGTGCGCAGGAAGAGGCCTGAATTGTGAGAAAACCAAACTTGGATGTTGCACCCCGACAATGCGCCGGCTCATGCGTCACTCCTCATCCGCAGTTATCTGGTAAAACATCAGATATCCATTGTGCCCCATCCACCCTATTCTCCGGACTTAGCCCCAGCAGACTTTTTCCTGTTTCCCAAACTTAAAACCACTTTGAAAGGACGTCGTTTCCAAACCATAGAGGAGATTCAGGAAAATGCGACAAGAGAACTGCACGTGATCACAGAAAGTGCGTTCCAGGAAGCATTCCAACAATGGAAGAAACGTTGGGAACAGTGTATCGCCAATAGAGGGGACCACTTTGAAGGGGACAGTGCTTAAAATGTTGTAAAATGAGCAATAAAGTCTTTATAGCAAAAGTTCGGTCTTTTTTTGAACACGCCTTGTATTTATAGCTTCAATCGTATTTTTCCCATTCAACTTTGTCTTTAATATCCTCTTTGTGTGCTGTAGGTATTCATTGCCTAGCTGTTGTTTCATTTGTGCATGTTTAATTTGCTTAGTTTGCATGTGGCCCAAGTATTTGCATGTCTCCCTCTTTCATGGCTATCATAGTGTCCTCCCAGTGGATGTCATGGCCATAGCAGTGGTGGTGGTGACAGTGTGTCTATTGTTATCCAGCCATGACAGCACTGTTACTCAAAGCAGATAGTATGAAGCAGGAAAGAAAGTCTGGGCACATTTGGATTCACACCTTCTTTATGAGAAAAAAAACTGGAGTAGAATACTCTGCTTTGTACAAAGCACAAACAGATGACAAAACAAGTGACAAAGTAGACCCACTGATTCAACTTTTGTTAATGAAAATGTTTGGACCGAGAGAACATTGCATTGATAGGAGCACTAACACCAATACGAGGAAGGAACAGTTAACTTAAAAATTGTATTAACATAAAGCTTTACATATTGTTTCAAATCTCACAGTTTTAAAATTCTATATAATAGCACTATACCAACAATGTTTTAAAACAACTGGAATAAGAAGAGGTTGATGTTTAGATGGTCCAGTATGAGTGATCTGCTGGCAAATATAATGGTGCTAGTTTGAAGAAGTAATTGTCAAATCTGGCTGGCCGTGAACTTTGACTGCAAAAAACCGACCCATGGGTGACTGGGTTGATTGAATGACTGCAAATGTTGGGATTATCAGCCAAGACAATTCACAAATTGTTCCCCTTCAAACTGTGAAACTGCATCAAAAATCCATTGCTGTTATATTTGAGTATTACAGTGGGAAGGTTTTCACCATTGTTGCCATACTGGGAGAAAAACGGGTCACTTGTGTAATTTAATTCTGGGATTTAGCAGTGGAATCAATGCTGCACATCAGAATCACAAACAACACCCTGCTACTGAGACTTATTACGACTGTATCACTTGGGCCACTTGCAACACAATGGTGATAACAACTCGAATCTATGCATCAAATCAGCTTTTTTAATTAGGCCATGTAAATGAATAAAGACTTCCCAACAATTTGGCAAATATTACAGTTGCCATTATCAGGATGAAAGAATCTATGGTTTGACCAGGAGCTATCATATCTGGCAATGAGTGGGGTGTATGAGGTGACATGCTGATTACTGGTCAGGGGTGCTAACCAATATGGGAACACACCATAGCAACCTGCATATGGATCAGAAGGATGGCCTCAACTACAATTTAAAATCTAGTGTACAGCTAGGCAGGACATTAAAGGTTAAAAATAAATGGCCTCAGTGCACGTTCTTCATGAAGAAACACTGCATATACAAATAAATTACAACTGACACCTGTGAATAGCCTTACCAAGTGGTCTGAAAGTTTCTTGACCACAGGTTCATACTGGACACTTCGAGCCCATGCATCACACACAAAGCAGAGGTTAAAATAGAAGGCATTTCGAGCATATTTCTTGTTGTCTATTCGAATGGGAAATCCAAGAATTTTAGATCCAAGCAAAGTCCTACAAAAGAAATTACAAAATATCCATCAGTGCAATACATGAAATTTGCTTATAACATGTCTGGTTTCTTTATGTTATGTCTTCCCTGAAAATTAAGTGAAGGTTCATGGAACAGTAACTCTAAACTCATATTCAGAGGTCGGTCTTAGATGGGTTACTGCCTATGTGATTTGTTTATGTGTGGCATCAACACATACATACATATACATTCTACTGATTCAAAAGTGCATCAGAACAACAACAGGATGATGAAATACACAAATTTACAATGTAAAATACTATAAACATTTCATGAAACAGCATTATAGATAACCTTAACATAGAAAAGTTTCATCTACAGAGGAAAAGGAGTGTGTATTTACGTATTTTCTTATTGCTACTTTAAATTCTGTCATTTCATTCTTAAGGACTGTCAGATTACACGGTAACTGTTGAAAATTTTGATACCACCACAGAATGTACTTTTTTTAAAAAATGACAGGTTGGCATTGGTCTGTGAAGATAGTGCTTATTCCTTGTATTAATATTGTACATAAATCAATTTGTTTGAAAACCTTCTTGATTCTTGACAATGAAGTTGATTAATGAAAATATATATTGGCATGGAATAGGTAAAATTTCAATTTTCTTAAACAGACTTCTACAAAAAGTTCTGGGTTGTGCACCAGCCATAACTGTAAAAATTTTCTGTAGTAAAGCGACAATCTTCCCGCTGTTGGAAGAGTTACTCCAAAAAATTATTCCACATTTTATAATAGCATGACATTACGCACAGTAAATTGATTTGAGAGTGTTAATGTTGCTGATATGGACCATCAACCTAACCACATAACATGCTTCACTTAACTTTGGAATCATGTGGTCAATATGGTCCTTCCAATTAAGGGGTTTATCAATTTATAAACTAAGAAATTATGTATTTACTGTCTCTTCTATGTGTTTCTTTATAACCAACACATAATGCAGAATGTGATGAATTACCTGTTGCAAATTTCACTACATTCTCTCCTCTGAACAGATCAGACTTGTTTAGTGTAACAGCAACACTAACCTTGCATTTGGAAGTCAAGTATTGGCTGGGTTACTGTTTGTCCTGCTCATTCTACAAGGTTTTTCTCAGTCTCTCTAAGAAAACACCAGGACAGAGTCCTCAAGCAGGCCATCCCCACCCTGTTCCAAGTCTTTATACATGCAGTATCCACATTCATCCACCCACTTCACTCGATGCTACACAACCTAAAAAGCTGAAATTGTGTCCCTAAATAACAAAGACTCAATCACACTTTTGCACCTACACAACCTAAAAAGCTGAAATTGTGTCCCTAAATAACAAAGACTCAATCACACTTTTGCACCATGTGTTGTGTTTGTATATGAATGTATACATCAGACAGAACTACAGTCTTCAAGGTTCATGCTAATGCAGTATTATCTTGGTAAGGTTCTAACACTGCCCCTTACTTTGCCATACTTACACAGTCAATATACTTCTTTGGAGTTGAGCTTTGGGAATGATATACACACTTACAGCATCAAAAACCTCTTTTGATACATAGTTATCAGGAACCTAAAAACACATGTCAAAAGATTACACAATTAAAAGATCTAAGGGTATGGCAGATTCTGTAACATAGGGCATACCTTTTATTGTTGATAAGAGCACCACAGCCATCATATTATCTCATGACAGATGCAGGCTCTCTGTCCAATAAAGATGTCATGCTCCAGTAAGCAATAAAAATATGCTACAGTGATTATTTTCAATGGCTTGGCAAACAATAACACAAACCTCTGAAGCATATCTTGATAGATCAAACATGCTACATTCTACACAGAAGACAACAGAACACAATTTGTTTACATTTTACAGACTAAAACTATGATGTGCAACATGTTGTCAAATACAATACATTTGCTTCAAATACCAACCAAAAAATACATAGAATAATCATGGGAAAAATCTACTTACAGTGTTACAGCAAAGATGTTTGTCATAGGACCATCATCATTCTAATACACATTTCTATAAATGGCAACTTTTGAAGTAAATTCTGCTGAATGGAATAAGTTAAAGGACTATTTAAACAGTGACAAAGGTATGTTTATACCACTATCTAAACATCTGATGGTAGGTGCAACTGAATAACTGTTTCCTTTTTCACACTTACCTGAAGATCGTATCTGTCTTGCGCCTATATTGTTACATCTGAATTTCAAGGTTAGTCTTCTAAGATGTGAAGCTGCACTTATTGGCAGTTATCGGCGTTTCTCTGATGCTTGCTCCCATCATCAGGGCCAAGGCATCCAAAAAGATGACCACTTGGACCCTGCTGATCGAAACAACAAACTCCTCCAACACGTCGGTAACTACCATCAACACAGCGTCACATACCACGACACTTAAATATTCACAACACTTGTGACAGCCTCAAACCAAGAATATCTAAATGACAGCATTAAAAGTATTCTCTCGAAAGTGATATACGAGCTAAAAATAACGATCATGAATCATAATTTCACACAAATATAGGCTATCAAAAAAACACACAAAAGTGAACTCCATACTTGACATGTTATCTTCGGTCCCGCTGTTGGATGAAATTCACATAAAAATATGCACCTTAATTGACCTTCTAGGCCACAACCTTCTACATAATCCTTCTCCCGTGCCATATTACAACAGCACCGCAAACAAACACACGTGATACACACCCACCCCCACACAACTCCGTCGCGCGTCGAGCTAATTTGGCGACTCCTGGCGACATCTTTTGGCGCGCTGCAGTTTGCACTTCCCATATTTCACTACAGATGGCAAAACAGCAGTCAACCAATCACATGCCTGTATTAATTTTGGCACCTAACGTATTTTAGACTGATGGTGGTTGTTGGCCTGGAACACGGGCGACTGGAAACAAGGCCTTGTGGCGCCTCGAGCGGAACCTGACTGCGTAACTCGAAGCCGGCCCTCAGTGGCAGTGTTTAATACCCAATAGATGGCAGATAAAAGCACGTTTGCGGACAAGTTCTATCGCATGATGTATACTAGATGATCATTGGCATGATGGGAGGTGCGTGTAAGGTTTTAAAATTAACGGACTTTGTGTGGAGTGCGTTTAAGATTTTGGTGCAGGAATTGATACATATCTGAAATTTCAGGGAAGTTCTGATGTACTGTTAACACAACTTATGGCCATTTTTTCGTTATTGCAAGCATGTGAAAATTGCGTTTAGTAATAATAATAATGTTTCAGTATTGATGAAATGTGGTGTGGTTAATCTGATTGAAAGCGAAGTGTGTGAACGTAATTGTTGGTCAGTTGTGATCATTTCGTTAACTGAAGTGTATGACTACTATTTTGTTTCGTAATAGCGCTATTAGAAGTAAGGTCTGGTATGCCACAGCGTGTTAAAAAGCAGCTGGAATGAGGATTTGGGCACTACTGCAGTATAGGTCTACGATACTATATCCAGTGTGCCGTGACTGACGCCGCGTATGCTGTAGGATGTGGCGGATTATGGTCGCGCCCCCGTGCCCCCTTATTGACGAAACCTGCCAATCGACAGTGACTTTGGTTAGCCGTTAATGTTGTCTCTCCGTTACAGTCAATGGCCTCGCAATCGACAGTAACTTCGGTTAGCCGTTTCGGCTATCTCTCTATTGCAGTCTGTGCTGTTGTGTCCAAAAAAACGTGTCATTCGACAGTGACTTCGGTTAGCCGTGCAGGCTCTCTCTCTATTATAGTCACTGCCCTTTCTTCCAACAAATCCTTGCAATGGACACTGACTTAGGTTAGCCGTTCAAGCCATTTCTCTGCTGTCGTCTGCCTCTCTTCCTAGTCCGCGCGTTTCTTATTCCCCTACATGGTATCTCCTTTCGTCTGTTGTCTCTTTAACTGTTATAACAGTTATGCTTGTCAGGATTACAGTGCGCGCTTCTTGTCTACACTGCTGCACGTGCTTTCTCACTGTCCACTTCACAGACAGTCCGCTGCTGTTACCATGACCGGTGATATATCCGCTATTATTAGGGCGTACCAGAGGCGCGAGGCCCTTATGCCATACGTACCACGTCTGGGTCTCGGCAGGGCCGCTAGTAACACTAATGGTGTTGTCAACGCTACATCTCTGCAATATTTTTTCACATCTTTGCCGGACGCTATCCAGCTCGCTAAGCATATCCATCTCCCGTCTGACATGCGGTGTCACGTGCACACCCTCCACCATCCCCTCGCACATTCATGCGCAGGTCACCACTCCTCCTGCTGACTCCGCCCACATGCGCTGCCTTGATACTAAAAAATAGCCCGCTATGGTAGACTATAGGAACTCCCTAATAAGATAGTACGCTGATGTGTTATTCCGTAGCGTGTGAAGAGCACGGAATAAGGCATGTATGTGGAGGGGGAGATAAGGCTTGCCTGTGGTGGGCGGTGACTATGATGACGCAGGATGTGGGGCTGTAAGGAGTGGCGTGGCTGTTGGATTCTGATGGCAGGTAGGCGATGCAGTGGCTGGATAGTGTTGGCAGGCACGCGGCGCGCGGTGTCGTAACTGAGGAACACAGCCGGTATGAAATTGAGGTTACTCTGCTGGAACCATGAACCATGCTTGATGGACGTAGAAGCAGAGCATGCGCAAGCAGATACGATCCTCCGACATCGCCATCTATAACCATCCTTGCGATTAGCGTCGACGCACCAGGACATTTGCGAACCGCACTTATGACACAGCATGGCGCTGCGAATAAGCCCCACATCCCCAAAGAACTGGACGCCGACGTCGTTGTTAGCGAAGAAGAAAGCGAGACAAAGTTTGTTCGCAATACCGTCGGCGCTTAGCGTCGCGCGCCCATAGGTGGTGGGTGGAACAAAAGGCAATCCACCTAGCCGCCGTTCATAATCCGAAATAATAGCAGCTACACGGTGAGAATCCATTGATGTGGAGATTCAAACAAAAGTTGTAAGAAGCGGTGAAACATAGTTGAAGCAGCGCAACACAAAGCACAGGCACAGCAACACAACGTAAGACTGAGGTCCCGCGAAAACAGAGAACTGAAATAGGTGCGAGGGAAAAGAGGCAGAGTGACAAAGTTTAATTCGTTACGAATAACACAAAGGACCAACCGAAGTCAGTATAGAGTATGGTGGTAAGGGAAGAACGGAGGGAGGAAAGAATATGATAGGAATATTTCGAACTACAAACCATCGTCTCTGTCGTGTAGTGAGGTGGTGGGGAAGGCAGCCGGACGACACGATGATGATGAGGTGAATCGCGAAGGAGGGAGCGTGGGTGGTTGGAAGGGAGAAACGCATAGATGTAGGAATAACTTGAACGGCTAACCGTAGTCAGTATCTATAGGAATAACCTGAACGGCTAACCGAAGTCACTATCTATAGGAATAACTTGAACGGCTAACCGAAGTCATTATCTATAGAATAACTTGAACGGCTAACCGAAGTCACTATCTATAGGAATAACTTGAACGGCCAGCCGAAGTCACTGTCGACAAAAGAGGTTGGGGTAGAAGGGGCGGAAAGTGAAAGATAGGAATATAGAAAACAACTAACAGTTGTCAGTCTCGCGGAGCCCCCGGGTGGTGGCAAGAATGTAGGAGAAATGGTGATGTCATACAGGGGAAGGGAGGTACAGCAGCACTGCTTCCGGCAGAGTTACGAAACAAAATGAGGAACAGAGCAGCGCCACAGGCGGCAGACTGTTGAACTACCGTACCACCTTCTTAACTAGAGTCGCAACTTTGAGCGCATTTCCCCGATATGCTCCATTTGCCACTTCACTTGCATTTGACAACACAGGGCACGCAGTTAATACAGTATTTCGCAAGTGTATACGCAGCAACTCACACACAATTGTATTCACGTCTCTCTGGCGTGCCTCGTGGCTTAAACTCTTTGCTAGTGCGAGAACCATGAGGGAAATTTTGGTCATTAATATCTTGTGTCCCCGTAGCCATACTGGCAGCATATTAAAATGATTACATGTGGGGTTTAGTGCAAAAAGCAGTGTGGTGCGCATGATACGTGTGCGAGGTTTTGGGCCTGGGGCTGTTAAGTTAAATATTGACTGATAGTTCACGGGAGTAAGTGTACATTATTATGCTCGTTGAATGATGTAAGGCAGTTTTTTGGCTTTTGAAGACAGGGCGTTTATCTTCCACAATAAACGAGTATTTCCACTTCGTATATCATAATAATGGCTTGTTAGAAATAATTATCACTTTGTTTCAGAGCGATCTGTAAAATCGATACTTTGAATACTAGTTTATGAAATGGTTAAATATTACGAAAGTACGTCTGTATTCCATTTTAGTTGGGATCAAGTTGCTCAAGGTTTCTGGAAGCGCTATCCAAACCCTCACAGGTGCGTACAGTATCTTAAGTTTCGAAAACACAGGCTATTTTGCATGCTGAATGGAAAACAGACATTTTTACGAATGTAAGAGGAGAACGATGCACAGTTGTTCCTCAGAAATACGTGTAACCTCGAAAGTGTTCGGTAGTATAGGAACACCCTGTTACTTTTAGGCTGTATTGCTTCATTTTTTGTCATAAATGCGTATGAAAACTTGTTCTGTATTATTGTGTTGAAGTTTAAGACTTTCTTTTTCTTCAGCAATCATGTTTTGTCAGAGGACACGGTATTTCGAGAAATACGAGGAAGCAAGTTATTTACTAAGCGCCTGCTTACGAAGACAAACAGGGTACCAAAGTGGGGAGAGCGCTTTGTTAACGCTCGCACTGTCAAAATTGTGGAGGAATCCATCATAGATCCAAAGGAAAAAGTCCTAATCACATATACGAGGAATATCGGTTATGTTAGAGTAATGGTAAGTTCATTCTTGTAAGGTTAAGTTTTAGTATAGAGCTCTTGGTATAATCATGTTGTCAAAGATGAGTTTACCACCGAGTCTGTACAGTTTGATTAAATTTTGAAAGTCACTTTGAAATACATTGTTTAGTTCAGTCACATGTAGCAATACAGTATATTTTGTGGATTTATTTATATCAGGAGCTGGGATATCTCCATCATTGTAGTGTAGTGTAGACTAGGGGTTGAATAACTGAGGAATCAGGCTTGATTCTTGACATAGACAGAGGTTTTTTTTCTCTTTATTGCATCTTCTAGAATGGCTCTGGGGCCCACCCAGCCTCCTGTCCCTGGGGGACCCAGGGTTGTTTACCTGGGGGGTAAACTGACTGGGGTGTGAATTTGGCATTTCATCTCCATCTGCTGCTGAGGTTAAGAATGCATGGAGCTGTACCTCCATATTCCCTTATGTCTTCAAGGCATAGTGCTAATTAAACACAGGGACAATTTCAACATTGCTTCTTATCTGGTATTTAATTATATCAGATTACTATACCATAGCTCACATGAATAAGTTGTGTGTAACCCACACTATAGTGGTGTTGGTGCCACCTCAGAGGTGTGTGTTTCAGCTGTAGGAGTTGATTATGAAAACAAACTGGGAAGAGCTGTATAGAAGCCATGCAGTAATATATATGAGTATTTAAAAGTTTTTTCACCATCTTTCCAGCAAGGTTGTGAAGCTCATTCATGGATGTAACATTTTCATTTGAGCAGCTTAAATGTGAACCATGAACTTTTTTAAACCCTAAAGTTTGAGCAATATGCACATCTCCAGTCCCACTTGATATCTGATTTTAAATGCCATTAAAACTAATGGGTTGACAAAGGAGCCTCAGGAACAGACATTTTTGAAGTGTAGGGTGCGGCTTGGTGAGGCTTAGGGGTGGGGGATGAGCTCTGCTTTAAATATTAGTTATGGGGCACAGTCTCCTAAGAAACATAGTAAATTATGCAAAGCATCCAACACTCACAACAAAGAGCACAAAATACTAAATTTTGTTCTGGTATCCAAATCAACATACCAAATGACATCATGTATTAGGCCTCAAATACAGAAGATTATGTAGACTACAAGTACAGAGGAGCACCTAATATATGAATATATGAGCAGTTGCCAACTAACAGTGAAAGGCAGATCTGCCCTGCTGGGGTTCGATTTGAGTGAACTGCAACAAAGATGACAGTTTGCACTGAAATTCAAATGTTTGGTGCTTCCCATTTGTTATATCCCCACTGAATTTCCACTCACTGAAGTACATTCTTTTGCCGTACAGACTACATCTGTGATACTTTTCTGCAGTTCTTATAATCTCTTGACGTAGAAAAGTCTTTAGAGCTCCTAGAA
The DNA here is from genome assembly GCA_013340265.1 of Coptotermes formosanus. Lineage (NCBI taxonomy): Eukaryota > Metazoa > Arthropoda > Insecta > Blattodea > Rhinotermitidae > Coptotermes > Coptotermes formosanus. The sequence goes on along the minus strand of BLKM01003281.1, from coordinate 5,340,035 downwards.
TGTTCTGAACTCTTATGAAGCAGCAACTGAAGAATTTATGTTAGTTAGTTGTCTGTGTGCACATTGTGTAGAATGCTTCTTGTCCTGAGCATTATACTTTTCACTGAATAAGTAAAATAAAATTAGTGTGTACATTTTTTAATATCATAGTGGACACTTAAAATTGTCAACATTTTCTTTTAAATAAGAATTCATAATACATTTAAAAATACAAAATTAGACATTCCAGTAACGTGATGAATTGTCACCTCCACCGTGAATCATTTATCATGTGTGTGGGATGCCAGTTGCTATTACAGTTCGTGATTAAATCATATTCTTTATCATGTTGTCTTAATTTTTATTTTCAACATGGGATTATGGATGGTGTCCAGAGATTCATTGGTTCCAGAAAGCATTGTAAACTGAGACTGGCTGAATAAGTGTAAACTAAACAATCAGAAAACTGCACTATGATGTATGTGACAAGAGAGGCAAAAGCTGAAGAATGATGGGTGATATTGATAGCAAGAAGGTGTAGTCAGGGGTATGAATCATTACATGGTCCAGAAGTTTTTTTACGCATTAAAATGTAAGAATTTCAGGCAGAGGTCGGAATGTTAACACTGAGAACTGTTAATTCTGTCATAGGACATATGTATTTCCCTGACTTATACACATGTTTCACTTTGTTAATTGTAATGTTAGGAACACTGAACATTCTGAACACTGTGAGACTTTTTTTTTTAAGTACGTGCATGGTTAAGTGATTAAAATATTCTTTGAAACCATTAGCATATTTGATGGAAGGGGAACCTGAACATTTGGACTACATTAACCTTTTTAAGGCCCAGAGGTTATTTCATGTACCACCAGATTTATCTTCCAAATGTTCTACATTCTGCCAACAGAGTTTGTTTCTATGTTGTGTATGGATCTCAGAACAAACAACAGCTATTTGCCTGTGCAACATTAACTGATTGTTTTTTGTAACTAGGCAGGACATGTATACTGTGCTGTACAAACTGAAGGTTTATATATAATTCAGGTTAGTTTTAGTCCCTAACCTTTAAACGACTGGGTTGGGTGTGTAACTTTTACCACATGCACATTATTTGAACACAAAATAGAAAAACTGTGACATAAAGAGCAGTTTGTGGAAAATAAAACAGAGATTATGCAGGTGTCTTAAAAATACAGTAAATTTCCTTGTTGCCTAAATATATAAAATTGATTTTTAGCGGTTGTCATTTACATGCATTCACATATGTAAATGTTGGTTGTTTAAAGGTTAAAGGATTAAGTACTTTGACAGCTGTGAACTCTCAAGATTTATAAAAATCTTTTAGAGTCTTTTATTTTTAAATCTTTGTGTTTTTTGTGTATAGGTGTTTTGAATAAGCAGAATTTTGGTACCCCCTTGCACCTTCCCACACGGCTTATCATTTGTACTTTTTCTTTTTTCAGAGTATTGTTGAGAAAGTTATTTACAAAGTAAGCAAAGAAAACATGAATTGGACAGTTGCTGAGCGATCAGCCTGGATTGATTCGCAAGTGTTTGGTTTTGGACGAGCCATCCAAGCATTTGGTCTTGAAAGATTCCGCAAGAACTGCAAACAGATGGTGGGAGGATTTAACTATGTCCTGACTAGCATGTTCCCCCACACATCTGTATCTCATGCAACCTCTGATGAGGTTACAAGTCATACGAGTTCAGCAAAGAAGGATGCTTTGAAAGATGCTGCAAAGAAAGCCACAGACATTGCCAAATCCAAAGCGGGACCAATTTATGCATCCTGTCAACCAAACCAGACATAATTCCATTTAATGTTGTTGCTGGTATAGTTTAGGTAATAGTATTTGAATAGGCAGTTATTAAATTTGAATAAGACAGCAAAGTTTTTATTGAAATTGTTACCATTCTTCAGCATAATATAACATGAATATTTTACCCCACTTAAGCTGCTGCATGTTCCACATACAGGCAGGTCTTGTTTTACATGAATTTGTTTTGTGCAATTTTGCTGTAATGTGACTTGAAAATTTACACCACTTTTCATATTTTCGGTCTGATGTAGCTTGGCGTAGACAATCTGTGGCTGCACAGATCAGCTGTATGAGGCTAGCAGAACGTGACATCACTGTCTTGCCACCAGCCATCTGTATGGATTCATTACATTGGTGATATTTGGCCTGGCTCATTCAATTTCCTTCAGTAGTATTGGCTTTTCTCACCAAAATGAGTGAGAAAACTTAAATTTACATTACCTAGTGCAATCCCAGTGAAAAATCAGTGAAAGACAAGCAGTATTAAAAGAGAAATTAGATGTAATATGCCGACTTGAAAAAGGTAAATTGCTGACACAGTATATTTTAGCATCACTGATATGTTATTCTGGAAGGATAAAAGCCTCCCAGAGATCATTGAATTCTTACTTTTACATAAAAAGTGTGAGACCCAGACCTCATTGTTTGTGTAGCAAGACTACCACAGTCCTACCAGAATGAACCATACCATAAACTATGGATGTGAGTCTGTTACATCTGCTATTACATTTATATACACACACACACACTGTATAGAAATGTATATATACAGCACACATTTCCATCTTGTAATTGCCTGTACTTCCACCTGCATACTGTGTTAATTAGTGTTTTGTGTTGCTCTGTATATATATCTTATATCAGTTTGGTGCATTTTCTTGTACTGTAATTATTGTACTTTTATTATAATTACTCTCTGAACATGTCCAGTATCATTTTGTAATGATTTTTAGGATGAAATACAAACTAAACTAAACTAAACTAAACATATATACTCTACAGGTCTAGATGTACAATATTAGTGTAGGCATACACTATGTAGGATGTCAAGCCCCTAACCCCTAGGAAATATGTTGTTTTAAATGGGAATTTCATACTCAGTTTGTGCAGTCTTTTTCAGACCATAACCCTGCCATAAAACAAGATCTGCCTGTACTGTTATAATTTTGAGCACTTGTAAAGAGAAGTTGGCACAGATTATTTTGGTTTAGAGCACTGAAGTTCTGTAATCCAGAGACTGCGTAAATTGAACTTTGTTTCTGTAGTGAAAGCAAACCACCACAAATATTCCCGATCAGTTGATCATTTTCCATTTAGTAATGTAATGAACTGCATTGAGAAACTGGTAAAAAACTTGTGATCTGTTCGTGTTAGGCGTTGTTCTGTTGTTTCATGTAATATGTAATTTGCGTTACTAGAAAAGTTTTAAGGCACAGTAGAGTCTCGATTTTCATGATCAATTCCAACAAATAAAACATCACAAATGTTGGAATCAATTTCCAGTACACCTATTTTGTTCCAAGAACTTCATGAAGTACCAACAGGAAAAATATAAAGTGACCTCAAATCATATAGAGCATGAAAGCTTATTTTTAATAAAATACAACCACATTTTTGAAGCATGAAATACACTGAATACTTGATGGAGAGTCTGATTCCATAAAGTATGAAAGCAGTCAACCTCACTTAATGAAAGAAAACTTGACTGAGCTGAGAGTGATCTGTGCAACAGCAGGAGAATGGGGGAAGCCAACTTGCCACACGGCCTCATCCAGATTTATTGGCATCAGTCACGAAAGGTTAAAAGAATGGTATTAAATTGGGTGATCATGAAAGGTCAAAATCCCAAACATTGAGGCTCCTATACAAGAACTGAGCCAACTTGGCATTTAGACTCACAGCATTTAACAGCTCAGTGATTGCTAGAGATATTGTGATATCATGAGCCCAAGCTTGAGTAGTGTGAAGATGAGCTGACATGGCCAGGTGTGGCTTCAGGCCTTTTGATACTGTTGATAACACACCAGCTGCATGAATACTTAATCAAAACGTAGTGAAATGTATCAATTATTGTGACAAATTTGTATGTTTTAGCATTACATATTCCCAACAGTAAGCAGAGCTAATGCATAGGCCTTTCCACTAGATCACAATGTTCTACAAACCTAGTGATGGAAGAATGACTCAGGGTTATTTCTGCAGTAATGTATGCCAGGACTAAGCCATACTGCCATTACAGGTGTAGTGGTCAAACATCTGAATGACTGTGCATTTTGCTTGGAGCTGAGTGACTGTTATGCTGTTTCCACATTTTGTTTTCAGCTGATGCAGCAAAACAGGAGTTGTATTCCCAAAACACTGGTAATTAATTTGAGTTATTAACAGTTACCAACGGCCAGGGGGAAACAGAAGGGTGGTTGGTATTAGTACAAGTACACCATTCCCACAATGTGGCAAATATCCACAAGTACAAATGTTTGTCAGATATAGCAATTGTGGGAATACAGCTTCAGAAGTGAATACTGCTGAGACGTCTGCTTCATGCAGTACCATTTCTTGAGCTAGCTCATTGCAATATTGTGTTTCCTTTTGCCATAGGACTTGTAATGTTGAAGAAAACTTTATGGCTTGTGAAATATAACACATACAGATGTCTTTCCATTTTTCACTGTCAGACACCACTTATCACATTGTCACATTCATTAGAATCGTCCCATTTTATTCTGTCAGATTTTCTGTGGTGATGGCAGTGTCTTGTAGATCATGGCATTATACTACTTGAGCTGCTTAAGTCCCATCACAATGTAGGCATGTCACTCTGAGCTGAAGCCAGTGAGGACAAGAGAGCATTTATATTCAGTGATTCTATATCCCTTCAAAGTTGACTGAAGAAAGAAACAGTTTCATGAAATTCTGAGATAGATCTTTGAGGACACTGCTCTTTTGTAGTCTACAGAATCCTAGTTTTTTAAATCAAGGAAGTAGAATTTGAACTTGACATCAACGCTTTCAATTGAATTGTTGCCACTATGTAAGGTGATATTTCAGGTAACACATTACATTTCTTCCACTGCAGCTACATCACATGTTGCATACACTGCTTTAGATTTATAACATATCGAAGAGAACAAAGAAACAGACTGGTACTGGCACAGATTACTTTCATTCTGATGACTGAAGAGTGTCCTCAACAATGCAGACATGTCTGAGTTAACAGTAGGAGTAGCCAAGAAAAGCATCATTCATATGCAACCTTGATGGAGGAGGATTCATGATTAATACATCACTCTGCCACAGCACTGGACAGTACTCCAGGTGTTTCTGCAAACTTACGCACATCTGAAGCATTCAGTGGGCATCTTATTAAGTCGAGCAGCTCAGATATTGAGTAGCATACTGCTGTCCAATGCTTGAATGACAGACTTCAGAACATTGTCTTTGTGACGTAATGGGTGGTGAGACAGAGTGACTATCTGACTCTGAAAGAAAACTCCAGGCAGGCATTGGATCTTTGCTCATAACATTCCTACCTAGCATCAGCTGACTTCAAGAGGACCAACTTTTGACCTTTGATGACATGCCAGATACATGTTCAAGCAGTACTATAAAGAGTGAGGCTGTTCTGGAGAAGGGAATATTGTGCATAATGAGGGAACAGGTACATTGAAAAGTTGTACTTATTGAATTGACACCAGTGCTAGATTATTATTGTCCAAAACTTTTCTAGTTACTTGTGTGTCACCAAATGATTTATACACAAAACATTGTCAGTAGCGATAAATGTTTGATGAGTATTTAAATTTTGTGTAGATATATTTTTATGTACATTATATGTTTTGTAAGTTGATATTACATGCAATGTCATATTCCATAGCATGTGGTATAAAATTATTTCACTGTACACTTATAGAATTTATAAAACAGTGTAGTTAGATGTGTTATATCCACTGTAATGAGTGTAATTTTTGTCAATGTATGTAGGAAGTTTTATCAGTAAATTAAATACTGGAAATTTGACATAAATCCTTTTGAGGAATGATGACACAGTATGCAAACAGCATTAAGGTGGACAAAGCAGCACTGGCACAGTTTCTTCTCCAAGCACTTTGGTTTGCCCTGTCAGTATCATTCCATTAATGCTCTATACTCATTCAGTTATTTATCACTGATGCCACTACAGACTTAATAATTGATAGCATACGTGACACTTCAAAAATTCAACACAGCGTACCATAACTGGTGCTAGTAGATCTTAACATTACAGTAAAAGCATTTATAGGATGAAAAGAAGGAAAGACACAGGCACTTTATTGGACACAAGTGAGGGTGATCTAGAAGTATATACAGAGAAAACTCTTCACTAGAATGCGGGGAAAAAAAGCACTTCAAAAAACAAACACTTCAGTTCCTGACTTAGCACTTTCCTTAATTCTATCAGCATTATCACAAATTGTATGTATGCTACTAAGAGCGAGTCTAACATTACAGCATATATAAACAGTTCATTCACTTTTCACATCAGCTTATTACATGTAATTTCTCTTTAGTGCCGATTGTCTTTAGTTGATTTTTCACTTGTATTTCACTAGGTGATGCAGATTTACATTTCTCACTCATGTTCATAAGAAAAGCCAATGCTGTTGAAGAGCAAACTAAATGAGGTGCTGCTTATATCACCAGTGTAATCACTCCATAGACATCACTAATAACATGACAGTAACATCACTTCCTGCTAGCCTACAGAAGCACGACCATGGACTGCCCATGCCAAATCGTGTTAAAGCGAAAATTATCGCGTAATTTCGAAAAGTGTAACTTTTCAAGTTGTGTTGCGGTGAAATCATGTAAAACGATAGTTAACCGGTATACATAAAAATGTAACAGAGTTTAACTACTTTTATATGGGCATTAAACTTCGTGTCACATATTAAGAGAAGAACACGGATTGAGGGTTTTTAATTTAGTTATGTGCCATTATAAGTTAATATAACCATCACAGTACACTCTTGGTTGATAGAGGTGTTATCTCTTTTATTGTTCCTAATATGTTTGATCATTTCATGATCATCACCACGGAAATTCACACTGATGACACAATAGTTACAAAGGGCTTTCAGGACTCTATTGGTAGCATTACATATACATAAATATTTTAAAATACCAGGCATGTTCAGTAAGTAGCCTGTCACGTTTCTGTGTTAAACAAGCATTTTATTTTTTATTTTAATATTGATCATCTCCGTTGGTTGAATGTATAAATGTTTTCTTGTGACGTATTTAACCTGATGATGGCATAAATTGATGCCGAAACCGGTTGTGTATCTATACTTTTATTGTTTTTAACTTCTTTTAATAAAAAGAAATAGTTGGTTGAGAGACGGACCCTCCTATTCTATTTTTATTTTATTTTTTGTTTGGAGGCAGTAGTTGTAGTAGCGGTAACATGCAACAGATGGCACAACACCTAGTACAGTAAATGCTGTTCAAGCAGTAAGCTATATCCAGTGTCAATTATACTGGAAACTTGGTCCCACAAAGAAGTTCAGAGCATGATTCAGTTTTTACAGAACATGCTTCTAAATTTAAATTCACTGCCAGTTGATAAGAGGTGTACGTGGATGGTGTAATGTGTGTGTGTCATGTCAGAAAATTGTGCAGAGTTTGAAAATTGCCAGTGAGTGCACCAGTCAGCCCACACATCAAAGACAACTGTGAATGTAACAGGAGTGGAGGAACTGAGATTGTAAACTGACAAGTATAATTTATTTTGGCTGTTGAAGCAACCCATGAGATGGGGGGGGGGGGGGGAGCTGGCCACTCATTTCACAGTAATGAGGAACTGGAAATGGCTGTCAATGCAATAGCCTGTTTTCTATTATGGAAATTTTAAACTGATGTGGAGTGCAACAAACACATCAGTGTGCTCACGGATTATGCTGAGAAACACTGCTATGTGGAATAAATAAGCTGCATTTAATATCTCATTTAATTTTTACTAAGTAGGGAACCATCCTTACTGTACACTGTTCACGTATAAACTATTATGATATTACGAAAATAAGTTGTACATCCACAGGCTTTGGTAAAGTTTGGTGTGAGGTCAAGGGAATAAAAGAATGAGGATGGGGAACAAGAAAGAAACATAAAAACAAATGGCTAACCAATAAACAGATCACAGAACAAGGGAAATATACCAGCCATCTATATTAGCAGCATACTTATGGCATACATTTTAGGAATCAGTTTAATAATTCTTTATATAATTGTGTTTATCTGTGTAGAAAGTTTAAGTTCATATATAAAAAGAATTACTTTACCATAATTATATATGGAAAGTCAAGAGACCTATTAACGAGGAATGAAAGCAATACACCTCAGCTGATCATATAAACATACAAAGTTTTGGAGACATGTCTGTCTCTCTGTCATCACAGAGAGTCTGTACACATTTAGTAACACACTAAAGCCCCTCAACAGTATCAATGGATCGCAGCATCATGAAGCTCTGTGTGCTACAAAAGGCAATATGTTGGACAGGTCACACTGACCTAACATCAGTCAGACTGGGGGATACTGAGGCCACTCCACACACTAGTCACTTCAAAGCTTGACCCTTCAATACCAACCTCTGTGCACTGTACAATCTTTTTAACCTTAAGCAGATGAATGGGACACTGCTGTCCCATTAAATGTACAGCATTTCTGTCCAAAAGGGAAAACATGGTCGTGCAGTAGAAATTTAAATTGAGCTGTGCTCCAGCTACAGCAGAAATAGGGGATTTATATGGCCATACAATAAAGGTTAATTTGTCACATGACCAGCCTCTGTGCACCATGCTGCAAATACATTTTAGGGTAATTTAATTTTGAAATTCCTCTGTCCTGGGAAGTTGGAATTTAAACCCTAGCATCACAAAATGTTTAACGGTTCTTCCTGGAAGAGGGTTGACAGTGGGTCTATAAATGTATGTAAACCAAGTGTTAATACTGAACATCCCAGCTGGTGTGCAGATATAAGAGTATATTTCCACTTATTAATCACACAACCACAGCCAACACAACACTTTGAAGTGTTGGTTCTGACTGTGTGATTAATAAGCAGGAATATACTCTTAACCAACAGTGGTCAGTTACCATTTATACTGCACAGAGTATGTATAACATCAAGTATACCTACCACTTCATTGCCTGACTGTGAAGCACAGTCTGAAATGTTCAACATTTACTCTGCACTAATGCAGGGCAGATCACCTGAGAAGGCATCATCACTTTCAGTTGCCATGAAGGCTTAAGCTATAAAATGTCTAAACTACAATATGACAAATCTGAATATTTCTTATGCATTATGAGAACACAGGGAATTGAGATAAAAAAGCACTGAAACACAAACATTAATATAGTACAAACTATCATAATGACAGCCTATGGAGGAATTTTACAAAAAATATGATAAGCAATAGATGGCAAGAGGTCTTGCGAAAGGTAACACCTGGAAGCAAGAGAAGGCTACATATGCAAAACAGAATTATAGGACACAGCATTTCACTTCACAAAATTGATGAACATGTTCAGATAACTTTTTTTTGTATGTTGTGTACCATGCATATTTACAAGTTAATTAGAACAAACCAACAATTATGTACAAAATTCACAAAGCTGACATTATCCCTACATGTTTCAATGGACATGCCATCATCTTCAGGGATAAAAAGTGTTACAGTTACCAAAGCATCAAGAAGTGTAAATTCTTCTGCATGCATCAAACCTCGTCTATAATAAAAATCTCGGAAACGAGCGGCATATGGATGTAAAGTTAATGAACTATTCTCTATTACATAGTTTTTGTACTAAAACACAGTCATTAAGTATAAATACAATAAAATGAAGAATAGATATTCTTCTTGGTCAGAACTATCAGAGATAAAATGCAGTACAGAGCACATGGTAACCATAAAATATGTCTTCTTTAAAAGGGGTTGGGCTTGTTGGCTTTGGCAACGGCGTTGTATATCAGATCGAAGATCAAAGGTTGAATATGACCTGTAATGGCTCTTTTTTAGCAAATTAGAGAAATTACTGGAAAAAGGCCAAAGTACATAGAAACAATACATACAAGATTAAATAAGAGTAACATACTTGTGTCTTAGTGTTTTACCTCCAAAGTGTCTGTGTAACATAGTACTGGCGTGCATCTAGATGTTCATGGCACAGCCAGTGGGATCAGTGGGAACATTACGTGTGGTAGAGGTGGCAGTCTTGTTAATGTTTAACTGAGGGGAAAATGGGGAATGGGTGAGGTGGCACATGCGGGGTCATATGAATACTGTCAAAGGTAGAGGGGATAGTGGTAAGTGAAAGGTATGGAGGTCAGATGGGAGAGGCATCAATTATCTAAGTCTGGTCGATGGCAAAAGCAAAGAGAGGGTTAGGTTCTCCTACAGAGTGTTCGTCCATTAATGAACCTTTTGTATGATATAACTGTATGAAGAAGTTTTCTATGGAATTCAAGTGTCCGCCTTTGTAGCATGTTCAGATAACACTTTATTAACCGTACAAAATATTTCTCAGTTTCACCTTGGCAACAACCTATTATCCACCCATTACAACATTTGTCTCCGATTCCAAATTGTTTTGATAATGATGTGATTGTAAAAGGAACCTGATTTACTTGTTTTATAGACAGCTGGGACATCCTGATGCTTGAAAGCTGTTTGTACAAGTTAGATGGAACCCCTTAACCTCTCTGACTGTTCCAGGTATCAATGCTTCTTTTCAAATCCAGAAAATTCCATACATAACAGAGGATTCCTCTTCTTCGCCTGGAAAATTACAGTAACTCACATTACCTATTTTATTTTAAAATTAAAGGCACATGTCTATCACCAAATACATTATAATTGCTTATACATATACAATACAAGCAATTACGAATAAGTCAGTTTCACACATACCCTAGGATATGCCTTTAATTTCAAACACTCATGTAATATATAGTGTTTGCTTGGCTGTAAGGTTACATGTAGTGTTACATGTGAGGATCTGATGGTGGTGCTGCTGAAGATTGCAGTCTTGACGTGATGCAATGTCAGTGGGCAAGTACCTCCCGACATTTCAAAGCACTGTTGTGTCTTTATCTTTGGGTCAGGCAGTCCAAGAAGACTTCTTTACCCCGAAACTGAAGACACTACGATCCTTCACATCAGGAACCACCTGCTCAGCAACACAGCATCACATCCCAGAAGACTGGTATCTTCAAAGGTACAGCTGTCCTTGTGCAAACCATGAAAGCATACTGGGGAGTAGACATATAGCTGCACCCTTCCTTAACGTCAGCAACACATGGAGACATAAGTGGTCAGCTTCACACCCCAGTCACTTTGACCCCAAAGCATAAGCCCCCCCCAGGACCCATTGAATAGGAGGCTGGGTGGGTCCCTGGCCCAGTATGGATACTTTGAGAAGAGAAAATATCTTGCCTGTGCTGAGAATTGAACCATGATACTTCTAGTCACTATACTGACAACACTACCTCTTTAAAAACTCCTTAAAGCAATAACTTGGAGTAACATGCCCTCTTTATGTTAACTCACTCACAGTCTTCTGGAAGCTCAGAGGTTCTTTGAGTAGTGAATGTTAGGAGTCTGTTCTTCTGGGCTGTGACAGATCCAAAGAGATTGTAACCTTATACGCTTCAAACTGGCATAATGCATGCTAATGCTAAGTTTATAGTTAATGTACAGGTGTGTGAGAGTTATAGAATGCACGTTATAATGTCATTCTATGATCTTCTTCTTGTGTCTTTCCTAGAATCATTAGGATTTCTATTGTTCTTCAAAATGGTATTTTAACCAGACCACACTATCACATATATGTGATAGTGTCTTGTTACATTAAGTAATAATTGGGCAGCACATCACATGTGTGTATTATGATGCAGTCTGTAACTGTCTGAAAGCAGTACTGCAATATCTCCTATGGATACAGTGACTGCTGAACTGGAGAACACTGTGTACCAGTATGTTTGATATAAATTAACCAACTGATACCAGAACAGAAACTATAACAAATGTGATCATTTAACAAAGTGTATGTTGCAGGAGGTCCATTTTCAATAACATCTGGCAGGCATTAATTACTTCATAAACAGTATGATAATAAATAGGATACAACTGAAACAAATTTATGAAGATTGCAGGAAGTCATAAATTCCAGTACCCCAAATTTGGTTTCACTGCATTACTCCATTCAGAATTTTATAATTCAAGGTGGTTATGAATCATACCTGCCTCCTCTTTTCCCTTGCCCCACAAACGTGATTGTTACACAACTTGAAACTTGCTGTCTGATTTATTTGTTAGGTTTCCCAGTGCACAGTTAATATTATTCACTGAACTGTGGCTCATTATAAGAATTACGAGAGACAATTTCAGTGAAATACATTGCTTGATTGAAATAGGACTAACATTAACATATTTGACAAGGTTTAGCTCTTGTTATAAGCCATCACCACGCCAATTCTCAAAATATACACATAGGAAACCGTCACACAAATGCTACTGTAAAGGGCAGAAGGTTCTGACACCTCATGTACCTTTACATATGTTACTATGTACTTAACCCTTAGACACTCTGTATCTGATGTGATTTTAATATAAAATAATAACAATAAAATAACTTTTCTTCCAATGTACATACATGCATACATATAACAAAGACGTTGGCTGAATTATTTAGTTTATTATGCCAAAACTGTATACGTTCCTTAATATTACTATTAAAACTTCAGTGGTACTGGAGATCACTGTGTTTTTAGGGTCCCTTATTAAGTATCCAAAGTCTTTAAATGGTATAAAAATATGGTTCATTATAGTTTGTACCAATATGATACTGTTTTGCAGCCTCTATGTGCATACATCTGTTTCTTTCCATGGAATATTACCTAGCCAAATTTTCTCAAATATTTTGCACTTACTTCATATCGGGCTTGGGCCTTGGAAATTCTAGAAGGACCAGAGTCCCTGTCAAAATGTCTTTTACGTGGTCTTGAAACACCTGCTAACTTCTTCAGGGCAGGTGGGACAATGTATTCAGGCACGTCTGCTAGGTGTGGTTGTATTCTTACTGTATGAAGAGCTTTGTCATGACGCAGCGACTGAAGATCTCGTGGATTATCTACAAAGTAGCTCTGTGCCCAGACCAACAATTCTGTTAAAATCATAGCTATTCAAACTAGCATGTCTTAACTATTCCCTTGTGCAATGATATGATGAGCTGTTTGAGGGGTAACACACATCTATGAAAATTTGTACATTAGAAAAATCTGAACTCTTTCACAAATGTGCCTGAAATATAGAGTAAAACCCTGTTACGACGTTTTTAAAAACTCCAAGAAAATCTGACTTCTTAAGCGGGAAACTTCTTAAAAGGGTAGGATGGAAAAGTTCTACTTTTTTAATTTTTTGTGAACTTACTACATGTGCAGCTGTCTTAACACATTCTGACTCGTATCTGACCATTTAACCATTTTGTCTGTAACCTTTCATTCACAGTTTTATTTACACCTTTACCTATACTGTCACTGACTTTTCATTCACAAGTTCACATTTCATTCCAGATGTTTATTTTTCCTTGAAATATTTTTCAAGCATGGGTTGTCTTGTTCTTTTTTCAAAAACAGTAGCAGTATACATCTTCAGATTCCATAGGTTCGCTTTGAGGTAGACCATAAGGGGTGGTCAGTAGTTCCAGTCACTTTCATTAACTCTGCAGTGTCTTGAATTTATTTTCTGGAATTGGTGATGTAACTTATCTGCACACAGTCACCACAAATGTTTCACAATCACCCTACACCACGACGCATTTATATTACCGCCGATAAATTACATTTAAACAAGTTGTCACAATCGACCACCCACTTATCTCCCATCAAACTGCCTTCCCCCCAACAACGTTGAACACTGTGTCACTTCGACTAGCACGCACCTAAACTTTTTCAAACGTTATTGGCTGCCTTCGTTTCCTCCAAGTCCTGGGCAGTTGAAGTGGCAAGTGAGCTGCCACATGCCAGCGTTGCCAAACGCACGGTTATGCAGGTCAGGGAACAGCAAGGATCAGTTTCCGGCTGCCCGATACAATTTTTCAGTTGTCGTGAGAGACCAAGTAGTGGGGACTGACTAACTGCAGTCTCTGCATCGCGGAAGAAACACAACACCCCGCGTCGGCCGTGAGGTTGCGTCATTATGCTGTGTGAAACGTGGCAGAAATGACCTTGGAGATTAATCTATACGAACTGACCACACCATTTGAACGCTGCGTTTTGGAAACAGAATGAATGGGAACTCGAGGAAATTCTTTAAGATTTTGAAACAGAAAATGTATTAGATGGGTAAAAAAATTGTTTCGTCATCAAATTTATTACTTCTTAGGCAGAAAATTTCCTTATCTGGAGATGTATTAAAAGGGCAACGTGTAATGTTAATCAAATGGGAGAATTTTTGGTGCTTTTTAATTCTGACGTCTTAGGTGGGAAATTTTCTTAACCGGGGACGTCTTAAACGTGTTTTACTGCAGTTTACAAAAGATGGAAACAAGTTATTAATCCTTTGGAGCCTATTATTAACCTGAATCGTATGTGAAGAACCAGTTTTTACTGCACAGCAACACACAGCACCTTAGTTACAAAAACCAATCGCTTAATGCCATAGAGGGAAATAACTGCTGTTTCTTCTGAGACCCATGCAAAATACATAAATACACTTAGTGGGCAGAATGGAAATCTTGATTGTTAAACCTGGACATACATAAAGTAACTACTGAGCTTTAACAGGTTAAGAACTTTGTAAAATTATACAGCGCAATTAGCAGGCACATGTGGCAAAATACATTATGAATGACACGCTAACATCTACCCTCATTTTCTTTTAAAGAAAAATGTATGTAACTAATGTGAGAAACAAGTGATGTTCTGTAGCTGACATAAAACTTGTTTATTGTGAGTACAAGTAAACTGAACAATCAACCATATGATGAATTCTTCCCTGACAGTAAGCAAACATTAAATACACATACAAATATTCGCTGTCACTGCCATACTCAAAGTTCTGCAGTGGTCTTCTGGAATGTTATGCTGCAACACTGGGTAAATATTTTCCTTTTTAACAAAAAGACACTGTGCAACATGTCAGCAGACTTAAATCTTATTCAATGTCAGTTGGTATTAAGATGGGAGAAGTCAAAACTGTTCACTAAATTAATACACAATCAATATTAAAGACTCAATGTCCATTATTATTACAAACAAGAAAATTAATATTCACAGAACATTAGGCCTTAGACTTTGTTGTAGAAAGAGATCTGTGCTCTTCTGGGATATTACACGGCATCGCGTGGTGATTGTAACCAACATTCTGGGACAACATATTGGTCCCACCTTCAAGGATCAAGAGTCCGAGCCAGAAAGAAAGCCAACCTGTAATGTAGATACTAACTGTGAAGGTTCACGCGGGGTGGGCATCAGTAAGTGTGATGACAGCCAATAGGGTTAAACCGGCAGTGACGGAGGGGTGGATGAAAACATACAAAGAATAAAGTAAGAGTAAGGGAGGAAAATATAAAGATAAGGGTTCTAAGTATGTAAAACAATATAAAGTAATGCTAAAAATTAAAATTAAAATGAATAAATAATTTGGAAAAGGGGAAACACAACATGGTGAGAGAGAGGGGAGAAGAGAGTCGTCCAGTGGCTAACATTATGCTTGATGATATGTGGGCTAGTGAGATGCCTGGAAGAAAACCGGTCTCGGCCTGTCGCAGGTAGCCAACGGTGAGAATGGAAGAAAGGTGTTGAACATTACAATTCCAAGGAAGGAATGAATACCAGATAAACGAATGTGTAAATGGAAAGGAGAAAGAATATAAGTATACAATTAAATGAATAAACCAAAAAATATACATAAAAGTAGAAAAACAGAGGAATAAAAATAACAAAATAAATAACAATGGTTAAAAATTAGAATAAAATAAAATAAGATGACATAAATGAATAATCAATAATTGTAACTGACAAGTGAAGGAAAAACCAAGTAAAAATATGGGGATGTAAAATAAATTGATCAATAAAAAACTAAGCAGAATCCAAACAGTATGAATAAAAAGGCAAGGAACCTGACAGCAGATTGGGGGAGGCAGCGGGGAGAGAAAAGCTAGAGCCCTGAGGGTGGGAGAAAGAAAATAATACAAACAGATGAGCTAGGGAGAGTAGCACTGGGAATTGGGTGAATTTGGAAAAGGAAGAGGGAAATGTGGCCATCAAAAGGACCGTTGGGGGGGGGACTTTCTCTAAGGAGACAAAACAGAGGTTTCCATGACCTCCTCAGAGCCAGGCCATCCTCCCTATCCATATTATTGGGATGGAGCTCCAACTCTATTGCCTCCCTGATCAGTCGGTCCATGTAGCTGGGTTTGGTAGAGAGGATTTGGGTGTCTTGGAATTTAATGAGGTGATCATGGTTCAGCCTATGTTCTGCCACCACCGATTTGTCAGGATGCCCCAGCCATATGTGCTGCTGATGCTCTTTTATTCTGATCTCAATTGATCGACCCATCTGTCCAAAGTACACCTGGTCACACTCACAGGGGATGCTACACACACTTGGAGTCCTTAGCCCCAGCTCATCCTTCACATGATGGAGGAAGCTGGGGATCTTCCCAGGTGGCAAGCCAACACTCTTAAATGTTGTGCTTGGCTAGCATTCTCCTGAAGCAGCCATGTGTAGTCTGGACATATGGCAACTGAGGTGGCCTTATCTTTAGGCTTGGAGGTTCTCAACTTAGGGTTAATGGCACATTGTATCTGGCCACAACTGCACCCGTTATACCTAAAAGTGGTCTTAAGGAAATCCAACTCATCCTGGAGGCTCTCCTTGTCACACACAGCGCTGGCCCTGTGCACCAAGGTGGCAAGGATGGCCTGTTTATTAGGAGGGTGGTGATGTGAACCAGGGTTCAAGTAACGGCTTGTGTGGGTATGCTTTTGGTAGACTTTATGGCCCAGGAAGGCATATGGTCTCCTATAAATGTCAATGTCAAGGACAGGAAGGTGGCCATCCTTTTCAGTCTCCACGGTAAATTGAATATTCCTGTGAAGGCCATTCAGATGGCCAAGGAACCCCTCAGGTCCGTGTGGCCAGATGACTAAAGTGTCATCCACATAACAAAAGCAGCACAATGGTTTGTGGGTCGCTTGTTTTAAGGCCATCTCCTCGAAAGCCTCCATGAAAAAGTTAGCAATGACAGGAGAGAGCAGGAACCCATAGCCACACCAACAGTCTGCTCACAGAATTGTCCACTAAAGGAGAAATACAGTGAAGTCCTGTTAAGAAAATCTTGAAAATTCCACAAAAATCCTACTTCTTAAGTGGGAAATTTCCGAAAAGTTCTATTTTTTAAATTTTTTGTGAACTTATTATATATGTATGCTGAATTTGTACAATTTGCAGCTGTCCTAACACATTCTCACTTGTATCTGACCATTTAACCATTCTGTCTGTAACCTTTCATTCACAGTTTTATTTACACCTTTAACTGTACTTCCACCGACTCTTCATTCACAAGTTCACATTTTGTTC
This sequence comes from Coptotermes formosanus, assembly GCA_013340265.1. Taxonomy (NCBI): domain Eukaryota; kingdom Metazoa; phylum Arthropoda; class Insecta; order Blattodea; family Rhinotermitidae; genus Coptotermes; species Coptotermes formosanus. The sequence continues at coordinate 5,322,603 of BLKM01003281.1, read as the reverse complement.
CAGATGTTTACTTTTCCTTCAAATATTTGTCAAGTGTGGTTTGTCTTGCTCTTTTTTCAAAAACATTTGCAGTATACATCTTCAGATTCCACAGGCTTTGAGCTACGTGCTCTGGGACATCGGCGTTGCTTCGCAGAAAATCTTCATACTTTTCCAAGTGCTCCACTGCCTCAGAACATGTGCGAACAGATGGACAGTCATAAGCCACTGGACCATCCATTTCAAGTTCATCTGGGTTGGAACTGACATTTTCACATAGCTGGTCTATACTGAACTCCCCATGTGATGTAAGGGCATCATCTGCTTGCACAAACTCTTCAAAAGTGGACCTGATATTTAGTTTCTCCTGGAGTTTTGGCCATTCATCACAGCTTACTTCATCATCACCATCTTCATTTTGTATTGCAGGTTCTGCATTTGTGATGAATCCTGCCTTCCTAAAGCAGTTGGCAATAATATCTTTTCCAACCAAATTCCAGGCCATAGCAAGCATGGACACTGCATCAAGCAAAGACATTTTGTAGCTATCTTTATGGGAGTTAAGTCTTTGCAGCAATCTCAGAACAAAGCTTCTATGGACCTTCTGTTTTAGGGCCCTGATGACACCCTGGTCCATAGGTTGCAACACTGATGTCGTGTTTGCAGGAAAGAGCTCCACTTGCACATTTTTAAAGTTCCTTACATCTTTTGGGTGAGCAGGACAGTGGTCTACAAACAGGAGTATTTTTCTACTGTTTGATGCCATTCTTCTGTCAAGAGACACCAGAATTTCTTGGAAGATCTCACATGTCATCCAGGCAGTCTTGTGATGGCAGGTGCATGGCAAAAGCTTTGTGTTCCTGAAACATCGTGGCTGTTTTGATTTTCCTGTTACAAGGAGTGGCAATTTCTCTGTGCCATCCAAGTTCACACATACAAGAACAGTGATCCTTTCTTTATTAACCTCTATGCCTTTGCAGCTTGCGCCTTTGAATGTGTATGTCTTGTCAGGCAGCATGTTGTAGAACAGGCCAAATTCATCAACATTGAAGATGTCCTTGGGAGAATACTTAGCCATGAGATGCAGAAGAGTTGTGTCTTTCCAGGCTACCACTTCTTCTGGATTTACACTGTTTGCCTCACCACAAACCTTTCTGTACACAAGACCAGAATGTTTTTTAAACCTGTCTATCCAACCACTGGATAGTCTGAAGTCAATATTCAATTTCATTGCAATTTCTTCTGCCTATCTTTTAAGAATGGGTGCATCAACTGTTAAGTGCCCATTTTTGTCGGAACCACGCCATAAGAATTGCTTCCACCTTTTCATATTTTGCTGTTTTTATTTTCTTTCTGTTCAGTTGTTCTGTGACTGTTTAAGAATTTTGTTTCTGTTGTACATGACTGTGTGAAGTGCTACCACAGGAATGCCTAGTTCTTCAGCAATTTTGCTACAAGGTGCATTTGGAGTGCCATCCACTTTGCTTATGATGTTCAGCTTTTCAGATATTGATAGTGGCTTGCGTTTTATACCCATTGTTGATGTTGCCATGATCAAGGGAGGCCTACGGAAAATGACAGGCAGGGTTCACTCTTAGGAGGACCATGAGGGGTGGTCAGCAGTTCCAGTCACTTTCACTAACTTTGCAGTGTCTTGAATTTATTTTCCAGAATTGCTGATGTAACTTACCTGCACACAGTCACCACAAATGTTTCACAATCACACAACACAACAACGCGTTTATATTAACTAACTAACTAACTCCATGGAGCAGAGGCCTTCTTGAGAAGCTAACAGTTTATCAGCTAGTCAAGAAATTCCCCGCATTTTATGGAACCCGAAGGTTCATTACCGCATTCACAAGAGCCCGCCACCTGTCCCTATCCTGAGCCAGATCAATCCAGTTCATGTCCTCCCATCCCACTTCCCGAATGTCCATCTTAATATTATCCTCCCATCTACGCCTGGGTCTCCCAAGTGGTCGCCTTCCCTCGGGTCTCCCCACCAAAATCCGGTATGCACCTCTCTCCTCCCCCATACGTGCCACATGCCCCGCCCATCTCAGTCTTCTCGATCTGATTACCCGAATAATATTTGGTGATGAGTACAGGTCATTAAGTTCCTCGTTATGTAGTCTTCTCCACTCCCCTGTCGCCTCGTCCCTCTTAGGCCCAAATATCCTCCTCAGCACCCTATTCTCGAACACCCTCAGTCTTTGTTCCTCCCTCAGTGTGAGAGACCAAGTTTCGCATCCATACAGAACAACAGGTAAAATTATAGTTCTGTATACCCTAATCTTTGTGTTTTTGGATAGCAACCTGGAAGACAAAAGATTCTGCACCGAATGATAGCAAGCATTCCCCGACTTCAATCTGCTCTTAATTTCTTCATGAATGGAGTTTCGATTTGTTAGGGTTGCTCCCAAATATTTGAATTCTTCCACCCTTTCAAAGGATTTATTATCTATATTTATGTTGTGATTGTGTCGTGCATTCTGATTTCGAGACATGACCATGTACTTAGTTTTCTCAGCATTTACTTCTAGACCAATCTCCTTACTAGCAATAATTAAATCTTCTGCATTTTTCTTTATGCTATGTACGCTTCCGCCCAATATATTAACATCATCAGCATAAACCAGAAGCTGATGTGTACCATTCAATTTCAAGCCCTCCTGGTTTGCCTGAACCCTCCTAATGGCATATTCTAGAACAAAGTTGAAAAGCAATGGCAACAGAGCATCCCCTTGTTTCAAGCCATTCTTAATAGGGAACGTGTCAGACAGATGTTTGCCTACCCGAACTCTGCTATATGTTTCACTTAGGCACATTTTTATTAACCTTACTAGTTTCATGGGGATACCGAACTCAATGAGAATATTATACAAGACCTCCCTCCTAACTGAATCATAGGCTTTCTTGAAGTCTATAAACAGCTGATGAACTGCCTCATTGTATTCCCATTTTTTCTCAAGTATTTGACGAATGCTGAATATATGATCAGTGGTTGACCTGTTACGTCGAAATCCACACTGATGATCCCCAATAATTTCCTCTGCATATGGAGTTAACCTTGACAAAAGGATGTTGGATAGAATTTTGTACGTAGTCGACAAAAGTGATATGCCTCGATAGTTATTGCAATCTGTCTTATCACCCTTTTTATAAATAGGCACAATGACCGACTCCTTCCATTCCTCAGGCAATTCCTCCTTATTCCAAATAGAAATAATAAGTTTATGGATTTCAGACCGAATAATCCTACCCCCTGCTTTAATCAATTCTGCTGGAATCTGATCAATACCTGGTGATTTGTGGCTTTTTAGTTTTCCAATAGCCATCTCAACCTCAAAGGCACTGGGCTCAGGCACTAGTGGTTCTGCTGTGTGTACTTCAATCTGCCTAACATCATTAACCCCGTGTATATTCAACAGCTGGGAGAAATGATTCCTCCACCTAGCCAAAATACTGTGGGAGTCTGCAACCAGGTCACCCTTCTCATCCTTTACTACATTACTTCTAGGCTGGTACCCCCTCTTAAACTCATTGATACCGCTATACAAGTCTCTTATATTCATTCTTCTTCTTACTGTTTGTTTCAATTTCATTAATTTTAGCTTTCAGATATTCCTTCTTTTTGTGCCTGAAATGTCTACTAGCTTCACGTCTTACGTTGTGCAGATTATCTCCATTATTTTGGTTTGGATTCTGTAACCACTGAATTTTAGCCTGCTTCCTTTTATCTAAAAATTCTGCACATTCTGCATCAAACCATGGTTTATGCTGCTTCCGTTCGTGTAGACCTAGACTCTCTTGAGCCGAGATTTTGATATTCTCTTTAATGTTTTCCCAAGCCCTATTCATGTCCTCACTAACATTTAAGTTTTCCAGAGCTGCAAACCTGTTTGAGATCTTAAGCTGATACTGTTTCCTAGCCTCTAGTTCACTTAGCTTCTTGAGATTAAATCTCTCTACATCAAACTTCTGTGCTGCTTGTTTACTTACTGCCAGTCTTTCCCTAACTTTCGCAACCACCAGATAGTGATCAGTATCACAGTCAGCTCCCCTGAACGATCGCACATCGAGTATACTGGAATGCCGTCTCCTATCTATCAATATGTGATCGATCTGATTGTGAGTCTTCCCATCAGGAGAGGTCCAGGTGTATTTATGAATATTTCGGTGCGGAAACATAGTGCTCTTAACAACTAGATTCTTTGATGTGGCAAAATTTACTACTCTAACACCATTATCGTTGCTATCCTGATGTAAACTCTCATTCCCAATAGTCGGTTTGAAAATATCCTCTCTCCCCACTTTTGCATTAAAATCTCCTAACAGAATTTTCATATGGTATTTAGGAAAATGATCAAAAAACCCCTTCTAATTCCTCATAGAAGCTGTCCTTTGAATCATCACCCTTCTCTTCCGTTGGTGCATGCGCATTCAGAACAATGATATTACACCAGCGGCCTCTCAGCACTATGTATGACATCCTAGCACTAACAAACTCCACTCTCTTGATTCCTGATACCATTCTCTGGTGCACAAAAAAACCTGTTCCCAATTGATGATTTTCCTGCCCTTTGCCATAGAAAAAAGTATACTCCCCGGCTCTTACAGTCCCTTCTTTGTCCCACCTAACCTCCTGTACACCCACTAAATCTAACTTGTACTTAGCTAATTCCCTGGCCACTGTCATAAGTGACCCTGGCCTATACATGCTCCTCACATTCCATGTTCCAAAACTCATATCCTTTTTCCGTAGCTGGGGTCGTACCAAAGAATCGGTCCAGGTCCGAGGCTTTGTAGGCTGTTTCGTAACATCATAATTTTTTACGGTGAGGAGTTGTTAGCACCTCGCCCAACCCCCAAGCTGGAGGACCACCCCTTGTCGGCTGTCCGCGACTGCTTATTCAATGTATTCGCAGCTACCCTCCATACCTGGAGGCCGTTCCTCCATCCGCAACCCGAGGACGCGCCATGCCGTGGTGACAGGGACCCACTTAACATGGCGCGTTTATATTACAGCCGATAAATTACGTTTAAACAAGTTGTCGCAATCGATCACCCACTTATCTCGTGTCAAACCGCTGTCCCCCAGTAACATGTAACTTCTGCCAGTGCACGCCTAAACTTCGTCAAATGTTATTGGCTGCATTAGTTTTGACCAAGTCCCAGGCTATTGCCAAACACAGGCTCATGCAGGTCACAAAACAGCTAGGATCGGCTTCCAGCCACTCGATACAATTTTTCGGTTGTCGTAACAAGAGACCGAGTAGTGGGGAGTCACTCACTGCAGTCTCTGCATCATGGAAGAAATACGACAACCCCACGATGGCCATGAGTTTGTGTCATTCTGCCGTGTGTAATGTTGTGGAAATGACCTTGACCATGCGCCATTTGAACGAAGTGTTTTGGAAACAGAATGAATGGACACTTGGGGAAATTCCGTAAGATTTTGAAACAGAAAATGTATTAAACTGGTAAAAAAATTGTTTCGTTGTGAAATTTGTTACTTCTTAGGCAGGAAACTTTCTTATGCAGGAATGTATTAAAAGGGTAACATGTAATGATAATCAAATGGGAGAATTTTGGTGCTTTCTTATTCTGACTTCTTAGGCAGGAAATTTTCTTAACTGGGGTTTTCTTAAGCAAATTTCACTGTATGTGGAAGTGACAACATGCCTAAATAAGGTCAGGATGTCCTCACTAAAATGTTGACTGAGGAGGTTAAGGGACTTGACAACAGGTGCCTGTGTGAACAGGGACACCACATTGAAAGTTACCACTCCCTCACCCTGTTGTATTTCCTCTTTTCCAAATTATTTATTCATTTTCATTTCTGTTTTTTACGTTACTTTTATATTAATTTTTTTTCATTTACTTATACTTAGCCTTGCCTTCATATTTTCCGCCCTTACTCTTACTTTATTCTGTATATGTTTTCTCTTCAGCCACGCCCCCCCACCCCCACCCCCAGTTCAACCCTATTGGCTGTCATCACACTTACTGATCCCTACCCCGCACGAAATGTCCCAGTTAGTATCTACATTACAGGCTGGATTTCCTTCCAGCTTAGACTCCTGACCCTTGAAGATGGGACCGATACATTGTCCCGAAATGCAGGTAAACAATTACCACACACTGCTGCATAATGCCCCAGAAGAGCACAGATCTCATCAACATTGCAGCGGTAGCCTGAAATTAAGGTTTGTTGTAACAAGTCTGACTGTAATAGAGCACTACAGTAAAACAACAAAACAGATATGATTGCAACACATCCTGAATACAAGCTGTTTTTGAAAGACCACTGCTGACTGAGAAGCTTGAGGTACTTGAGGTGTTCTGAAGATTCTTGTCTTCAGGGACATGAAGCTGCATCGATGGGTGAGTAGTTATTGGTGTTCTAAATGAGTATAGTGTCTGAAACATCAGGAGTTAATAGCCTAACAAGACAGCCACACATGCCAGAAGACTTGAATCCTCACCACTGTTGACTGTTCAATATGCAAGTTTGGAAATTTACACATAGCATCTCTGTATTAATTTATGAATTGAAAGAAAGTAGAGGGGGCATACTGTCACAGAAATTGGGACTGCATTGTTAATATGTCATATATTGAGCACCACATTGTATTCAATCCACTGAACAAATTCAAATTGTTTATACTACCTTATGTTAAACTAAAAATATACTGTAGAGAATGATTTTAAAGTGCATCAGTTTTTTTTCAGTATCAAAATATGGTTATATTAACAAGCTGAGGTACAGAAACAAAGAAGTTGAGAAATTAAATCCACCTAACTGGTTGTATGATAAACACATAAATTCCCATTACCTCTACCATGAATATGATAGTACTTACTGCACCATTCATGTATTAATTCCATTAAATGCAAACATCTGATCTAATTCATATTAAACAGTACATATTTCATCCAAAGAAAGCATACCTTAAGCTTTTCACAGTTTAATACTTCTTGTTTGATTTCTTTCAGACGCGCCTCCCGCACTGCAATTCTTGTAACAGCACGCCATGCATCCCTTGACCGGTAACGGAATCCTTCAACTTCATCCAGTTTAAATTGGTATGCTCTAAAAAGCAACATCCACTATGGTATAGTAACATGTATTCAAAGGCACTGAGTGTAAGAATTTGTTTTGTCAACTAGTTTACCACTGAAAGTGGGTATGCACATATATAGAACAAGGAGTGGAATGAGTTAAACCTGTACCACAATACAGACTGGCTCGCAAAACAAGAGAGAGACCAACGGGCTATCTGAGGTAGTTCAAACATGGCTGCAAAGGTATGCAATGAGCTATTTAAATTACAACATGAAAGAGTCAATTGTGGTCCTAATATTAATGTTCCCATAGACAGGAAGTTCCATTAGCTGTGGACATAATTCTAGGAGATGGTTTCCTAGGTTTTTGTGATCAGAAAAGTTTATGTAAACATGTGTCCAAATTTGAAAGGTTACAGACTTATGACCGCTCGAGACTTAGCACACAGAAGTTAAGGATTACTGAAAGGATAGGTACTAAAATAAAAAACATATTATGTGATAAATTAAGCCTCTAAATTTAACTTCATGACAGAAACTGCCCTTAATTTATACTGAACTCTGCTTAAAGGAGGTTTTCAAAAATCCCATCCTCTTCTGCAACACACCTTGCCACTCAGTTGTGAATAGTGTGTGTGAAAGTGCAGAGATAAGCCTGAGATTTGTTTATATCACCTGCCAGCTGTTCAAGGTCATACAGCATACCATACCACGCTCTGAGTTATACATGTGGTCCAATGTGATGCATTTACTACAATTAAACAACACCCACACCACAATAACTGTTGAGAATATATCCCACATAGATACGAACTTGTTGATCACACAGATCTAGGACATGATGTCCTACAGCAATGTCTACAATTCATGGAAACACCCTGTAGAGTACATAAAGCAATCTGATGCACATTCAAAACAACACACCACCACTCCTATATGGGTGTGAAAACTGGTCATTAATAAAACAACATATACGAAGTGAAACAGCGGAGATGAAATACCTGAGGTCAGTCACAAGATATGTATTATGTGACTATAAAACAAATGAAGAAATAAGAGAACATTTAAACATATGTAATTTATCAATACATGCCAACAAAGTACACAAACTTTGACAACAGCCTCAAAACACCATGGTCCAACTCTACAAAGCCGCTGCATACATCATATAATATTCACTGATACAAGATCCAATGATGGTAGAAGCAATCACAGATGAGTGGACGATTACATGAACATGAAATATGACAAAAACAGTGCACATCATGCACTAGAATTTCTACAAAAACTCATGTCTCAATGCAATTACAATCAGTAATTAATGAACAGCAGGAACAAAACTATAGACAATGTCCAAGGTGCAAGTAACAACTGACAACCTTAAAGTACAGACTTTAAAAAGCCAGCAATTCCCCAGTGGCTGGATGTTCTGGGCATTTAGATCTTAAAATTTTTTACCTCCACAAAAACGTTTCTGTTTTCGGCTCTATACAACATAAAATTATGAAATACTAACTGTTTAAAAGAGAATAAAACTCTACATTTAGAGACAAAGTAGCAACTTTTAGCAATGAAACACCCTCATGAAATTTTCTGATAAATTCAGTAATTATATTATGCTACATATTCCATGGCATGTCTGTGAATTTATAATGAACGTATCCCTTGTTTTACACAGCAGGCATCTGTGACGTTACTTCACAGAAACATAACAACACTTATTGGCAAGGCAGCCAACGGCCATGCCAGGTTGACAACACTGGTTCCCATCCAATCCCCGCTGTTAAGCAACCTTTGGTGTGGTTACTACTTAGATAGGTGACTGCCTAGCAACACCATGTAATGCCTGCATGTTAAGGGGGCTGGGATAGTGTAGTCAGCATAGCAACTCTCTACGGGCTGGACAATGCAGGATTCAAACCCTGCTGGGTGAAAAATTTTCTGTACCCACGACCACCCAGCATTCTGTACAATGGGTAATGGGGCTCTTTCCCAGGGGGTAAAGTGGCCAGAGCATAGACATGACCACCCACTCCCTTCTAGCACCAAAGTCAAGCATGGGACAGCTATACTTCTACATTCCCTCAGTGCCTACTTGGCATATTATAGGAGAGCTTTTACCTTGATTAGTAAGGTACATGCTTTCTGCTCTGGCTGTACAAGGATATGAATTGCCTCATGCCACAACACTCAATGCTGCCATCTTTGTTTAGTGACACAATTAAGCATGTATGCCATTTCTCAAAGCAGTTCACTGTATACAGACCAACATCACATTTCTTACAAACATACAGCATCCTCCGTGTTTGCTTGATCAGCAAACAAACATGACACTGTCTCTTTTTTCCTTTAGAAGGCCAGTATCATGAGTGTTTCACTTTTAATCGACTTAGCTGGGACCATGACACTGTCTTTTTTTTGCCTCTAGAAGGCCCATATCACAAGTGTTTCACTTTTAATCGATTTAGCTGGGACATGGGCTTGGTCAACCTCTGGAAACACTACTGGTTGTCACATTTCCTTCACGTGAATGGATGATAAAATCATGAACAAGAACCTCCCAGAAGTCTACATGGTCACCTTACCACCACATGACATGGATACAGAATGCATTGAGGATGGTCATGTCCATGAGGTATAAAAACAGTTTCTTATTCCACTTCCAAGTTTTTTGGGAAATTCCACATCTGTTCACCATTCTGACTTGTCCACTTCAATTATGAGTGCGAAAATACATATATTTCTTCATAATATCACATGGTTGTGTTGAAGTACTTCCTGCATTTTTGGATGCCATGTATTGCTGGAAGTAGCAACTTGTTTCACCTGGTATTATTTGAAAAATCTGCCCAACGAAGAGAATGAAGATTGAAAGGGGAGAGAATTCTACATCTGTATTGGAGGCAGCTGATCAACTGATGCCATTTGGAGGCCCAGTGCAACTGAAGATATTTGATGCATCCCCGGCTCTTCTAGCCCAGAACATAACTGCAGTTTCCCTGCTTCTGAGGATGAGCAGAACTGTACAAGAGGTTGCATCAGTTTGTCTCTGTCTTCTAATTCCTTGTCATTTTCCCTAACCAACAGTACTTCCTCTATTTCATCTGGCTCAAGTGGTTCTGAATACTTTGCTCACTTTTGGGGTTCCATTTTCAAGGGTCCAATTAAACCGAATAAGTGAAAGTTACTGACAATTTGCCACTATCTCAAGTTTGTCAATAAAATAATAATCCATCACTCGGAAAGTAACACAGATGAAACCCCGTCAATAAACACTGAAGAAAAATATATCAGTACCAACCAGCACGAAATATTTCCTTACGATATGCCACTGAAGTCACCGATATATTTGCCACTCCGTCACTGATTAAGTAACCTCAAACACAGCTGTGAAAGTAACACACTTACAGCTTTGTCAATAAATACGTTATAAAAAATTGTGAATTGCAGCACATAACCAATCCACCATTGTCTCTAACAATATATGCAGAGTCTGCCACTGAAAAAACCATTATAAGATATGCCAGACTTCTAAGGAGCTGCCAGATGACTATCACTTCTAGACTGAGCTTCTATGTTTCAACCTCGAGACAATTGTCTACTGTATTTTTCCACTCAGTTCCTTTAGCTGATACCAAAAGTCAATTTTTGACAGAAATAATCCCAACAATGGGGCCACCATGCACGATATGATCACTCATGATGAATACCAGGCCTTTTGGTGGGACCTACGATGGGTTTGTTTGGATTTCCTGCTAAACCAAACACTGTCAGTAATACAACACATGGGGCTTGTACAGTATTAGATATAATTCGGCCACTGTGGAGTGTTTAATGCCTTAGATATATCTAACATTCTTCTTTTAATGGTTAAGAGAGTCACAATATACAACAACTGCATCAACAAACAAAATAATTTATAATGTGCTTTGTGATAAAAATAAACACTTTAAGTGGTTACAATTTGTCATAAACTATGAGTGTTTTATGAACACGCAAGTTTTACCTCCACACGCTTTAAATTAAATTGTACTATCTGCAGAGAAATTGTGAAGACAGTGTAAAACTTTGCATACCACACAAAATATTCATTCACGAGGACCTCCCGACAGATGGCTGAGAAGCCACAGCATGTTGGAGAAGCCTCAGGAGAAGCTTGAAATACGTACGCATTTGTTGAGGTTTTGTGTACTGGATTGGGGTGTATTTATAAAACTGACATAGTGTACATGGCTAAACACACACTCTTTTAAGATATATATATATATATATATATATATATATGATTTAAACAGATTTATTGTGAATTATACACACCAGTGGACAAAACATTTATTACAAATAAACAATACGTGCACTCAGAAGTTAATGCATGAATACATTCCAACCAGTAGAAAAATGTAAGTTGACCAAAAAAATACAGAGATGAAGATGGAACAAGCCAGAAATTGGCTTTTACCCCATTGATGATGATATGATGATGAACTGTGTTAAAACAAGGCCTGCATTATGTTCAGACAATGGCAAGATCTGAAAAAAGCCTTTCTTCTGTATTTTTGATCCAATGCAAATAAAAAGATGTTTATTTATTTATTTATCTATATCAACACTTTCAGATAAGACTACATGTAGCATGTATCAGGAATATGAGAAACCAATACAAAATTTAATTGGGAAACGTGACACGGAGACAGCAGTTGTGGGAGGTAGGTGTAAATGGCAAGGTAATATTAAACTGTACTGTAAAAGAAACAGGGAGTGATGTTGTTGACTGGACTCATCCTCAGGATAGACTGCAGTGGCAGAGCATGTGCTACCACTTTCTGTCTGCTAGTGGCACCAGTATCACTTAATACATATCACCAAATCAGTGGTGACAATAGTAATCTGAACTTCATGCTCAAAAATGTTTGTAAAAAGCTATGTACAATAATGATGTGAATTCTGACTGTTCTGCATGTCCACGCTTCTGATTTCAGTAACTTTTGTTTCTATCAACACCATGCTGCAGTCATGGTTACTGCACACCTAAATATACGACACTGCCCAGATTCAGTTTTGTGTGATCCAAACAAGGTGGATAATATGCAGTACAGTAAACATACAGAACATTCATGACAAGTCTATTTTGGATCACACTGTAACTACATGTCTGCCACAGTTGACTTTAACAAAAACCACAGATTTCAGCATTATCAATAATAAATACCACCACAACACAGGAGGAAAAGCATAATGAGGAGCTTCATGAACTTTAATGATCACCATATACTGTTTGGCTGCTGGTATCATGAAGAATGTGATGGGTAGGGCACATGGCATGTGGGGTACAAGATTGGATTAATCTGATTCAGGATGGGACAAGTGGTGGGCTCTTGTGTACACAGCACTAAACCTGTGTGTTCCATAATGCGAGGAACTTCTTGACTAGGTGAAGAACTATTTAGCTTCTCAAGCAGAACTCTGCTCCATGGAGTCAGTAATAAATACATGAAAAGATAGAGAATTCATGTAGGAAAACTAAAGTGATCCAATGCAAGGACCTAAACCTTCTGGAATGCCAAGAATGATTAAAAACATTTACTATAATGAAAATACATGGTGAACGCCCCATATACTGCTTGCCAAGAACAACAAAAACAATTCCCAGTCTCCATTCGTTGCTCAGTTATGAAGTGTGAGACTCACAAAAAACATTTCTCCCACAGACTAACTTATCAGAACAGACAAACTGTATAACAAAAACACAAAAAAGGCTTTCTATTTGACTAACCTGAAAACTTTTTCTGCTTCAGAATAAACACCTCTGAGATGATTTTCAACTTCCTCCATTACAGCACGTTCCCTTATGCTGACAAATGACAAAGCAGTGCCCTGTAATAGAAATAGTTCCTTATAAAGTGGTATTACCCCTACTTTCAATTCTTTCGCTCCGTGCATGAAATCCGTAACCCTCAAATTTGAAAAAAGTGAGATCATGCTATCTGTGTGTTGGCTGACGAAGTATCTATCACCTCTCAAAACAGGCACACATTAGATAGTGCCTACAGTGAAGTACAGGTGGCAACACCCTGCACTAATTCTTTCCAGAGTAGTGCTTTCCATGCATGAAACCTCGATTATCTCGGAATGAAGTAAGTGTGGATTACAGGTTTCATGCACAGAACCACAGCATTTGATTTCAAAGAATCACATAAAAATGTAAACATCCAACAAATTTCAAAATAACTGTCATAAGCATCGTTCTAATAGACAGTTTTAATAATGCTCTGTATCTGAAATTGCTGCAGTAATGGCCTACTTTTAAGATGGGAGAGAAAGAATAGAAGTTTGTAAAATAATACATCTTAAATTATTTAAATGGCACTGCCAAAAATTAAATGTTACAAAAGCAAACGAATACACCTGCATTTCCCAAGTCATAAGATTTTGATGTATATAAGTTTAAAGAAAAATAACTGCATATGAAATTCTGTTACATACTTCTCCCAGTGAAACACTTTGCATAACAACACAAGATCTGTCATGAGTCTGAGAACCACACCCACAAGTTCAATGAAAATTACTACAGTAAAACTCGCTTAAGGCGTTCCCAGTTAAGATGTTTTCCCACCTAAGATATCAGGATAAAAAAGCACCAAAATTCTCCCATTTCATTAACATCACACGTTGCAATTTTCATATGTCCCCACGTAAGAAAATTTCCCACCTAAGAAGTAACAAAGTTGATGACAGACCAGTTTTTTTTACCCACTGAATACATTTTCTGTATCAAAATCTTAAACAGTTTCCCCAACTTTCCATTCGTTGTTTCCAAAATACAGCATTCAAATGGCGTGGTCAGTTTGTACAGGTTAATCTCTAAGGTCACTTCCACAAGTTTCACACAGCAGAATTATGCAACCTCATGGCACAAGGGTATTTTCTCTCGTGATGCAGACACTGCAATCAGTCTGTTCCCACTACTTGGTCTCTGTCGCTCTTCCATCATGACATCTGAAAGATTGTACTGGGGGGACAAAAGCCTATCCTAGCTGTTCTGTGACCTGCAGGAGCCAGCATTTGGCAACACTGGCATGTGGAAGCTGACCTGCCACTTCAACTGGCCAGGAACTATGAGGGAAATCAGGCAGCCAATAACATTTGAAGAAGTTCAGGCTCGCTAGCCGACGCCAACCAGAGTTCCACCTTGCCGCCAGGAGTTCTACCATGAGGCGCAAAAGACACGTGTAAGCCACGCCGCTACAGAGACAGCAGTTTGGCACCTGATGCATGGGTGCTCACATGTGACAACTTGTTTAAATGTAATTTATTGGTGGTAATATAAATGCGTCATGGTGTAGCATGATTGTGAAACATTTGTGGTGACTGTGTGCACATACGTTACATCAGCAATTCCACAAAATAAATTCAAGACACTTTAGAGTTAGTGAAAGTGACACGACCTACTGACCACCCCCTATGGTCCACCTAATAGCGAACATATGGAATCTGAAGATGTATACTGCAACTGTTTTTGGAGAAAGAGCAAGACAACCCATGCCTGACAAATATTTCAAGACAAAGTTAGCATCTGGTACCAAATGCGGACTGTGAATGAAAAGTCCATGACAGTATGGTTAAAGGTGTAAATAAAACGGTGAATGAAAGGCTACGGACAGAATGGTTAGATGGTCAGATACAGGTGAGAATGTGTTAAAGACAGCTGTAAATTATACAAATTCAGCATACATATGTAATAAGTTCACAAAAAATATATATAACTTTTTGGTCCTACCCTTTTAAGACATTTCCCGCTTAAGAAGTCAGATTTTCTTGGAATTTTCAAAAATGCCTTAAGAGAGTTTTACTGTATAATCAAAGATTTGGTCAATATGAACTAACTAAATATATGCCTTGTTCATCCTTACCATACAACACTAGGAGTTTTAAAGGCTGGGGTGTGGCTAGACTAGTGCTGCAGTGCAGTTCCACTGCTTCAACAGTCACTCTCCAAAATGAGTTCCTGATTGGTACTTTAGTCTTCAGAACTGCTGCCATTAGGGCAAACAATGCTACACAACAGTGTAACATGACTGCACAGGCCAGTGCCTACTTTTTTAAACTCTCAACAACTGTAGCCCCTACCCTAATTCCCCCTCCACCTAAAATTGGTCTCCCTGCTATCTCAGAGTTCATAATATCATAAACCAGTGTAAATGAGGTATTGACAGACCAATTATGTGAACCTGGCAAGATTATAACCCACTAATTTTAACAACAATAAAGATTTCACAGTGTACATATGAATTAACTGGGTACTGCTTTGGTTTGCAACATTTAATACATATCTGTGTCACATCATGATCTCAGTCCCTTTGTTATGTTGATTTTTGTTTTCACGCAGGGGCATGCCAGTTTGCATGTTCATCCTGGGTGTGCCTAGCTTGTGATTTTAGAATGATTTTAGACATCTGTGATGGGCTTACAACATTCCGACTTTATTACACCACCATTACTGTGACACAGCAAAAAAAAACACATGAAGTATTATTTATATGATAAAAATAACACAATTATATCAAAAAATAACACACAAAACATGGCGGTTTGTTGAAAAGGAAAACCACAGGCCAATTAAGTGCCAATGAAGGTGGTATTATGTGGCAATCATAAATAGTACGCACATGCATACAAATTTTCTTCACCGCTAATGAGACAGTCCACTTTTTCATCTTAACCAGCAAGGAAAATATGTCCCATTCAGTTTCAGTGGGACTATACCGCTAATGTTGATTTACTGGGCAAAGACATATTACCATAGAGGGACACAGAGAAGCATCAGTTTCTGCTGAGAGGACTGGTCTAACAGCAAAGACTGACAAAACTCTTGTTCACCTCTTGTCAACAGAATGCAGGACAAAATCACAACACAAAAACCAGTGAACAAATCCTTTGAAAATGTGTCGAGTTCAAAATATGTGGAAAAGAGTGCTAAGAAATTACGGTAAAATCACAACATACAAACAGTGAACAAATCCTTTGAAAATGCGTCAAGTTCAAAACATATGGAAAGGAGTGCTAAGAAATTTCTGTAAAATTGCATCCACAAAGAAGTTAAGAGCAGATTTAATTCACAGAATGCCTGGTACCACTTGGTCCCAAATCTTGTCTTCCTGTTTGCTGTCTAAGAATGTAGATCAAAATATACTGAACAATAATTTTGCCTTTTGTTGTGTATGGTTCTGAAACTTGGTCTCTTACATTAAAAGAACACCAGCTGATTGTGTTCAAGAATAGGGTGCTGAGGAATATACTTCGGCCAAAGAGGAGGGAGTAACAGAAAACTGGATATAACTGCATAATGAAAAGCTTCATGATTTATACTCCTCATAAAATACTATTACAGTTATCAAATCAAGGAAGAAGAGATGGGTTGGGCCTGTGGCCCATAGGCGGAAGAACAGAAATGCATAAGGGGTTTGGTGGAGACACCTCGGATATCACTTGGAAGACCTAGGCACTGATGGTGGGATAACACTGAAATTGATCTTCAAGAAACTGGATAGGAGAGTGAGGACTGTATTCATCTAGCAAAGAACACTGACAAGCAGCAGGATTTTGTGGACCAATGAATGTTAGGATGCATAAAACGCACAGAATTTTTTGCCTAGCCAAGTAACTGTTAGCTTCTATGCATGGAATCGGCTCCATGGAGTTAGCATTCCCTAATACAGGCAATGACAACCTCTTTGTAAGAGTGGGCCACACTGTCCAGAATTTAGTACAAGGCAGCCATACATTTTAGATTTAATTGAAAGCACTAGACTCACTCGAAGATATTACGGCTCCATTTGTTCTTTCTTTATTAAACTTACTCTTACGAATCCTCCGAAGTTTCTGAATAAGCTGAAAAAAATTCAGCAACTGCTACAAAATTTAAAAAAATGGCAACTGAATAATTTAATACTGTTATTAGTGTACATCTGAAACATTTTAAATATGCTATTTCTGTCTCTGACTGCAAAATGACAAAAAGATTATTATAAATATATTCAGCTTAGCTTTGGCCTTTCAGTATCTCAAATTTACACTAATAAATGTGAGCAGCTAATAAATTAAAAAACTCCAAGCAATGTACAGTAGAAGGAGTTAAAATTTTGACATTCTACCTTAACTTTAATGAAAGGATCACAGGTGAATTTGAGCAGCAAGAAAACTGGTATCTGTTGGATCGTTGGTAACAGCTATGCATAACAAGACAGGTAATGAACGTATAATGGAAAATTACAGCATGTTCATGTAACCATTGCTGCCGTCGAAATGCAACAATACATTCCTTTTGCATTGCTGCAGTACACACTTCTGTCAAGAACACTTTCATGGTAATTTTATGTCACTGGCAACAAAAAAACATACTTTCACCTTCATGTAAAGTGCACCATGGTTTTGTCCAGTTTTAACAAAATCTGGATTTTCTTGACAGATTTTCATAAACATACTCCATATCAAACTTCATAAAATTCCATCCAGTGGGACATGTGCTGATACATGTAGACAGACCGACAGACAGACATGACAAGGGTACTAGGCACATGTCTTAATATGATGAAATTGGACATAAGTCATCCTTGAGTAAAACTTTGATTCCAGAAACTTCGTTCTCAATAATGTTTGCTCAGACACACAGTATGTAAATGCTCCTGTAGGACTGCTGAAGCATCATTTTTCATGAGTGGCAAGGGTTGGCCAGTGTGTCAGAAGTGTAGGTTGGCAATCACTGATCTAACACATCTAACCCCCACAAGAGGACATGATGTAACATCTTCTATTATAATTGAATATATAGTACCAACCTGGATGCTTTATGAACTTGAGCTGCAAACATTTGCCATCACTTAAACAGGGCATCAGTGCAACATATACTGTCTATTGCAACCTCCACAGAGAAAAATAGGTTACAAACATCATGATGTACACAAACTATGCAAAATGTTGCAAACTATGAGTGTGCAAAAGTCTTTGCCATTGTTTTCTCCTTTTCCACTTTTAAGTTTACAGTTAAAGTCTACACTCCATTAGATACAAGTAGGATAATTATGCTAAATACAAAAGCTTATGTATTTTGGAAACCTTTCTAGCAGTCAGGCAACAGGTATTTGTGCAATGTTTACTTACTTGGTGTTTACCTCTGGCAGTCCGGCCAACTCTGTGAATGTAAGAGCCAACATCAGGTGGGAAATCAAAGTTCATTATATTTGACACAAACTGAAAATCAATACCTCTTGCAACACCAAATTCTTTGTCTTTCTTACGCTTCCTGCAACACAATAAGAGACAAGAACATTACTATTCCCATTATGCATACTGAAGATTGCCAAACTTGTAGGGAAAAGCATGCATTCTACAGCTCACCACTGACAATACTGGGTCCTCATTTTATCTTACAACTATCGTTTGTCAGTTCCTGCCAATGTTCTTCCATGCACTGACCACTGCCACCAGGTGGAAACCCAACTGCAGTTAATAAATGTCAAATCATATGGACAGCCAGCTAAGTGGGCTACATTAATACAATAGGCACGCTGACACGAAGTGACAATGTTTGTCTGATAAAATAAGGACCTTATGCATTAACAATCAGTTGCATTCATTATGGATGATGGATGATGAGGACTGTGAAGCTGGTTATCTCTTACACCAATGCCACTCAAAGTGTTTGTATCAGTCACACCATTCACTCCTGAAACTAGCTCTAAAAAAGAAGTAACCAAGTGTTTGTTTACACCAGTACAATGCTCGATTTATATGGCCTTGTCAACATTCAGAATGAACTGGGGCATGAAATTTTTCTCCACTGTTTTTAGAGTTTCTTAGTTACCCTGCGACTTCCACTTCTTTGTGCCATTAAAAGGTCACTTAGGGGACACAAAATTACATCAGGTATAGCCAAACAGTACCTTTCTCCGTGCTTTACGGTCAGGATTAGTGGTATTATGGAGAGATTTGTTTCAGTGGTCATGATGTACTAAACAACTGAACATTTTGCATATGCCGCATCCTGAGATTGTGTGTGTCCAGTTTCTCAGCTAAGACTTCCAGTTATTGACCAAGTAACTAGTGAAGTTCATTTCATGTTTCAAAACTTGCACTAATTCTTTTACAGCTGGCCACTGCTTTTTGGGAAGACAGTATTCATCCAATAATGCAAACATCAAAGTCATCCATATCAGATTTCCTCCTTCTGATGTGGACATATTTTCACAGGGCTCAGAAACCCTTGCTTTCTCACATTCTTGCTGACTCCAGCAGAACGTACTGCACAGTGCTGAATGATACACCACATGACTGAAGCACCCTTTCTTGCACCCATTTCTCTCCATGTTCTGATTCTGCTTCAGCTTTCAGTAACTTATACACATTAAATACCAGTCCCTGACACTGGATGACTGTCCACCACTGCTGACAGGCTCAGGACATTACCCACAGCAGTGCAAACTACATATGGCACACTGTTACTGCAATGGACAAAAGACACAAACAGAACATCATGTGAGCACAGAAACACTGTCAGGCTGTGTTATAACTGGCATTCTACATGTGCACACCATGGAACAATCATACACTCCATCTCAGACCAGTTTCAACACTTCCCTCATGTACAGTACATGGGTCAGCAATGATTCAAATACAGTGACATTACAGCTGGCATTAAAATTTATAATGCCATGAGAAGGAGTCCATCATGGAGCTCTAGATCTTGAAGATGAAGGCACCACATTCCTTTGAAGTGTTAGGAACAGACTGCCCAGTCAGGCAGTGTAATATCCCAAAAGAACAGAATCTCCATTGATTCTTCACACACCTCTACACCCCTGATGATGAAGGCACTACATTTGCTCTGAACATCAGAAATCAATTACCCAGTGACAAAGTATAATATCCTAGAAGAACAGAATGCGCAACCATACCAACGTCAAAACACAAAACTCACAGGAGTCTAACAGTTAACAAAAACAAATTACCAGAACAAACTGCTTGTCAACATTACTGTCACGTAATAAAATGCGGAGTAAACTGTTAAGTTCCATGAATGCACCAAACAACATACAGTATGCAGGATTATCCCGTTTTTGACTGTTCGTGCACATTCTCATCATTTGCCAAGATAAATCAGTATTCCGCTGTACTTCCTTTCCTGTTGCAATATGCTTGTTCTGTGATTGCTCTAACACAGAACAGCAAATGTTTAATACATAGCTGAATAATACAGACTCAATTATTGCTTTCTTAGATTTATCGGTACTCTGATTGTAGTACAGTTCATAATTTGCATAACAGAAAGAATGGCTGTGAAATTAAATTTAAAAAAGTGGCCCCATCCATGTTCTCTGACATGGGGATTTATACCACTCTACTTGCCATTCCAAGCACACATTAGAACTGTTTGACATACTGAAGCTGGTGATGGCTAACTGTATATGGTGAGAAATGGGAGAATATAACTGTGACCTCCACAGTAGGTCAAATAAGATAAGGGAGTGTGACACATGTATCACCAACATCACTGCCCTACAGTGAAATTATTAAAATGAAATTACAGATGGCATCTGTTCATCATGTTCGCAGAAAATTATTTTCACTAGTAGAACACCCTTCAATAAAACTAAAGTTTAACCCTTCAATGCTCGCCTCTGGGCATTCTATGGTCTTCAGATCATCATATGTCACTGGGCTGTGGGTACCATACTGCACACTACATCCAAGGGAGTAGTTTGCATTTAAACCACACTATTGAAGGGTTACTCAAGCTCATAATGACGCAATACCTGGAGCATAAAGCATAAAAGAAGCAGACTGGTACAGAGGGGTAAAACCGTTGAAACAGAATGAGCAATGTCTGACACAAGCTGCTGCTGATGAAGCTGTAACTACAACAAAGCAGACAAGGAGGCCTCAAAGTTAAACAATCCAGAAATGTGTATCCACAAATCAGCAGCAGTCCCTACCAAGTACAAATTTCAAAATGTCAGTGGCACTGCACAACCTACAGTACTCAGGACTGTATGACAGGCATAACTTACTGCCTATGTGGCATTATGCAAGGCATGGCAGGCACACCTTAATGCTAATGTGACATAATATGAACAGTATGGCAGGCATACCTTCAGGCTAATGTAATATAATATGAAACATACGGCAGGAATACCTTAATACTAATATGACATAATATGAATGGTATGGCAGGCATAACGTAAGTCACAAGTCTCCAACTTGTTATGGCCACATATCGAAAAATAAAAATAAGTGGTATACCTAACCGCCTTAATTATTGTGTAATCTTTATATTGTATACACAGTTCACAAATGTGGCCACAGAGCACAATAATACAACCTGGCGGGCTGTGGGTTGGAGATTCCTGCCTTAATGCTAACGTGGCATAATAACGAAAGGTATGGCAGGCATGCCTTAAAGCTAATGTGGCATGGCATGGAAGGCATACCTTACCATGAAGGCTGCCTAATAATGGAAATAAACATTTCTGACTCACAGCATCACTGTGGAATTTAGTGATCTGGTGATATTACATTTTAAAAACAATTCCTTGAGTTGTGACAATATTTGCCACTACACTGATATAACCTGCATTAAAATATGTACAATAATAACCACTTTTTTCCAGCAAAAAGGAATATGTCAATGGAATATGATAGTTAATATTTTATTTGTAACACGTTCTGGCTATAAATTCTGAGTGCACATAGTTACTTTGAACTTGTATAATATCAAATGTTTATATATTATGCTTAATAAGAAAACTTCTGACACTTCTTTTCTCAAAAAGCAGATGTTTATCTTGCCCCTTTTGCATGCTCACCCCGGATACAGTCCCATTAGATCAATCACACCTATCAAGAGAAAACTAATTCCCTGTAAGTCAATAGTGACATAAATATCTTTACCCTTTCTTTCCAACATGTTTCACTGCATGTGGCTCATCCAAAGACCTTTCATCTGAAGCAATGATAATATCATAAACACCTTGGTTGAACTGATTGACAGACAAGCAACGTATGACAGCTGGAAGTTCTGAGTTAAGAACACACGTTGGAATTCCAAACTGTTCTAAAAATAGTTTCAACCTAAAAGAGAAAAATAATTTACTGTTTACAAAAGGAACACTAAAACATGACCAACAGGGTGTATACGAGGTATGTTCAAACAGTATCCAGATTGGTATTACTTCTCCAATGAATTGGCACCCAGGGATGCTGCTTCTTCAGTGCGTGTTCTGACACATCTCGACCTGTTTGCAGTTAGTACCCTCACTCTAGCTTCTCTCAGTCTCATGCAATCCCAGATAAAGAATGCAAGTGTCTGTGTCATCATCACATTCAGAATGACTGAGAAAAGAGAACAAGTGTGCATTAAGTTTTGTAAAAAACTAGGGAAAACTTGCACAGAAACATACAATATTATTAAAATGGCTTTCACAGAGGATTCCACAAGCCATACTCAAGTTTTTGAATGGTTTTGCCATTTTAAAGAAGGGTGAACACATGTGGAAAGCGACAATGTCCCAGACAAACGCCTACCAGCAGAAACAGTGAAATGACTGACAAAGTGCTTGCTTTGTAGAAGAGTGATAGAAGATTAACTACGAGAGAAATGTCTGAAGAAGTGGGAATTTCAATCGGTTCATCATCATGCCACTGTGACAAGCTCAGGGCATGTGGTAAGTAGTGGCCAAGTTTGTCCTGCAAGTGCTGACAGCCAGAAAGAAAGAGATTTGCTCATTCTCAGCCATGGACTTGCTTCTGTGTACAGAATCAGACACAGACATTTTAGGAAACGTTATCACTGGCAATGAAACGTGGATCTACAGCAACAAGCCCAAAACAAAAGCCCCATCATCAGTTTAGAAATCTCCTTCATCACCACAGCCAAAGAAAATGAGCCAAGTTCAAAGAAGAAGTGTCGCTCAGTTTCTTCAATCAAGACAGTGCTGTGCATCATGAGTTCACCCCACCATGTCAAACAGTAAATAAGGTACATTTACAGGTTCTGTGACATCTCTGCGATGCAGTACGCCACACGTGACTACTTTTCAAAAGTTGCTGTCAGGGGATTGGCAAACCCACCATGATAACGCACCAGTGCACTCATCTCAGGTTGCACAATATTTCTTAGCCAAACACAAAATCCCACAAGTGCAGCAGCCTCCATATTCTGCCTACTTTGCACCACGTCACATTCTTTATTTCCCAAGATACAACTCAATCTGAAAGGGAGAAGATATGATGATGTGGAAATCATAAAATGAAATACAATGCAGCAACTACGTTGATACCAAAAACGATTTCCACAGTTGTTTTGAGCAATGAGAAAACCACTGAAATAACTATATCAAGTCAAAGCCCACCATGGCGGTAAGTTTACTATTATACGAATCACAAGTGATGTACGGATACTTATTGAACAGCCTACGTATCACAGCACTGTAACATTACAAGATTCTTCCAAAAGTGTAAAACCAAAAGTCAGATAATGAAAACTTACGAATTACCTCTTCACTCTTCTGGGATTTTATGCAGCGCAGATTGGCAGTTAGTTGCCTATGTTTCAGGACAACCTATTGGTCCCATCTCAAGGGTCCAGCAGTATTCTGCTTGGATTGCTTGACCCTTGAGGATGCAACCAATAGGTTGTCCTGAAACATCAATAACCAACCACCATTCTATGCTGCGTAAAATCCCAGAATGGGAATGATCACATTTACATCATGCTGGAAGCCGTAAATCATACAAACTTACAAATTATTTACAAACAAGGCACCTCGATCTAAAGGGGCCTAAGGCACCAGAAAAGATTCTGAGAAAACTAGAATCATTGTGAAAATCAAGTTTCCTTAAATTCTCTTGTCCACTGGAGTGAAACTTGGTGCATGTAAGTGAAAAAAAATACCTACATAAAAATTATGAATACATGCACATACCACATTCTTCTGAAATTAATGTGCCCAAGAGATCAATTAAAATTTGTGGGGCAGAGTTGTCCCCCCACCCAAGAGTAGTTCAGTATAGATCTAAAGCACAGCTACACAAGTTACACAGTACAACTAGCAGAAGTCAGGAGTATGCAGTGGTATAGAAATCATAGTTTTGGACACCTCGCGCCTCAGGCCCTTATGGAACTGCAGGGTGTATCACTTAACAGGGTCCTGAATCACTGCAGCTGTCATAGGACATGCTCCATCAAGTGATAACACAGAGCACTGTAGGTACCTCATACACATGAACACAGTTCTACACAGCTGATGAACACATACAAAGAAAAAAGTTACTTCCTGTCTTATTCCTGAAACTATAGATACCAAAGATTTAATTCATAACCACACATGCATATTCTGAGAAGAGAATTCTGAAGGGTGACAGACAAAAAATACTATACATTGATGCATACATTCATCTGAAGTCAGACACAACAGCTAATTCAATACACAGTCGATGGCAGGCAAATGTTTCTGACTGGCTCTCAAGCTTATCAACTTGAAGTGGTCAGAGCATGAAGCTGACCATGTTTCACTTCCATTTCACTTTAAATTCCTGTGTGACATTACCGAAGGACAACACACACAGGTGACTATGACAGTGAAGGAAGTAACATTCATATGGTACATATGTAAAGAAATACAACACCCAGGCATATTTTAAACTGTCCTTAAAGGAGATGGACAAAGCAACTATAAATGACATGAAAGCAGTTAATTGGCATTAAGTGCATTACTTTTACAATTCAACCTTCCAATTCTTGCTAATGATGTTCAAAATAAAAGACAATGAAATAAACCATATTTGAATCTGTGAATTTGGTACCACTCAATTAACACTTCCGTGCTTGTCAGTTCCGTTTATTTTTTGTATCAATGTGCATCAGTATTATTAGTAATGCACGTACTAGTTCACTGGCAACTGGCATACCTTCTTGTCCAGTTTTATGTTCATCCCATGACCATCACAAAATTATCGTGATCACCCACTCTACTCATAGTCAGCAACCCCCTGCAGTAGATACACTATAATTAAATGTGGTACAATGTAGTCAAAAATTCACAGGCAGAAAAAGCTGTTGTGGTACTTCATTTGCTTAGCCAAATGCAGATATTTACATACTTGTAACACCTATCAACAGAGTTGACAAAAATGATAGATTTTCCCCGTACAAGACGTAACTTCAGTAATGCATATAAAATAGCTGCCTTTTCATCTTCTTCAGCAGCTAAATGGTAGTGTGTCAACTGTGTGACTGGTGCCAGTTCTGGTTCTTGAAGTTTCAGGATCACAGGGTTGTGTAATACTAAGCTCTTCAAACTCAGGACATCTTCTGAGAGTGTGGCACTCGCCAAAGTTGCCTGATAGACCTGAGGCAAGTAACTGCAACACAGACACAAGGGACTTCAGTTGCCTGGTACACCTGATGCAAGTAACTGCAACACAGACACGAGGGACATACAGTTGCCTGGCAGACCTGACTCAACAAACTGCAACACAGGCACAAGTGACAGTCAGTTGCCTGGCAGACCTGAGGCAAGTAACTGCAACACAGACACAAGTGACATTTAGCTGCCTGGTAGACCTGATGCAAGTAACTGTAACACAGATACAAGTGACATTCAGTTGCCTGGTAGACATGAGGAAAGTAACTACAATACATACCACTGGCGCAGTAGAGTGCTGGGCTGCAGTCCATCCCAAAACAAAATTTAAAAAATATGGAGTTTGTAGACACAGCACCATCAAAGGTTTTATGTGATTTACG
Organism: Coptotermes formosanus; assembly: GCA_013340265.1. Classification (NCBI taxonomy): domain Eukaryota; kingdom Metazoa; phylum Arthropoda; class Insecta; order Blattodea; family Rhinotermitidae; genus Coptotermes; species Coptotermes formosanus. Next base: position 5,296,754 of record BLKM01003281.1, on the reverse strand, counting down.
CTCCAGTCTAAATCAGCCACAGAAATTGGCTGATGACTAATACAATGGAAAACAGAAATATAACAAAAACTTACAAATACATAATTTTTATCAGTCAGTTTTAATTTTCCTCTGTAACCTAACTAGACATCAGCTTGGAGATTCTGACATGACTTTCATAACAGAGTTCTTAAAATCAAACAAGAATTATATACAACGTAAGGGTCAGTCTGGCGGCCCCCCCCCCCGCCAACGAAAAGTTCTGTGTGCTTCTCTGATACATACACAAGTGAGATTTAGTTGTTTCCTTTTAATATGGCATCCCTTAATGCTGCCACAACTTAGACAGGTCTCAATAAAAATGTTGGTTCATGCAAAGCAGAGTGTTATGCCACTGAAGGGGCCTACCTGTCCAGTACTTTTATTTTTGCAGGGAGTCTTGTATAACCACATGAAGGTGGTGCACACATTTGCCCATCCCAAGCCAATTTCAGACATCAATATCACAGACAGTTACTGGCTATGTGATATTTTTGGTTTCCACAGCACTGATGTCAAGCCTTGAGGTTCTCTTCATTGTTACAATCAGTGTCAGGGGTGTTAATTCCTGACATTTTGAAGAAACACACTACCTCCCATTTTTAATGGTGAAGGAGACCTAGAAAAATGGATTTCCAGGACTCCTTGACCCTTGAACATAAAGGCAATACAGTCCTTTGTAACAACAGGAATAAATAACCCTGCTATTCAGCGTAACAATCCAGAAGACCTGAATAATCTGTAACTGGCTACTTTTGATAAAATTCAGCATCAGCAACATACCATTAATGGCCATCTTATCTTGGTAACATGGTGCCTTGCATTATGCTATTACATGTAGCAACAAAGTTACCATAAAAGAAATACTCCTTTGTTTATATAGTAATACCTTGCTGAATGCTCAGGATGCATTCCCGGAAAAAGAGAGCTTTCAATGGATCAGCTTTCAGCAGGGTCAACTACAGTATGCTTTATACAGAGAAATTCAACTGCATGTTTGCATTCATGAAACAGGTGACCAACAAATCAGCTTTCAGTACGGCATTATTGTACTGACTACACCATTGTAACACAGTGTTTCAAGAACACAGTCAGACCTGGCCAAATATCCAGTATGACACCCTGGCAGTTCGATAAAACTGTGAATTAATCAAGCTCATGCAACCACACTTTTAATATGCCTCAAAATTATTATATTTAAATGGTTTCTTTCCTTTTTTAACATATTGCTGAAACTGATCACTGTACCAGCAGTTTTCAGCCTTTCCTGAATCAAGGACTGGAAAAGCATCTGTTCCTTACTGTCAAGTGCAATTCCAATATTACCAGGAGCAAGTCTACACACGGTACAACATAACAATGAATGCCTTCATGTAGTTTAGTGTCCAGCTAAAGACAGAAGCCCCTCCTAACTGCACTGACTACACAGCGATCAATGATGCCACCTGTACTTGAGTATCTCCTCCATGTTAATGCAGGACTGCACTCTATACAGCAGTACACATCAATTCCTGCACAGCAACCAACAAGGGCCGGTGGTCTGCAGCGCTCAATTCACATTCAAAAAACCCCTCTGCATTTAAGGATGCCAGGCTAGCATACTGAGTATCATTACTAGGCTATGGTTAGGATGATACGGGTTCAATTCCTGGCAGGGGAAGTGACTTTTTACTCTTCTCTAAAATGAACAGACTGGCTCTGGGGCCGACCCAGCTTCTGGTTCAGCATGTACCACTGGCTCTTTCCCAAGGACCAAAGTGGCCAAGGCATGAAGCTGACTGCTCACTTCCATCCAGTGCTAAGACTGAGTGCAGCCAAACCTCTACTCCACAAACATATGAATTCATGGCATGCACGGGTATGACATTACCTTTATGCCACTGGGATACTTAAAATTAAAGAGACATCCTAAATGCACACAATGAAAGTTCACAGTTAAGAATTATGCACAGTCTTGAAAAAGAGTTTAAACTGTCACAACAAAGGCACAAGGGTTCTCAGAAATATTCTGCCTGTATGCAGCTGGTAACATAAAAGTTCAAAAGGTAATCACAGTGCAACACTGATTTCACACTAACTAAAATAACAAACATAAGATTCAGGAAAGCACAGAATCACAAAAGTGACTATGCTGCAACATAAAGGCAAATGTGGGCTGCCTTATGCTGTAATATTGGTAAGGAATGCCTTCCCCATTGTGTGCAGGCCAGCAGTGGAAGCATTAGCTGCACATGACTGCTTAAAATAATAATAAAACAAGTGGCTGCAGTTCCCCCATCAGCTGATATTCCAACAAATTCTGCTGCATGGAGACAGATCCGCAGCAAGCAAAACAGCTTTCAATTTCTTCACAGTTTTTCAAAACTGTTTTAGAGAGAACAATGGATGTCAGTGTGTGCATCAACTTGTCCTATGATAGTCATTCTATAACCATGCATTGCTCCTATTTTGCTTTATTACCCACATTTCAGGGAGAAGACAAACAAATCATTGGACAGCCACTTTTTTAGAGTGCCCAATGTTATGCAAACATTAACTTAATACTAGAACAAATGGCTGCTGCTATCCAGATATAACAGTGAGCACGACAGGGTACTGTGTGTCAGTGGCTGAGCTCAAATGAGGTACAAATATGTTCATATGCAGACATGCCTGTCTTAGCATGACACACCTTGAACATGAGCATAATAGGGCTAATGCTTCTTTCAGTTTTCTTAAACAGAACACTGTCAATATAAAGTTTGGTGAATTTCAACTATCAGGACTTGAAATATGCAACTTCAGTTAAAATCTGGGAAAAATGTAAGACTGAGGAACCATCAGTTCTGTTCTTATGGAAATGCAGCTAGGACTGAACAAAAAGTGCATAAACTTAGGAAAAATGTAAAATTCAAGGGCAAAAAATTAAGGTTTCACTGTAGCCACTAAAAGGAAAGAGACAAGGGAAAAAGTTGCTAGATGGAAAACAAGGACTGAACCGTAATTTGGAAACAATAGCATATTACACACATTACAGCAACACACTGTAGACTAGAAAATGTATGGCAGGCAGTGTCATCTCCTTATCTGCAACGTGAAATACAAACCCAGTTCATTTGCACCATAATGCACCCACAAACCACAGCAACAAAATGGCTCTCAAAGATGTTTCATTTCACTAGCATGCTGTAGGTGAATTTCACATAAAGCAGAATAGTTCGGCTGCGACACAGCTGATCAAATTCATCCTGTGTATGGAGGCACGTGTATGGGTGCAGGCAGCAAGTCAGCCTGTACATGGTTTGAGCCCAAGCATAGCCACCCCTGAGACAGGAAGCTGGAGCTTCAGAATATCAATCTAGTTGCACAAACCAGACACGTGCTGAGAGTCAATGAACAGAACACATCTCTCTGTTTTAGTCTATGTTCCAGTTAATTTGATTATGTTTACATTTTAGATACGAAAAATTCCAGAAGTGAGCATGGAAACATTGGGCACAGCTAATGGTAAGGCCCCTCTTTGTCTGACGGAGTTCACGCCTCTGAAAGACAGAGGCAGATTAATGGAGGCCCGTGCCGATGGAAACTTTACCATCATCTCCTCCTCCTCCTCCTACATTTTCACACAATATACATGCACATTTATCTGCTCACTCTTGTAACATTCACTTCAAGTGTCAACCACCACGGCTGCAAGTGCAAGATACCGCATGTCAAAATACCAGATTCAACCAATAAATTAACTTCCACTGTACTGATGATTTGCTCTCTTTGGGTTAGGGTGGGAACAATGTACTAGTTTTGCACTTTCCATCCTCCATAAATACTCCCTGGAAGACAGACACACTTACACCCTTGACCTAGAACATGTGTGGAGTGAATCAGCGTAGGCTGCAACCCCGCTGAGCACCAATGCTGTAAAATGGAACCAGATACGAAGAGATAAGTGAACATGTGCAGCAGTATATGGTACTGGACAAAATATAGCAAAAATGGCAACACAGACATCACCATTCTGCCTCACAGTGGTCAACCAAAAACCACCAGTTCAGAATGCAAAAAATAGATAAGATGCAATTGTCCAAGGTGACAAAACTGTGACAATCACAAACATAGCACAGCTGGAATTGGATACAGTGCCAAACAGGAAATGATGTTGACTTCGGGATGCCAGAAAGTTTGCTGCCAGAGGGCTCCCTGCTTGCTAACTGATAAACACAAAATGGCACATATCAATATGGCTTTGCAGCTTATTTAAAGACAGGCTACCAAGGGAAATGATTGCCTACTAAGCACTGTGACTGTTTAAAAAAGCCGGTTTCACCATTCTGACCACAAAGCAAAGTAACACAGCATGCCACATCTCCAAAGCAGAAGAAGAAAGTATGTACACCAGCTGATTTTCTGCCCAGAGGGGAACCATCAATGCCGCTCACTATGTTCAGCCATGCCACAAACTCTGAAATGCACTTAACTACACATGTGCAATGAAGGGACAGACACATCATCCTCCAACAGAACAATGCACAACCTCACACTGCACATCTGATACAGGGGCAACAAGTGGGAAGTATCACTGAAAAGTTCTTCCAATTTTCCCCCAGTCAGGACAGTACAATCTGTTGGGGCAATCATGTTAACGGGACAACACTGCAAGAATGATGTGAAATGGTCTTGTGCCGCAGTGACATATTCAAGCCTCAGGCTAGCGGAAAAGCACAGACCATATTGGGTATTATGTGGGAAAGTGATAAGACACTCCAGTTACTTAGGATGATACCCATTATTATATGTGTACATTTGCTTTGATGTAGTAACTGCTTTTAGTATGGCCCTCACATGATGCTAATTTAACTAGACTTTCCAGCATCAGTTATGCCGAGTAATTTACTTTGGATCCACAGAATCCCAGGTGCGAAATACTGCTCAACATTGGCATATTTTAAGAACCACCTACCATCCATGACATAAAATACGGAAACAAACCCTAAACTCAGCATCAGCATCTGACCTCTCCGACAGGAAAACTTACTTACATTAGAAGTTTTGAAGTGTGAATCTGATTGTGCTAATAAGAAATCTGATACAAGTGTGACAAACAAGGAGAAACATCTCCAAAATCTAAGATGAACAAACAAGGAACACAGATACCTCTCCTGATAACTGCTTCTGAGCATAAAAACTTGCTGAAAATAGAACATTAATATTGGTCCATTCAATCACTGCACATTACCTTAACCATTAACAACACAGTACTTACTGTAGGTAGCACCTGCTTTAACATTTAAATAACGGCATTCTATAACTGTATTCTGCCCACACAGTGTGTTTGTGTATTTTGTATGATCCTCTGAATAAAAAGTAACTACGTCCTTAAAGTATGTTAACTGGTTAGTCTACGTAATGCACACACAGTGTTATACATAGAGTAAGAACTTAATTCCTAAATATTTAGACAAACTTAATGCTTTAGAGGGTAAGCTAGTTCTAAAATAAACACTGCCTTCTAATATTAATTACCTTAAGACCTCCTTCACCTCAAATTCATATCCAAATGAGAATACGAGATCTGCTTCATCCACTACCAAAATCTCAAGAGAATCCTTCAGGTTGAGATTTCGAGCCTTCAGGTGGGTTAATGCTCTCAAAGGTGTTGCCACAACAATATCAGGACGTTCAACCAACAGGCGGCGCTGTGCTGAAACATCTATCTAAGAAATTGTTGGTGAAACATTTTTAAAATGTACTTAGCCTCAATGTTTGTGATTGACTAGAACTTATACAACTATCACAAACATCAAGGTTCACAAACTGTGAGACTCCACTGTACATGAATGAACAGGAAATGAAATGTAAGGTTTACATCTTTCACGGTAACTCTGCATGGCTTTGCTTCTCAGTACAATATTGCCCACAATATGTTAAAACTGGTAAGACTTGTTGTACTTTCTGTTTGTAAGTTTTAGCATGCAGCAGAAGTGTAGGAAATTTAATAACATGCCATTTGCTGTCAACATTTGAAATGCAATTGTGATATGAATATCAGATGGTAAGAAAATGTAATTATGTTCTAATACGTCATAAAACCTGATGTGATAATGTATGCTGTTTAGCAACAAGCCAGATCATAAACATTACATGAACAGGAAATGATTCAAAATTCATTCTAAAGTTAAAGTTACTATACTCAATTAAAAGGGGAGTTAAACAATTACAATTAATTTGTCACCAGGATATAAGCCCACTCTGTATATCATTTACCAAAGTATGCATTTTGATGGAACTACCTTACCCTAACTTTGGTGCTGGCCTGTTAACTGCACTGGATTGTGAACACCAAAACCAGTGGTTTCCCAGTGGTGTTCTGTGGAGGCCAAAGGCTCTGTAACGGGTTTCCACTTACGCTGCACTGACAAATTTTAATTTCACATAATTCCTGAATAAGTATGACCAGTATTATGTCACTACAAGCATATGAAGTCTGCATACAGACATTGGAAACACTAGAGAACAGGACTGAAATGTTCACTATAAATACTGCGGTAGCACATGCACTCTTGGCAACCCTACTGCTTGCTGAACTGCCAGCCAAGCCATTTTTTCACTATGTCCTTACTTTGCAACACAACAATAAAATATTTTCTCTTAAACTACTGCAGACACATAAATGAAATCTGCACAAGGCAAAGGCTGGGAGTGTCAGTACTGTTATGGGATGTGATATTTTGTCACACATGCCTAGGTGGAAGGAAAAACTACATTTTTGGAAAAACCACTTCACTTCACTAATTTGTTTTTATACATACTCTGTATAACTCTTATTCAAACAAGAATCTGAAGGTATCAAATCATTATCAGAATCCTCAAGCAAAGAATTTCAACAAAAGCACCATCATACAAATTCCTATCACTTACAATTATGTTTTCTGTTTGCACTATGCAACATAACATGCCCACTCATCACCATTTTGACTGTTACCAAAGCATTCTAAAAACCAAAGCATCAAAAGTAAAGAACATGATTTCAAACATACGCCAGCTAGTGACCAAACCAGAAGCTACATGGTCAAACTACGTTCCTACTGAACTGTCTTCTTATTCAACCACAGTCAGACACAGTAAATTCAACAAGTCTTATCTGACAGGAGTGAGCATGTTAACAGTAAATCGTGAATGGTATGTACCAATAGATAAAAAAAATGTTCACAAGATTATTTACAGGTCTGTTTTCACAGGAATTTTATGAGTCTGTGAGCATGAACGTTTTGGAAACCACAGTCCTGACCTTCTAGATTTTACGATGTTACTTCAACCACCAACATTCTGTAGCATTTATGAGATACACTAGAATGGTTATGAATCGTGAATCCAGATGGCTTAATCTAATTCAATATACCATTCTGATACTTGCTACAGGGACTGACAAAAATCTCAAGGGAGCTCTGTTAAAACAACTGATCCCAGGATTCAAATTGGGTACCTCAAGACACCATGTCAGTTGCCTGGCACTCTGCCAATGCATTACATATGTCACTATGGAAGATAACGTAAAATTTGTGTATCATATGAGTTAGTACAGAAACTAAGAAAGCATAAACCCATGGTTCAATCTGATGACAGAAATAGATAATTTCTGATGCACGTTTGAAAAAACTGAAGCCAGTGAACAATGTACAAAACAATATTCAGTTTATGAACAAACTAATGGGTTAGTAAGATGCCATAATGATATCATATCCTAACAGATTCAAAATATAAATCACTTACTTGCGGTGATATGTCAACACAGCATATTTCACGGGAACATTTTGTACTTAATTCCATGAAATTTTTATGTATTTGTTGGCACAGCTCTTTACTGGGAGCAAGAATAAGAGCTTTTGTATCTTGTTCCTTTGACATCTGAAACATCCATTAAAAAATTATAAATATAAAACAATATGTTAATTACTAAACAAGAACTGAGTTCTCACACTGACACTGCTGAAGATTCAAGTCTGAAATGTGATGCTGCATCACTGGGCAGGCAGTTCTCAATTTTTTAAAGAGGCTACAACTATTTAAAACACTGTAAACTAAAAGAGTAACACATTGTCACATCCCAGAAGACTTGAAACTTTATGTCAATTAACCCTTTAAATGCCGAGTTAAATCCCGTCTGTTAAGTCCCAACTCACCGAATTATTCTGCGAGGGTATTTAAATTTTGCACATGCTTTTCAAAAAACCTGAATATTTCAAGAACTAAGTGGGATAAATTTGTGAAATATTCACTGCTTCTTTGAAAAACACAGGCCCTGCCATTTTGCACACATTCACAGCACTACGTTAGATAAAGGAACTCCATAAATTGCATGGGGCTTTTATAACACCAGTACCTATAGTGGCTGTTATGCTCCTACTGAACATAAATCATGCCTCATCCAAGAAAGACACACCTTGGCATATTTTATTTTTGTCCAGCACTAAACCTGTCGGTCAAAATTTAGCACTATAATGTATGTTCATTTACATGGCACTACTGATATGGGATATTTTCTACAAAACTTTAGTGACAATTTTTCACAAGAAATATGTACTCCACAAAAGTACCCCAAATGAACACTCTTTGACTGAACACATTTTTCACATACACTAATGTGCTCCATATGACACATCACACAACTGGGCAAGTGTCACAAGTTCTAACACAGATAAGACGGCTCTGTTTGCAGCCCTTTCACTTGTTTAACCAAGCCTGTATTTCCCTGTGCTCAGAGAATGAATTACAGATACAGCCTGTACCTACATGGCCATTTCCACAATAATATAATTGCTTTTGGCAACTATAAGTAGCATATAAACGCATTATTGAATACAGCTGTATAAAATATTACGTCTCAAGTGTTTGAAATTTTCCACCATTCAGATGTAGAGCAAATTTCAGTATACATACAGCTGCTTTTGATACCATTTTATAAGACTCTTGGCGCAAATGTGTTTATTACTGCAATATAAATACACACTGTAAACCGCAATTCTGTAGTGCCTACCCCAGCTGGACAAAATGCTTTAAGAAACCGTACCTTCTGGCTAAGTAGTATGATTATATTATTCTCTCACTTACTTCTTTGGAGTTGAGAATCCGTTGAATAACAGGAATAGCAAAGGCTCCAGTCTTTCCTGAGCCTGTCCGTGCCCGCAAAAGTACGTCTTTCCCCTCCAACAAAATGGGAATAGCTCGTTCTTGGATGGGCGTTGGTTCAAGCCATCCGAGTTTGGCAACTGCCTAAAAACGAAAAATAAACACTCCGTCTATAATAAACACCCAAAACACGTTATTCGTGAAATTGAAATGAGACTGTCAACACGCAACTTTAATCCACGGACAATTTCATGGAATCATTTACTACTTGTCCAATTTCGATTACTTAAAGAGTCAGGGGATGCCCCTATGAAAGGTTTGCGTTACTGAACGAAAACTAACCTTTAATAATCTGTCATCCAAGCCCATTTCATGAAAATTACGTGGTCTATCACCCACCTCCTCCGCCATTTTTAACAGGTTAAATCCCTGCACGCAGGCCTAGCAGCATGGACTGAACTGCACGTGCTGGTAAATCGTGGATCAGAGCGAGGTCAGATCATCTGTGCGGGTGGTAGTGCTAACCACGGATAAGTCCTGTTCACAGATCGTTCAGCGTCTATTCAAAACCGTGTAAACGTCCACGGAACGTCTTGTGGCTCGGAGACGTGCATCGACAACGTGTGATCAGCGCAGGTGATAGTGACCGACTTTCTGACAGCCGCAGTATTCAACATCCAAAAAAAAACCGGACATAGAAAAACAGCATAGTGAGGAGCTTCATGGTTTTTACTGCTGGCTAGTTATTCGGGTGGTGAAGTCTAGCAGACCGAGATATGTGGCAAGTATGGAGAAAAGAAGAATACATAAAGCTTTTTGGTGCGGACACCTGAAAGAAAGCGGTCACGTGTAAGGCTAAGGGTAAGGCATTCAGTTTGCCTTGAACCACAGTTTTTGCTCTGTAACGCACTTGAAGATGGTCTGTAAGACCGAAACATGTCGTGTGTATTAATGGACAATGAATAAATGAAAATATTGAATCTGTGCTGTGCTGTACTGACAATATTTACTATTGTACTAAGGGTAGATAACATAATATTAACCTCGTACGCCAAGGAATAGGGTATGCAGTTGTGGACTGGACTATTTGGCGAAGAACAGGGACAAGTGGCAAATCGTGTGAAGACGGTAATGCAACATCGGGTTGCATAGAATTCAGGAAGTTTCTTCACTAGCGAAGAAACCAGTTTGTTCGCAAGGAAACCTTTGTTTAATCTAGTTAGCAAGCCATAAAACTGCACTGGAAATGCTAGTTAGAGAAACAAACGCTGTTCGGTCTGAGATCATACAAGACATTGCGGTGGGGCACATCAAATTTCACAAGACAAGGACAATGTGACTGGTAACGTTAAAGTGCAAAAAAGGTCAATCAGGACCATGGATCTCTAAGGATGACCCAATGCAATCAGTCGTCAAGACCACTCACACCAAGTGCAACTCAAATGGCATCGGCCGTAACAAAGAGACAGACGCCCTTAGTCCATCCCTGTAATTAAATTAATGAACTTCGTAGCCGTAATAGTATTTGATGAGAAGTAACAATCACGTAGCGTCTCATTATGTGATTTTCTCCGACCTCCCGTGACTTTCTATTTGTTCCACATAATTGGATCTTCAGAAGCAGAAACAAGTTTGACAAAAGGAAATAAAAGTTGTAATACTTAATTATTGACGGTGTTGAACTTGCACTCTTTACGTCCAAAGAATTCCTGAAAATAATTTGGCGCGTGTTCCACTGAACGACGAGTACAGACTTTGGAGCCAAACTTTGTTCGGGCTGTGTGCGTTTTACCAATCTACTAAGGCACGGATCTGGAGTGTTTATATGCTAGACAGTCTCTTTCCTGTGACATAGTGATTGATTTTAACGCAAGTTCGTGGAGTTAAAATATGAAACCCAGCTTGTACCTTATGCAAACGTATTATGGTTCACAAAACAGTCGCATGTGGATATTGGCTTTTACAGAGAGAACATTAACGGTGTACCTACATATACACTCAACTACACTCACGCTGCGCAATTCCCGACATTCGTAGCTGTGGAATGAAATGATGGCGCTGATGCGCGGGTGACGTCATTACCGCTACCACTGAAGTGTACGAGTAAACGGCATCAGAGGTTGAGTTGAGGCAAAAGTGGTAGTAATATTGTGTCGAATTGAGGGAGCTGAGAACTACTGAAATGTCGAAGCGTAGAATAGAGGTTGTCGATCCATATGTAAAGAAAAGAAGGTAAAGCAGTGACGAGTGTGCATGTTGTATGTAGCTTGTAAATCTTGTGTGTTGTATGTTGTTGCCCCTAGCTTGCGGTTTTGAATTTGTAGGTTCCTCACTGGGAAAACGTTATTTGATTTTTCGTTGCGACGTTTGTGTAGTAATAATGTGCAGAATTTCCGTATAGTTAAAGGGTCATTTTCGAGGCAGAAATGTGTGGCAGAAAACTAGTCTAATCAGATTTTCCGAATGCAGTGCGTTGGGATATATGCATGCACGTGTGTTTCGATCGCGTTATTGTGTTGCGTATTCAGAGCATATACTGTACCAACGGTTGCATGAGAGATTATGCGTGTTGTTGCTGTGTTTATGCATTAAAATTTTCCAGACTCATGACGTACATTAGGTACGTTGGTTGTAACTAAATGATCGTAACGCAACCGCGCTGCAGATGAACTAATATGAACAACATGTTTTTATTTTGCTTGATGTTCTTTTTCAGCTCTGATCGAGAGAATGACAGGGATAGAGACCGGTCAAAGGAGAGGTAAGCTTTTGTGTTTGTGTGGGAAGCTGGTCCATACAAACTTCAGAGAAACTGATGCTGTGACTGCAAACCGTCAGTTCCATCATACAACCAATAAAATGAAGTTCTTTTGAAATAGTTGGGAAGAAACTGCTGCCTTAATCTCCTGGGCAGAAGAGCATGCTTTGTCTTCTGTACTGTGTAAGGAGGCAGCAGGTTTCTCCAGAATGTTGGTAAATGTACCAAACTACACAGTGTTACAGTTGAGAAGACGGTTCTCTTTGTGGTCACACACCCGTAAGAACTTCATATGTTATAGACTTGTAGAACGTTCACTGGCACATGAAATCCTGTGCAGCTCTTGTGGATGGTATCCAATAAGACCCGGACTTGTGGATCACTAGGTGCATGGATCTACAAGCACGTCTATGTTTTTGTTTAAACAGGTTAGGCACTTGAACCTCTGTGGTCTTTAGAGTCGATATGTGGGGTTTTTATGTTACATTACATCATAATGTGGTATGATACATTTTTATTTTACATCTTTTTATGTTTTATTTTGTGTTTGCATTGAAATTTGCTGCTCTGGTTTGGAATAGCTATGCAAACAATATCGCAGACCAGTGCATAGCAAAATAAACAGCTAGGATGTGCTATATAAAACACAAGTAACACAGAGATGAGGCACTGAAATGGTTGTAGGTTACATTAGGTGCAATTAGGTCCTGCCATTTCGGTGGCTGTCGCTGGGAACTTTGGTCGCTATTTCATTCGCATAGCTATTGTGACCCAGATCTGAAATTGATTGCCGAAAAATGTTCATAATTTCGTTCTTGATTGTTAGTACGGCAGCTGCTCCGTAATGGTGTACTAGCACGTTCATTCACAGCTGGCTCTGTCACTTTGCCATTTTGATTTGTTGTCCCTTGGATGCAAATGGTGTTTCCTTGCTCTTTATAAAGAAAATATAAACCCTGATCATGTCTGAGAAATATAAGAGTAGCAAAATTGTGCAGAAGAGTAGGAAGAGGTTCTGTATTAAGCTATGAAAACTAAAGGAGAAATTATTAAATGATAGGAAAAAAAGTGAAAAGCTTGTAGGCATTGTATGTGCATATGAAATGAATGAGCCAACAATTAATGTTTTAAGTTTTCATTTTCTGTATTTGGCAACAATGTAATGTGCTGTGGTTGGGTGAGTGACCTTAGAAGGACGGAGGCACTTGATCTTTTTTGTTTATCACTGCCTGTTTGGGCAGTGTAGCATGGTGCAGCAGTGTTAGTGGTTGTGTCATGATGCTAGTGAGTACTGCAGTCTAGAGATTGAAACAAAATACAGTCCACTTGCAGCATATGAGCAATAATCAATTAGGACAGCTGTAAGAGATAAAGGTCAGATTATGCCGCATGTAAAAAGTTTTGTGCCAATGCACTCCAGGGGTCTTTTTCCAAACAAAAAAAAGGGCAGATTAACCCTCTGATGCTGCAATTAAATGCCTGGAGGTACTCTGAAAAAGACCATAATTTAAATGGCTACCATTACTGTGCCTTTTATTGGCAACAACTTTAGCCAATTTTGTTCCTTTAAACTGCACACTTTGTGTTGACTGTGGTCAACATTTGGTGCGAAAGGGCTTATCGAAATCATAGGAAAATTATTGGATGTTCAAAGACCTACATTAACAAAGGATGGCAATAAACCTTACACTTATACAAGCCATTGCTTTAGGTCCTTTTAAAGACCTAAAACATAAACATGGTGAGAATGTTGCTTGTGCTATGTTTAGTGCAGGTTGTGGATAGTTTTATAGGTTCAGGGCTTATGCTATACAAAGGGACAGGTGAAGCTGCTAGTGCAGACACAGTAGCAACCACAGAGTTCCGTAATGTTTTGGCAGAAGTCATTGAGGAGTGCCTACCACAACAGAGACTCATTGTTGCTTCAATTGAATTATGCTGGTAAAAATTCCGGATAATTCTTAATAAATAAGACAGAGTATGAGGATCAAAGTTATGAAAGGACAGGCTGACTCTCCTGCCTCGTGGAAATGCTGCTGGGGACTGAAAAATAAAATCACTTTTATCTTTTCCACGTCATTCATTATGTGCAGTGGGATACCCGTTCATTTACAAAGCCAGCACCTGCACAATATGTTGTGTATAACACAAATATGTTCTCTTTACTCCAATTTATTTTGGCATTCATAGACCATCATCAGGGAGTGTGCAGGAGTATATCTAAAACCTAGTGGGTATGATACAATTAACACTATAAAAATACAATGTATGAATGATTTTGCAGCCATGTTTGTACAAGGTATGTAACATTATAACAATGTGTATGTAGTTACAATTTAATGTGCTTAATATGTGGTTGTCTCACTTTGGTATACAAACATATATTGCCTATATGGTGATCCATATTGGATCCTGTCTGTCTGTGGCGTGATGGAATATGGTGTCCTGTTCAGGAGGTACCTTAGTAGGTAATAAGGCACCTTGGCTGGGGATTGAACCCAGAGTGGCTCAGTCACATGGACTGAAGTTGTTTGCTACCAGGATAGAATTACTTCATTGAGGCCTCTGTGACTGATGCGAGGATGCAGGACATGCCCAATCTTTAATTATACCTTGGCACTCACCTCAAAACAGATAAAAATCATGGAAAACCTAATGGTTGCCACAGAAGATGACTGACTTCTGGGATGTGCTGCAACATAGTCTCATAAATGTGTGCTGACATATCTGCTCTGCCAGAATAGATGAATGTTACTGATCTACTCAGGTGACTGATGCTGCAGTTTCTCTGAAATGTTAACACACACCTACCATACTACATGGGGACATCACAGGAGACATTTATGTTTCCCCTCACTGCCGTGTCTTATGTTGCGTAGGAATAGTATGTGTGACACTCGAGGTGCATTGTGTATTCCTGTGAGTCCATGGTATCCATTTCCCTGCGTATGCAGCAGCCAAAGTTTTGAGGAAGCTATATGTAAGAATTTATTGCACTTTGATGAATATGTCCATGGAGCTTGAGTTTTCCAGCAGAAAACACATTCAATTCATTTCCTCATATATAGGGCCATGGTATTGGGGAAGTACACACAAAAATTCCCTGCACTCCTGCAGATCACATGTGTGGAGCACAAATTTACCAGCAGTAAACATTTTTTATTGTGTGTGCATCCACTATGTTCTTCCATTCCCCTGCTCCTGATGAAAGCTGTTGTGTGCAGTTTCTGAGCAGCTAATAAGACATGAATCCGAGAGGTGAATAACTTGTAATGTTGGTTATTTGTAAGAGTAAATATAAAAGGAACAATGGAATTGCATGCAAAATGTGCATAAAAGAAATAAATAGTACACTGTGTTCATAGGGAAGTTTTTTTGTTTTAATCTGTGATGTTTTGTATAAGTTTTGTTGCTGCCTGCATTGCAGTGGCCATTGATACATGGATGACAGTTGTTAAAATCTCACCTGCAAATAGTAAATTTTTCAATTAATAAATCACTGTGTTTAGTTGCAATTGTACATCATTGTCTGACACATTGATGCATAGAAAGGACAGTGATATTCTGTCCCCACTCATGGCTGGAACTTGGGGGGGAAATACAAACAGAAACTTTGTTTTCAGTTATTTAAGACTACACTGTCAGCTTTTGGCTTTTAACATAATGAGCTGGCAGATGATCAGTGACTCATTTTTTGTGGACAGTGTTTGTAAAAGGTGCTGTACACTCTAGCCCAGTCTTTATCAACCCATATTTGCATTATACCTTAAGGGATTTGCTTTAAGCAGCACTTTTTTATTGGCAGTTGGTCTTGGATAATGACTCTACACACATTTTAAATCCTAGTTAGGCAAACTTTTTTATCCTTTGTAATTAATGTGGACATATT
The DNA here is from genome assembly GCA_013340265.1 of Coptotermes formosanus. Lineage (NCBI taxonomy): Eukaryota > Metazoa > Arthropoda > Insecta > Blattodea > Rhinotermitidae > Coptotermes > Coptotermes formosanus. The sequence continues at coordinate 5,280,987 of BLKM01003281.1, read as the reverse complement.
ACCAGGAAGTGATGGACAGTTTCATTCTTCCTTGTCAATTACAGTTGACATAATTGTTCCGTCATTTTATGCCAGACAATATCTGCATTTGGTACAGTGTCAGTCCACAAATCAACCTTCTACTTATATTAAATCTTTAATCCTTGTAATGTTTCTGTTGTCTTGATGTGTGTGTGAACACTAAAATAGGAACAGCAGAAATGGTGTTGCATTAAGGAACTGAGACCATACAAATTACCACATATGGGATGAGTATTAACCCTTTGGTGCTGGAATGAAGTGCCTGTTGGGAGCTGCAGAAGACTGGAATTTAAATAAGAGCTGCATAAGGAAAGTCATTAAATGCTGTCATCTTAGCCTGATGCTAGGTGTTTGACTGCGTGACATTTATACTGACTTTAGGTACCAAAGGGTTATGTATTATAGTGCAGGGGTTGCGACAGCATGGGTTGCGCACATTAGTGGTGCAGCATGCACAAGTTGCATTTGAAAGTAACAACCAAAATTTCTTACAAAGTATGCTCTAGAACAGATCACTAATGCATATGATGAATTCTCCTACAATCAACATTTCCTTGTGTCACTAAGAGAAAGTGCTGGCTGCGTTCTGTCACACACTGTGCACTGTTCATACCATACTTTTGACTGGATAAGTAAAGACATGTCTGTTGCCTTAGTTCCCATCTGAGGTGTTGCTACCAAAGTTTATCTTGCTGGTTGCCCATTGTAATGTATTGCAGTTTTTATATGTAAGGCATTTTTTGGTAATTTTTTTTTGTTTACCATTATATTTATTTTCAGAGAGAAGGATGATAAGAAGGCACCAACAAATGTAGCGACTCCCTTGACCAGTTATCCTAAGCAGAACCTGCAAATAAACCCTTTTACAGGGTTACCATATACACCACGGTAAGAATAAGATACACTGCATTTTTGTGTGTTCTAATTAAGAATGTATAAGTGTGTTACTTAATAGTGCTGTCAGTTGCTAAAATATATGGCATTTCTGGTAGATGAATTCATGTTTATGAAGCATTGGTGGAATGATACTGGTGGGGACGAGTGACATACTTCTAGAAAAACCTCTGCAAGTTCCAGTTTGTCTGCTGCTAGTCTCACATGGGATTGAACCCGGACCTCCAAAATGAGAGGCTGTTGACTAACCGCTTGAGACATGGCTTGGCCTTCTGTTAGGTTTTATAGGTTTTAAAAATAATTTCACCTCAAGTTGTGCTGTTTGTTGGCACGTGTATGGTTGATCTGCATTTATCATCATTTCCTGAGTTATGATTTGGTGCCAGCCTTTAGTGTTGTGGAATTTAACATCCCCTGTATCTGGATGTCATGGTGACAATATGTCTGCTTACACAGTTTGTATTCCTGGCCAATGTGTACTGTGTCTTTCCACAAGTTATTGAGATTCTGGGACAGCACTTCAGTATGGCACTTATGTGTGATGTATTGAGTAAGATGTGCAGAACTGAGATGTTAAAATTTGGTCATGGTCACTTATCATTCACACTGTTATACCATATTTCATTTGACACTACATAACATTAATAGTTTATACAGTATTTAACCAGTAACTATTAATAGATTACAGTTTTATTACTAGTACTCTAATCATGCAGTATGAAGGTTTTGGTTGGTTTATTGATTTTCTTTTCTTTAGGTATCAAGAATTTCTACGCAAACGTATCACATTGCCAGTATGGGAATATCGAGCACAATTTATGAAACTCTTGGAAGAGAATCAGTGCATCGTCCTGGTTGGTGAAACTGGTTCGGGGAAGACAACTCAGATACCCCAGTGGTATGTAGCTAACTATGTTGTTAGTACATTAAAACTCGTTTAAGACGTTTCCAGTTAAAGTGTTTTTCCATCTAAGATGTCAGGCTAAAAAAGCACCAAAATTCTCCCATTTGATTAACATTACACATTGCACTTTTAATACATCCCCACATAAGAAAATTTCCTGCCTAACAAGTAACAAAAGTTGACAAGCAATTTTTTTACCTGTTTATTACATTTTCTGTATCAAAATCCTAAGGAATTTCGAGTATGCATTCGTTGTTTCCAAAATACAGCGTTCAAATGGCACGATCAGTTCGTATAGGTTAATGTCCAAGGTAATTTCTGCAAGTTTCACACAACAGAATGATACAGCCTTGTGGGTGGGGGTGTTGTATTTCTCCTGTGATGCAGAGACTGCAGTCAGTCCCCACTGCTCGGTTTCTGTCACAAGGACCAAAAGATTGTATAGGGGTGCTGGAAGCCTCTCCTAGCTGTTCCCGTCGCTGGCATGAGTCTGCATATGGCAACGCTGGGATGTGGAAGTTGACTTGGCATTTCAATTGGCTGTGCAGTAGGAAGGAACTCAGGCAGCCAGTAACATTTGAAGAAGTTTAGCTGAGCTAGCCAGAGCCACAAGGAGTTCCATGTTGCTGGTGGGACAGCAGTTTGACACCAGATATGTGGGTGCTTGTATGCAACAACTTGTTTAAACATAATTTATCAGCGGTAATATAAACGCATCATGGTGTAGCCTGATTGTGAAAAATCTGTGGTGACTCTGTGCACAAAAGTTACATCAGCAATTCCAGAATATAAATTCAAGACACTGCGGAGTTAGTGAAAGTGCCTGGAACTACTGACCACCCATTATGGTCTACCTAATAGTGAATGTGTGGAATCTGAAGATGTATACTGCAACCATTTTTGAAAAAAGAGCAAGACAACCCACACTTGACAAATATTTCAAGGGAAGGTAAATATCTGGAATGCAATTTGAACTTGTGAACGAAAAGTCTGGGACAGTGTAGTTAAAGGTGTAAATAAAACTGTGGATGAACAGTTACAGACAAAATTATTAGATGGTCAGATACAGGTGAGAATGTGTTACAACAGATGTAAATTATACAAATTCAGCATACATATGTGATAAGTTCACAAAAAATAAAAAAGTAGAACTTTTTGGCCCTACCCTTTTAAGACATTTCCCACTTTACAAGTTAGATTTTCTTGGCATTTTCAAAAATGTCTTGGGAGGATTTTACTGTATTTGGTGATTTATGACTTCCACTTAGTGTTCATTTTTTGTCATCTGAACCCATCTGCCTGAAACTGGTGGGCAGTGAAGTGCATATTTTTCTTATTTCATTACCTGAAGTGGATAAAAAAATTGTCTATGTGGCATGAAGGCTTGGGGAATGTAGATGTTTCAGGCTGGTGACGAGCATCAAATCCTCATTCGTTCCCCCCAGGTGCTCAGGTGTTTCTTTAAAATGGTCCATGTTTGCTTACTTCTTTGTTCTTGTTAGTTTGTAATTACAGTACCATTTATCTTCTTCCATTAGCTTTACAACCCTTTGTGAGTTTTGGCTTTCTCAACCAGGTCATTCATCTTCATACAGTGTGCACTGATGAAGTATCATTGAATAGACCAACCAGTGGGCCAAGATATTTGTACAGTGGCTCTAACATATTTGATGTGGCTAGTGTGCATTGTCTTTTGTTCAGTTTTTTAATCAAACATTTTGCCATCATTAATTGCAAGCGTGAGTCAAATGAGAATTTTAAAAGTGCATGCAGCTGTAGGCACAACATGTCATCAACGTGGGTTAGAGGCATGTACTGTGTATGGTAGATCTGGCATTGAAAAATGATGTGATGAAAAATGATCTGAAAAGTGAGTAAGCTGTCTGTACTGAATAGTTAGTGAAAACTTTTCAGGTTTTAATTTGGCTCCCCTAATAGGAAAGTAATGTTGCAGGTCAGCATACAGATCATAAGGATGATATGTTGTTGCATTTTAACCTTAGGTGTGTGGAATTTTCAAGATCTAAGGGGAAGAAAGGTGTAGCATGCACTCAACCAAGGAGAGTGGCAGCCATGTCAGTTGCCCAGCGTGTGTCTGAAGAGATGGATGTTTGCTTAGGACAAGAAGTTGGGTATAGTATTCGTTTTGAAGATTGCTCCTCAGCTAAAACGCTTTTAAAGTAAGTAATTTCAAAGAATAATTAGAATACTATTTGCATATAAATACACAGTGTGTGGGAGATTTGGAGTGGTGGTGGTGGTGGTTGTTGTTACATGCACACGTGAGTTGTATGGGTAGCATTAGAGAAATTGATCAATAGAGTCATGTTGCTAGGGGACAAGGAATTTTAAGACAGTTTTAAAACTATCCTGAGTGCCATGAATGTGAATTCAAGTCTTCCAGATTTGGAGGTAGATTTTTCTGTGACAGTCTTACATTGGATAAAAGCTTATTTTTTTTTTTGGAGATAGTATGGTGTGTGTTGACTCTATATTTCTCTGATAAAATTGTCATAAATGACTAGTAATAGACATTCACTATCAGAGCGTCATGTTAGGCATCGAGTTCTGAGGTGACGTAACATTTTAGGCACAGTAAAACATCTAACAATCATTCTCATGTGCATTGTTTTCCTGCACTTATTAAATAATTCTTGTCATGAGGAGTCATCCATGTAAACAAGGCATAATTTTGTGGGACGTATTGTTCCTCATAGTGCCATTTCTTCACTTCAGTTATTCAGAATTCTTGTTCCTGACTCAGTAGTCCTCTAATGATTAGTTTCTGAGGAAAAGGTAATGAAACAAACGTGATGGTTTTGGAACATAAAGTAGCGGTAGCTTGCTGATGCTGGTAATTACTGTTACAGTGATTATGAAATGTCACCATGCCTCAACAAAGTGACGAATGGTGCTGAAGCAGCAGGGGTGAAGGGGAGTCACTGAAAAGAACGTCGTGACACGTTAATGTATTTTATTGACACTTGTAACAAAGGTTTGGCCTTCCTTGAGCCAATTTACACAAAACTTGCAAATGCTGAACAGTGTTATGTTCAGATCTCTTTTACTGAATTTCACCCAAATCGGACAATAAATGTGGCACGTATATGTGCAAAAACTCTTACTCCACTATGTAGGGTGTGGCTTCCACTGTGCCGATTTTCATGAAACTAATGGTAACTCAGTACATTTTTATGGACATGTGCTGTTCCAGATTTTGTCCAAATTGGATGAAAAATGTAGGAAACATGGGCAACATTTCTTTTATGTCGTGAATTAAAGTATGTCTTTTACTTCACCAATTTTCATGAGACTGCTTTCTCAATAACGTTTTGTAAAGAACTTCTGTGTCAAATTTTATGAAACTGATGAATGCTTTAGTCATTGATAATGTCATGGGTGGATGGGCGTGGTCTACCCATAAGGCATTGCTTTTACTTGGTAAAGAATGCCAACAAGTTGTCTGCACACAGGTGTCAAGGTACCTTTTTATTTACTGTAGTTATGGGTGTATGTGGAAAGTGTATAGTTTTCTTTTTCATGTTCCTTGTGTTTTTGACACATGTAGGGGTTTCATGCAGCTGTCATTCTTCTCCATCATTATTTCCACGTGGTCCCTTGAGAAATGACGTTTCATCGTATTATATTATGTACCCTATCTCAAACACAGATTTTCCTTATTTATTTGGGTAATTTACATAACTTCTACCCCCACATAGCTGCCTGAATGTTGAGCTGGATAAAATATGACAATTTGTTAAAAAGTTTAGTTATGACTTTGCAGCCTACTTTATAATCATAATTTTGATGCTTTCTGAGTTGCTTTTGTATTTTCCTGTGTTTGATCCTCTTTAAAATCCTTGTCACTGTGTTAATGTAAGACTGTAGAAATATACAGACTCCTTGATTATGCTGAATGGGAGCCAGGGTAGATCAGTGGGCATAGTGGCTAGACTGTGGGCTGGACTATTTGGATCTGAATTTATTAACTTTATGGATTTTTTCTATCATACTTATTGAAATTTAGCACACCACATAAAATGGAGGACGTCCATACAGTTAATGAATTCAGATGCCATACACCATCCTCAGATCCCTACAGAATGGACAATTTGCAGTTTGATTCCTGGCAGGGGCAAGATATTTCCCTCATTTTCAAAACATCCAGGCAGAGTGTGGAGCTCATCCAACCTCTTGTTCATTGGGTACTGGGGGTTCCCCCCCCCCGAGTAGATTTGCCAGCACATAAAGTTGTCCACTTATCTCCATTAAGTACTAGGGTTACGAATCAGTGGAGCTGTATCTCTGCTCCCTTCTTTATGCCTTCTTGGTGTGAACAGGGACAGCTGTAACTTTTTTACCCTTGATTATTTATATTGGACACAATGAGACACCTAACCTGGGAGACCCACTGATAGTAGCATTATTTTACAGTCGTCTGCCTGGTTTCAGTTTCCCAGAAGTCCTGCCAGTGTGTGTTCAGTAGGGTATTATGAATGATGGAAGGAATGCCAGCAGTGAGTAGGAGACTGTGAAAGTTTGGGCAGTTGCATGGTGGCACTTGTATCCCTATTGAAGGATTGTGACATTCATAAATTACCCTTGGGCTACATGAGAGGAAGTAATGGGTTCATGCCTCCATAAATATTAGATGAGCATATGCAGGGATTTGGCCATTCATGCCTATGGACTGTGTGCTGTATGTAGTGGGCGTTGAGATGAAGGTATCCTTTGATAAAATTTGTACCAAGGTATAATTTTGTGATGAGATTTGTATGCACTGTGACAGCATGATATGGATATTTATAAATCTGAAGTCCACCACTATTCCTTGTTGCAATTCAGATGAAAATGTCCGTTGATAAAATTTGGGCTATATAATTTTGCAGAATGTGTGATTAAAATTACCAGTACCATGGTGCCATATCATATTGAACTTCTGGTCTCAGTTTTGGGTGAAAATTATGAGAACTTATTTTGACGATAATTGTAATGAGCATTGAGATTAAAATATCGTTTGACAAAATTTTTACCAAGGTATAATTCTGTGGAAAATATAAAATTTGTACACAGTGTGGCAGCATGGTATGGATCCTTTGTTCTCCACCACGTGATTCCTTGTTGCAATCCAGATGAAAATGTCCCTGATAAAATTTGTATGATGTAATTTTTGCAGAAAGTGCAATTAACATTACCTGGAGTGTGGTGCCATATCACAGTCAACTTTTATCTCAGTTTTGGGTTAAAATTATGAAAACCTGTTTATTTTGGCTGTAATGTGGCAGTGTTTCATACAGATGATGTCTACAGTGCAGGCAGCAGCAGTGGCAATGTATGGACATGACTGTGAATTCTTGTGTTCTCGCTGGGTTTGAGCCTGTTTCTCCTCTTCTCTTCTGATCTTCCATGACCAGCCACCTAGTTACAGACAGCGGCTGGTTCTGGTGCCCATATTCCTTCCTTGCTACACTCATAGGAGGGTCCCTGTGATAGTATTTCTGCTTTGCCACGGACATTGGATGGTTCCTATGCTCATATTTCTTCCTTGCCACAGACATAGGAAGGCCTCCGTCGCCGTGTTTCTACCTTGCCATATGTGTTGGAAGATCCGTATGTCAGTATTTCTACCTTGCCACAGACACTGGAAGGTCCCTGTGTCCATATTTCTACCTTGCCACAGACACTGGAAGGTTGCTGTGCCGTTGTTTTTACCTTGCCACAGACATTAGAAGGTCCTATGTCCATATTTGTACCTTTCTACAGACACTGGCAGATCCCTGTGCCCATATTTCTAGTTGGCTACACACAGGAAGGTCCCTATGCCCATATTTCTACCTTGCCACAGACATTAGAAGACCAGGTAGCCTGTACTTGTTCCTTGTCATAAGTATTGGTGGGTCGCTGAGCCTTTTTTTTAATGTGGAACATAAATGCTCGTTTCTGTTACCTCAGAAGCCTCACTACGTATCTGTCTGATTTGATAATGCATAACTGGAGGGTGGTAAGACAGTAATGAAAGTTACATGATTGTTTACTTACAGTGGTGTTTATTGAAGAAATAATAGTGTTTGAAATTTGGAGGTAAGGATACATTCTCCACCATCTCCCATTGGCACTGTTTCTTTGTATTAAAGTTGGGGTATGTAAATCCTAGCGAAACTGTCAGAGTTTTACATTAGTTCATTGAGTATTTTTAAGAAGGTTGGTCAGGTGGTGTATATACAGTAATGACCAGGTTACTTGCTTCTTGTTGGCATGGGGGGTGGGGGGGGGGGGTGAAGAGGCAAGCTCATAAGAGTGGAAGCACTGTGTGTGCACCGCCAGGTGTTTTCTGTTGTTCTCAAAAGTGACTGAAGTTGACAGTATGTTTTGGAAAGCGGTATGACACTGACTGGCCATTCTGATTTGACCCTAGCAGTGAGCATGTAGTGCTGACTGCAGCTGTGTGCAGTGCTAAGGAGCTCAGCCAGCAAGTAGTCTTGTCACTTACTGTATGCCTTTTATTTTACCGTATTTAACCGTATCTAAGATGACTCCCTAAAAATACAACATGTGCCAAGAAAAAATATTTTGCTGTTAATTTCATTCACTGAATACACAAAGCATGTCTGATCCCATCTCCCCTTACCAATCAGTGTCACTGTGTCCATATTCACAGTCAGGGCCTTCTTCTTCCTCACACTCACTCCTAACATACCCATCCTCTTCACTTCCATTCCACAACATATCATCTTCAGTCCCATCCATTGCGTTGGATATACAGCACTTCCTGAGAACTTCAGAATCACTTCTGGTGAGATGCTGTCATGCCATTATGATCCACATTGACTAAAAATACATTTATATTTCTTGGTTTATAAACTTACTTGAATTCATGAAGATTCACAATTTTCTCTACAGATGCAGTTAGTGGTGTTAAGAATTTTAAATACATACATTGTGGGTTTTTGTGTTATGTATGTGGTCTGATCAGTCTGAGTTCATGGTTCTTTTTATGGTTTTGAACTTGTAGATTCGTCCAGGTTTTATTTTTGAGTCTTGCAGTTAATTTTTAATTTTTCAGTTGCCATTTTCCTGTTACTACCCGCAGATAAGATCTGTTCTCAGGTGCATATCTGAACAAGTTACTGTTGGTGTGGTACCCTTTGACTGAGCATAGTTGGATTAAGGTGTCCACCAGGTTAGGTGCTTCTTTGCTTGGAAAAGAAAATAGAACTTCTTGAGAGAAAGTAATTGTGTGTAAAATTGTGTTAGTATAACTGCAGTTGTGCTCTGTTCTTTCAGTTGTTTACGCATGGTCAAGTTCAGAGGGATGGGGTGTGGCACAGTCCCATTCTGGTTCTTCATACGCACATTAAAAAAAACCTTGTCTTAAGTTCGAGTAAATGTGGTAGTAAGCCATCAGCCACTTTTTTTTATTGCCAGTTGCCTGTGGTATTCATTTTATAATAGAAATTTGTCTTTTCACATTTTCTTTTGTTGTAACAAAATGTACATTTACTTTAATTTCTGTCTAGGTACATGACTGATGGTATGTTGTTACGAGAAGGTATGTCAGACCCCATGCTGGAAAACTACCAGGTGATTCTGTTGGATGAGGCACATGAGAGGACACTAGCAACAGATATCCTTATGGGTGTATTAAAGGAGGTCACTAAACAGCGTTCAGACCTCAAACTGGTTATTATGTCAGCCACTCTTGATGCTGGAAAGTTTCAGGTGAGATATTTATACTGGCAGATCAAGTATATTAGTTGTGTATGACCATGTGTGCCATATATATTCAGGTCCACATGGCACTGTTTCAGAGGAGATGTGAGTTGTAACTGTTGTATTTATTCAGTATTGAATATTGTTAGGGTTTACAATCTGAAGCTTTCATGGTGACAGTGCAGTAAAACTCAATATTGGGCTGGCAGCCGTGTCAGGTAGTTGTGTGATTAAATGATGAACAAACCGGTATCTTGAGAATCTTCTCCAGTCTCGTAATTGCCATTATAATTGGGATGGAGACGTTCTCAAGGCGGCCTGTTTGCGATTCAAGCACATAACATGGTCGGTGGTGTGAGACAGTTTTATTGCTAATTAGGATTTGTTTGGCATGTAATATGACTTGTGTTTCTGCATTTCTGTTGAAAGTAGTAGAGGAAAATATGTGATTATCACATGTGGCTTGCAAGGTGACTAGGTACAGTAAAACTCGTTCAGAACATTCCCAGTTAAGGTTCCCCCCCCACCTAAGAAGTCAGGATAAAAAGGCACCAGAATTCTCCCATTTGATTAACATTACACGTTGCCCTTTTAATACATCTCCACATAAGAAAATTTCCCACCTAAGAAGTAACAAATTTGACAACAAAACAATTTTTTTACCCATTTAATACATTTCCTGTTTCAAAATCTTAATTTCCCTGCGTTTCCATTTGTTCTGTTTCCAAAATGCAGTGTTCAAGTGGCACGGTCAGTTCATGTATGTTAATCTGCAAGGTGGTTTCTTTCGAGTTTCACACAGCAGAATGGCGCAACCTAACAGCTGACGCGCAGGATGTCGTATTTGTTCCGCGATGAAAAGACTGCAGTCAGTCACTCCTCACTACTTGGTCTCTGTCATGACAACTGAAAAATTCTATCGGGTGGGCAGAAGTTGATCCTAGCTGTTCCGTGACCTGCGTGAGCCTGTGATTAGCAATGCTTGCATGTCGCAGCTCACTTGCTGCTTGAACTGCTGGGGGCTAGGAAGAAACTAAGGCAGGCAATAATATTTGAAGAAGTTTAGGCGCGCTAGCTGAAGCCACATGGTGTTCCACATTGCTGGGGGGGACAGCAGTTTGACGCAAGATAAGTGGGTGGTCGATTGTGACAGCTTGTTTAAACATAATTTATCAGCAGTAATATAAATGCATCGTGGTGTAGTGTGATTGTGAAAAATCTGTGATGACTGTGTGCACAAAAGTTACATCGGCAATTCCAGAAAATAAATTCAAGACTGCAGAGTTTGTGAAAGTGACTGGAACTACTGACCACCCATTGTGGTCTGCCTAATAGCAAACGTATGGAATCTGAAGATGAATACTGCAATTGTTTTTGAAAAAAGAGCATGACAACCAATGCTTGACAGATATTTCAAGGAAAAGTAAACATCTGGAATGAAATTTTAACTTGTTAATGAAAAGTCTCAGACAGTATAGTTAAAGGTGTAAATAAAACTGTGAATGAAAGGTTACAGATGGAATGGTTAAATGGTCAGATATAAGTGACAATGTGTTAAGACAGCTGCAAATTGTACAAATTCAGCATACGTATGTAATAAGTTCACCATAAGTTTAAAAAATAGGACTTTTTCTGTCTTACCCTTTTAAGAAATTTCCCGCTTAAGAAGTCAGATTTTCTTGGAATTTTCAGAAACATCTTAACAGCGTTTTAGTGTATGTTACCGTTACAAAATATTATGTATTTGTGGTAAATAGATGTGTGGTTAAGAAACCTCAAGGAATAAGACCAGCGTAGAAACATAAGTACAGGTAACTCTAGTTTTATGCAAGTTCGTTTTGCGTGATTCCTTTTAACCTTGCTTGAACATTTACACAACTTTTCGCATTTACGCGATAATTCTCGCTTTAACACAATTTGGCATAGATGATTCGTGGTCATGCTTATCTAATTTACGGAGTGGTTTTTGCTTTAATGTGATTTGGCATAGATGATTCGTGGTCGCACTTGTCTTCTGTTGGCTAGCAGGAAGTTTGGTTTGCTCTTCAACAGCATTGGCTTTTCTTACCAGTATGAGTGAGAAACATAAATCTGCATCACCTAGTGCAGTCCAAGTGAAAAATAGGCGAAAGACAATCCATATTGAAGAGAATTTACTGGTAATAAGCAGACGTGAAAAGGGCGAAGGAATTGTTCGTATATGTCGTAATGCTAGACTCACTGATAGTAGCATACATACAATTCGTGATAATGCTGATAGAATGAAAGAAAGCGCTAAGTTAGGAACTAAAGTGTTTGTTTGTGTAGTGAGATTACCACAGTCCTATCTGAATGAACCGTACCAAAACTACGGATGTGAGTCTCTTATATTTTTATTGCATTAGAAGTAAATAAATAAATGTATTGTATAGATATGCATGTGTCCTGTATAGAAATGTGTATATACTGTATATACAGCACATACATACTCTGCAGGTCTACTAGTGGTATGGTCATACACTATATAGGATGATGATGTCAGTCCCCTAACCCCCAGGAAATACGTTGTTTTAAATCAGAATTTTGTATTCAATTTGCATGATGTTTTTCAGGAACGTAACCTTGGTGTAAAACAAGAGCTACCTCTATATTGCGAAAACTGTGCACCACTGAAGGCAGATCCTTTACCTCCACTCATTCTTAACCTCAGAACTAGATGGTGTGTCTGGTCAGCTTCATGCCATTAGTACCCGTTAAATAGAACGCTGGATGGATGCCAGAACTGGTTTGGATGCTTTAGAGAAGAGAAAAAATGTCTTGGCCCTGCCAGGAAACTGCCATGATTCCTTAGCTGGCCGGACCATAGCCTAGTCACTTTATTCCCTACATTATTGCAGCTCCACATTAGTTATATCGTTTGTATTTCTGGATTAGACAGTGCTGTGAGAATCTTATGCTGTGTAATGTCAAATGCTGGAATAGTAGGTGACTGAAGAGTTAGAGAAGTTGCGCAAAGGAGCACTCAAGGCCTAATTGTGATACTTTCCCAGCATCTGCTAGGAGGGACTGGGTAAAATCTAGCAGTACCTCAGGATAGTTGGTTCTCAGCCAAGATTCAAATTGGGCACCTGCCAATATGTTGAGCCAACTTGCTTGGTACTTAATTGTACAAATTTGCAGATAAAAAGCGTCCACTCTTTGCTTTCTGGCAGTTGGAATGGTTAGTGGAAGTTGTTCGCTATTCCTGCATTACAGATGTTTTGTGAAAATTATTCATGTTTTATAATTCCATTTATAATTACTTTCCATCAAATCATTGAACTGATTCAAGTCTTCTGGGATATTTTGCCATATTGATTGTTAAACAGTTACAGACATTTTGAAGGAACATAGGCCTTTCACCTGCAGCAGTCTCAAGAAGTTTAGGAAGATGGTTGGGCTGCTTGACCTTGTGGTTGAAGGGACTATGATTGCTTGAAATGTCAGTAACTGTATGTGCATTTTTGCACAATTATTCATTTATTTTGGTCCCAAAAATAGACCATATGAACAATGTATTATTTTACATGCGTTATTCCTCCATGTGCTGTTTTCCCATCTCTGTCATTTAGAATTCCTGGTCCCAGCCCACAGTATTCCCAAAATGATAGCTTTTGAGGAAAAAAAATAGTGCAAGTGATGTGATGTTTTTGGAACCTAGAATAGCGCTAAGCTGCCTATACTGGTAATTACCTTTTCAGCTGTAACTGTACATGCAAAGTATCATCATGTATCAGCCAAGTTTGGAATGTTAGTTGAGTAGTGGGGGTGAGGGGAAGGCATAAGTTGTAAGGTGGAAAACCTGAGACATATGTTCTGCGGCTTTTAGTAGCATTGCCTTGCATCAATTTGCTTTCATTGGTTCTAGTAACTAATGCTTGTGTAATTTAGTGTTATTGTTTGCTGTTATTCCTGTTTTCCTAGTATTATTTTTTGTATATAAGGCGTACATCCTGTAGCTTGCTATGTTGCACTCTACAAAGTAGGTCAGGATGCTTCGTTGATGATTGATATCATTGAAGTAGAGAAAAATCTGAGAAAATGTTTGACATAGCTAAACATCTTGGATTACTACCATCCATGCTATAAACTCCACTGTTAAAACGAAAAGGGAAATCCGAAAGGAAATTGAGAAGTGCTGCAAGTCCTGTACGGAAAGGAAGACAGAAAAGGAATCTTCTTGCAAGCTGGCGAGCATCCTGTTGGTGTTCCCAGCATCAATGAATTATGTGATGATTGCGTGGAGGGGTTGAGCAGCGGGGAAAATGAAGAGTGAGGACATGACTTTGGCCCAGCACTGAATTTTACAGAATGGCATGCATGCTACAAGACAGTTATATTGTTATTGTATGTGCATGGTATTAGTGAGTGTGACAAACAGAATATTTTGAACTTGAGGGCGGGGAATTAGCAGTTTCATTTGCAGCATAAGGCTTCAACTAAAGAGCTACCAGTTTCAGATTTCTTTGGCAAAAAGTGATGTACATGTAGATAGTTACATACCTTTTTACATGTTTATTACTTTATAGGTCTACATTGAAGATTTATAATTTCAATTTCTGTTGTTTTTGTTGTTGTTCTGATATATTTTAATGCTTCTTTGCAACCCCTGGTTTTGATTACGATACCATAACACACAATGTGTACAATCATGCCCTCCATAGAGTTTGAACTGAGGAAAATTTCCTAAGGGAAGTTTACTGTATACTGCAAGAAGAACTTACACATACTTTGAAATGGAAGTGCCAGGTGTGTGTGTGTGTGTGTGTGTGCGTGCGTGCGTGCGCGCGCGCGCGCGCGCGCAAAACATTGGAGAAAACTTGTAACATCTGCTATGATCAGGAAAGTTGTCTTTTTTAGGCTGTAGTTTAAGTTATGGACAGCCATATCTGCCGTCAGATTGCAGGTTAGGTGAGGGACAAGTTTACCTTTAATATTTTTACCATAGGTTACAACTTTACCTTTACTGTTGGACTACAGGTTAGGTTAAGGGGAACTTCACCTTTAACTTCAGGCTGTAGGTTAGGTTACGGACAACCTGAACTTTCCTTTCAGTTGTAGGTTAAACTAACAACAACTTTAACTTTACCTTTGCTACCAGTCCACATATACGGGAATGATGGAAGGAATATCTTCTATCTGACAGGTTTAGCAATTTGAAGGGTGGTTGAAAGAGGTTTACTGTGTAATGTATGGTTTGTGTGCTAACTTTAATTTCTAAGTGCCATAATGTATTATTTTATTAAATATACCTTTTGGCTTGTAGCAATATTTTGACAATGCGCCACTGATGAATGTGCCTGGTAGAACCCATCCTGTTGAAATTTTCTACACACCAGAACCAGAAAGGGACTACCTAGAAGCTGCCATTCGAACTGTAATTCAGATTCACATGTGTGAAGAAATTGCTGGAGATGTCCTCCTGTTCCTCACAGGCCAAGAGGTTTGTATTTAGCAATGTTATGCTGTCGTATTTTGTTCAGAACTTGAGAAGCAATTTGGGATGTAGATAATACCACATACTGTATGTTGCTTCAATCTTCAGGAAATAGAAGAAGCATGTAAAAGAATTAAACGTGAAATTGATAACCTTGGGCCAGAAGTTGGTGAGCTGAAATGCATTCCTCTGTATTCTACACTTCCTCCAAATCTTCAGCAACGTATCTTTGAACCTGCACCACCAAATAAACCCAATGGAGCCCTTGGACGGAAAGTTGTTGTATCAACAAATATCGCCGAAACCTCTCTCACTATTGATGGTGTTGTATTTGTTATTGATCCAGGATTTGCAAAACAGAAGGTAAGTTGTAAATAACAAGTGCTTATGATGCAAAATCCTACATACAAGTAAGAAAATTTGATGTTCATAAGAAGGACAGTGTAGCAGGGTTTGTGAACTGGCGGTTCACAAGCTTCTGTTGGTGAATGGGTTAATTTGTGTCTGTCCCCAAATTGTAGTTAACATTACATTATGCAGAGTAAAATCCTGTTAAGACATTTTTCAGTGGACCTGTTCATGAAAACCTCTTAGGAGGGAGCATTTATTCCAAGTAAATTGTAACAAATTTTTATTGCTAATGCTTGCTAAAGCTGCAACTTCGGTCACACAAGAGTGAATGCAACACCATGAAATGTTAAA
Organism: Coptotermes formosanus; assembly: GCA_013340265.1. NCBI lineage: Eukaryota > Metazoa > Arthropoda > Insecta > Blattodea > Rhinotermitidae > Coptotermes > Coptotermes formosanus. The sequence goes on along the minus strand of BLKM01003281.1, from coordinate 5,265,301 downwards.
TACGAACTATATGTACTGATCAGATAAATTCTTGCATGCGGTTGAGGTTTAAATATTGAAGTAAAAGTCAAACAGTCCAAATTACTGGAAAGGTAGACAGGGATTTTTAGCTCATAACACACACACACTGCACAAAATGTTCACAGTTTATTGAAGAAAGTATCAGGCATTGTTTGTTTATAATTTTTCTATATGTTGAACGCAGTTCTCTGTGTCCCAAAAGGTGTTCCCTATTTGTTGAGGCATCCTTGAAATGTCCTCCACAAAGCAGTGCCTGCAGATGTTCAGTGTTCAGTATTATGCCAGAATGATTTATCTGTGGGACTTCTTGATTTGATTTGTCATAATAAATGATGATAACATGTAGAATTTTATTCATACTGTAGAATATCTTGGGTAATGTCATGGTAAATTAGAGCAAACCAAACTTACACATCTCATGCTTTTGTAGTAAAGGGGAGCAAGTTTGTCATATGAGGCAAGACTGCCCACCCTGCATAGTTTCCCATGCATTATGTTTGGAATCTCTGCTCAATGTTAGAGTAGTACCCAGGGATGGCCTTGACTCTAGTGCATGTTCTCACACTATTTTGAAGACTTTTCGTTGTGTTTGCTGTAACAGAATCTGTATTTTAATTTTGCAGTATGCCAAATTACAAGTTTTATTCACATATGTTTTAACACAGCAAGAAACCAGGACATGGACCTTTCAATGCCCACGTGCGCACGCACATACGCGTGCACCTACACACACACACACACACACACTAGAATGAGCATGTGCATAGATTTTATGAATTCTCTTTACATCAGGGTTGCGCTTTATTATTGTGAAAGTTAACCAGTTTTCAGATGAGATGAACTGGTATGCATTGCCCACAACTGTGGTGTTACTGAACTGCTGTGCATTGCCTACAGTTCTGGTGCTATTGTTTTCTTTTAATAGGTTTATAATCCTCGCATCCGAGTGGAATCCCTTCTGGTTTCTCCCATCAGTAAGGCTTCTGCTCAGCAGAGAGCTGGTAGAGCTGGGCGAACAAGGCCTGGCAAGTGCTTTCGGCTCTATACTGAAAAGGCATTCAAACAGGAGATGCAGGACAATACATATCCTGAGATTCTTCGCTCAAACCTAGGCTCTGTTGTTCTGCAACTTAAGAAGCTGGGAATTGATGACTTGGTTCATTTTGATTTCATGGATCCTCCAGGTACATGCACATACGTCTGTGAAGAAAAGTTAATGCTACAAAAATTAGAAACATGGCAAGGTAGTGTTTGTGTATTCATTGTGTAATATAAATATGCTGGTTGGCAGGATAGTACAAATAACCAAATTGTGCGTCACTTTTACTTGAATTTACAGCAACAAACTGGACAGAAATTTCCATATGAAGTCTCTGTCATATGTTTTGTAATTGTAATGTGCAGTAATTTTTGCTGCAGTGAATTAAAAAGTGACGGATTATGCCTGTCTTTTGATGTAATCTTCAGAAAAGGCTCAACAAGGGTGAGTCAAATGAGAAAACCTTACAGATTTGTTACCAGCCATTTCAGAGCCTATAGCTGCAGCACGGCTTTGTCATTTTTCAACCGCTAGATCTACTACACACAGTACACATTTCTAATTTCATGCTGGTACCTACAGCTGGCCACAGTATGGAATTTTCCTCCCTCACTTCTGAGGTTCATGTGACTCGCTCTTGTGCAGTTTCAGCATTGCATTGCAGTAGGTTTACTAGCGTAACTGATACAATTGTTCATGTTTAGCTCCAGAAACACTGATGAGAGCTTTGGAGTTGCTGAACTATTTGGCTGCTTTGGATGATGACGGCAATTTGACAGATCTGGGAGCCGTCATGGCCGAATTCCCTCTTGATCCTCAGTTGGCCAAGATGTTGATCGCTAGTTGCAATCACAACTGTTCTAATGAGATTTTGTCCATCACGGCTATGTTGTCAGGTAACACCTAGTGTAGAAATGCTACAGGTATTTGACATTACATCTTCTTGGCTTTACGCAGTTCCAGTTTGGAGCATTAAACAGCAGCATTGTTGCTGTTGTGCATTGTTATGTGTCATGTCAAACACCGTATTGACCTGAATGTAAAGTAACCACAAGGCAAGAACGGTTCTAGAAAATTGGGAGTGTTTTAGAGGACTGTATCAAGAGACCTTAGATATTTAGGTGTGGTATGTGATCAGGATAATTTTAATTTACATTGGGAGTACGTGCATTAATTTCACTACAAGAATTTACTGACAAGAAAGTTGACGGTTGTGTTGAATATGTTGTGTCCTTGAATAAGCCTATTCCATTCTTCAGGAGATAAAAATTTAAATGCATTCAAGTTTGTATCTTTAGTATAAATGTACATAATTTATACTATTTTGGGTGGCCGGGACAGTGTAGTGGATATAGTGATTCATGTCGGCTGGACAGTCCAGGTTTGCATTGTGGTAGGGCTGAGATTTTGTGTGCTGGTCCAGACTGTCCCTGACCAGCCCTGAGGCCCACCAGGCTTCCTGTACAATGGGTACTGGGTCTTCATTCCCAGGGGAAAAGTGGCCAGGGCAATGTTCTGACACCCCCCCTTCTAGCGTGGTGGAGGTAAGAATGTTTAGGGCTATACTTCTGCCTCTGCTCTGTGCCTTTGTGGCATGTGGTGAGCTTTACCTTTTGCATACCATTTTGGAATGTGAGTGCAATATGCTTTGTTTTCACTACGGCCTCATACCACATACCGATGCTGTTTTAAAGTTCATGTGGTATTAAAGAAAATATGGCAGTGATTTAAGAGAAAGTGTGTAGAAGTAGCCAAAGAGTTCAAGCATGTGTGTGTATGAAATTAAATGTATGTACGAGGTTTTCTAAAATGAAGGAGCACACAAACATGGGCTGCTTTCTGTCCTTGTGAGAAGGAAGTTACATGTTTTCTAAATGTGATGTTGAACAGTGCTGTCAGCTGCCAAAGTCATATAGAGTCCATGAGTGATGAGTTAGTATGAAATGTTGGTAGAATGGTGCTGACAGGCGAAAACTGAAGTACGTCGAGAAAAAGCTGTACCACTGCCACTTTTTCCATCATCAGTCCCACGTGGACTGATCTGAGATTGAACCCAGGTCTCTGTGGTGAGAGGCTGGTGACTGCCTGAGCCATGGCGTGGCCCCCATTTCATGATGTGTACAAGGATTAAGTATGAACTCTTTTGGTAAATGTCCTGGAAACAAGTTTTGTAGTTGTAAGAAGTCCGAGGAGATGTGGTCTAGTAGCATTGCAGTTTTCTGTGGTTGAGAATAAATAAGAATAAGAGCCCCGCAAAAATCATAACGCTAGATGCTGTAAAAGTGATTTATTAGCATTAGAAAATCTTGGCTTACATTCTGGTAAATACTAATTAACTTAGAATTGCTAATTTTTTGTTATTGGCGTTCAAGGTTTATCTCTCCATCTTGAAGCGTGACATGGTTCTTTCGTAATTGTGTAGCTTTATGATTGGGGAGGGGCTGTTCCCCTCCCCCAGACATCTTGATGTAGAAGAAGAATGTACTCACCAAACCTCCATTCTCTCTGAATAACATTTCATATTAGCCGTTGTGATTACTTGCTACAAGAGGTCCAAGATAAGCTTTTTATTAAATTGATTGCTGATAATCACATGGTTTGATTACATTGTTTCTGCCTTAGTCACTAGGTGATGTGTGAAGCTCCTGTCAGACATTTTCTTTGCATTTGAATACTCCTGTTTCTGGTGACAGTCAAAATGGTGAAGGGTGTTGCATTGCGTAGCGCACAAAAATGTGGTGTCCCCCACCATCTTTGGGATGTGTGACACAACGTATCATACCATAAAACTGTACTAGAACTTTTAGTCTTTGTCTTTGAAACTTTCATTCATCTGTGTACAGTAGTTCAGCAGAAAATTACATTTTAGTATTATATTGTAAAATAAGCATGTAGTATGAAAATTGGCTGGGCTGGCAGTTCAGAAAGCAGTGGGGTTGCTGGGAGTGCAAGTGTCAATAATAACCCTTATTCATCTGCACTTAGTTTGGTGAACATAATTCAGAATATTATTGAGGGGCATATTTTCAGATAGAGCTAACCATCATATGCAGACGGTGTGGCTTAGGCAAAATACACAGTAGCAACAATCATATTTATTGGTTGAGTCAGAAGTACAGAGGCCTGTGCCTGTTAACACCAGGTTTTTATAGTATGCAGCCCATAACAGTACCCTTTACCAAACAGTGTTCACTCCACTTACCCTTATTTATGACAAGGCAACTTATAAGATGGGTGAAGGTAGAATAATGAGGGTGGATGACATTCAGTTACAGTGATTGACATTGAAAAGGCTATGGGAGAAAGTGTGTGACTTGTAGATGGCATTAGCGATTTAGTTTATAGCAAGTGGTAAGTTAAGGCCATGACGTGCATGAAGCTGCAGAGTATAGGGTATTCTCTGTCACAAGTACAAACAAGCTGTGGAGAACATTATATTTTAAAAGTAAGAGTTGAATGGGAATTGTGAGTATATGTGCATACCTGTTTTGAATGGTCACAGAGGGGCAATAAGTTGCATATATTTCCACAGAAGTGTTGTGATAACATGGGAACATGGATGTTCCATTTGTGTAGATTGCAGTCAAAGCTTCAGCAAGCTAGAATCTTCAGTACAGTTCCAGGTAGCATTCTAAAGCAGACTTGTGTCTGTTATATCTTCGTCAGAATTCAAGTAAATGCTCAAAATTTGTCATCTTGTTATTGGTTCTGTAGACAGTGATGTGTAACTTAAACACAGCTGAAACCCAGGCATACTGATCCATATCTTCTCTGTGTATGACATAGAAGATTCTAACTTGATGTAGCTCCCATAGGTTGAAACAGAGCGAGCCACTGGCACTTGCTGCTAGTGCAGTGTGTGTGTGGACACTACTAAATTGGTTGGATGCGGGCTCCCCCCTCTCCTCCACTGTTTAGTCCCACAGTGCTTCGTGCGGCCAAATGAGGCCAAGAAAGCGGCAGACGACGCCAAGATGAGATTCGCTCACATTGATGGTGACCACCTGACATTACTCAACGTGTACCATGCTTTCAAACAGAGTGAGTAATATCACTTGCTGTCTTGTTTGCCGTCACTAGTTCTAACAGACCTGACCTGTTACAGTTATTACAAAATAACCTGCCATTTTTAGTAGTAGTGTCATTCTTTTTTGTGTTGATGTTTTATAATTTTGGGGAGAATTGATCTTACTGGAACTTGTTCAGTCAATATTTCCTTCTTCGCTTTTTGTAATGATTCATGAAGCATGTAAAATCTTTTGTGGCAGGCATAATAATGGGTTGTCAGCTAATGAATTTTATTCATGATGAAAATGTTGGGTATGTAAGAATGTGGCAGGACCATGCATATTTTCCATTTATATCAGTGGGAATTGCATGAAATGTAAGGTCCATAAGTGACTTGTAGTGTTTAGTACCAGTTGAACAGATGAGTGGTAGGGACAAGAAATATAAGATTGTAACATTTGTTGCATGAATTGGAACTGTCTCCTTTCACCAGTATGAATGTCTGTGAAAATTGTTGTCCCATTGTTATTTCTTGGTTTATTTAAAGACACATTCATTAAGCTTGTTTTATGTAGTGCTGGGAGGGAGATAATGTTGAATTGTAGAGGATTTGGAAGAAAATGGCAATGGCAGAGTTTACTGTAATGTTCCAGCACTCATATGGAGAGAATGCAATGTTCAAAGGAGGATTGTTCCTGTCTTCAGGGTCAAGCAGTCCAGTCCTCTTCTTGGATGGCTTGACCCTAAAGATGGAGACCCTACATTTCTCCAAAATGTCAGTAACCATTTACAAAGGGACACATAACATCCCAGTATATTTGAATCTTCATCAGCACTGCTGTGAGAACCTTAAATCTCACAAGGAAGTATCTGATATTTGTGACAAATGCCAGTGACAGTTTGTTAAACTTTCTGTGATATGAACCACACACGCGCTTACTATATAGCATGACAGGTTGTGTAAAATGAGGAACTGTCCTTTAGCATCAACACGATTATTCAATCTGTATTTAAATAATGGCAGGCTAGTACAGCATTTAGCCCTGTGCATAAGCATGTAATATATACAGCAGCCAATATGACTGCCAAGAAGAGACCTCCACAGATGGTGGTGACACATGTTCATGCATTATATATGCATTCATGTCAGGGTTATGAGATCTCATGCGATATAAACATCTTCAACTGTGTAAATTTCAAACACATGAAATTATTCATACTAATCTCAAATTGACCTGTGATGTGATTTTAACTGAGTGGCCTGATGATGACCCAGAAACAGGGCCAAAGCTGGTAGCAATTTTTAGTGTTTAAATACAAATACATAATTTTGTTGGTGTGAAATGAGAACTTCTTGACACACATGCGCGCGCACACACACACACATGCGCACACACGCGCGCGCGCACAGCAAGATGCTGTGCCCTGAGATGACAGAAGGTTAGTAACCAGTGCTGTTAGTAAAGCTATAGCCTTGCATTTCTTTAGATTTATGGCTTTACTTCCCGTGATTTATAAATTTAGGTATATTTTCCATACAGCGTTTTTTTCCATACAGTGTTTTATAGTGCCAAATGGAAATCACAGAATTATTCTCATGGCCTATTGCAGTGAAGAGGAAGAAACTGTGTTTGAGGATGGAATTCATCTGGCTCAGGGTAGGGTCTAGTGTCATGCTCTTGCACAGTAATTAAGCCCTGAATTCTACAAAAGGCAGGGAATTTATTGCCTCCATGGATTTAAGGTTCTGTTATTTGTGTAATCCTGAATGCAATTAAAATCTGGTTTGTTGTACACAGACTCAGAGGATCCTCAGTGGTGTTACGACAATTTTGTTAACTACCGATCTCTGAAGTCGGGTGATAATGTGAGACAGCAGCTCTCTCGTATCATGGATCGCTTCAGCCTGAAGAGAACGTCAACAGATTTCACGTCCAAGGATTACTATATCAATATACGAAAAGCCTTGGTTTCAGGATTTTTTATGCAGGTATATAAATATGAAATTTATGAAAAGGGCTGTGTTAGGAAGTAATTTAGAATATGATGGATGTGCTAAAATTTATATGGTAAGGACTGGGGTTGTTGAAGTGTGTAAGTATAGAAATAAAAAGTGTCGTATGCAGAGGCTACAACATTCAGTGTGATGATTTGGCTTTGTGACACCCAGCTGCTACAACATAGGTGGCATGCAGGAAGAAGTTGCACTCTGCTTCCATGTGCTGAAGGAGAATCCAGCTGCATTTTAAAACTTTGTTTATAAAGTCTTGTACTTTCCCACAAGTTCACGTTCAAGTATTGGTAATCTGACAACTGTGACAGGGAACACCAAAGCACTGCGGGAAAATGTGTTCCATTGCTACTTTGTCCACAAATCCTGCATGGACTTACTAGGGATTGACCTCCGGCTTCCATGATGAGAGGCCAGTGACTACCTGTTAGAGCAGTGGCATGACCTCTTTTGTGATGAGCTACTCCATTTTCCTGAGAGAAGTTTCGCTGAAATATAAATTTTTTTTCTTTTATTTGAATTATATTTACAGGACGTGTTGAGTGGAAGGTACATACAGTGAAGCCTCAATCCATCATTCCTTGTATGTATGGGCACTCTTTGGCATCAGAAGAAATGAATGATACCTGCATTAAAATGATGTGTGTGTGTGAGTGATGGATAGAGATTTCACTGTCCATAATTGACAGTTTTCATGTTGTGCGTTGTTTCTCAGTGGGACAGTCACATAGAACTGCACTTCATGCAAAATGGAGTGCCTGTACATTTTCTTCTTCCCGTTTTGTGCATTCTGTGGCATTCATTTTCCTGGTCAGGGGATTGTGCATTAAGAACCAATGGACTTGCCTCTGTGAAGTCCTGATTTTGCTCCATGTGTTCTTTTTGTGGGGGCAGGCCAAAAAGGAGCTCTACCGATCAAAACCAAGAACACTTGATGAACTGAACAACAAATTTGAGACACTTGTGCAGCTCTTGCTCTTAACTTCTTAAGAAGTGTTGGGTCTGTTGAAGTATGTGCAAAATGCTGGAGTGTACGTTGAAATTTGACCCTTTGTGCTAGTGTATTGGGTATAAAGTGGTGCAAGATTATAGCAGTACAGCATTCTTCCAGTCATGTAACATTGTACATTACTTTAAAATCACACTGCATTACATGAACTGATTGAGGATGCTGCTGGATGACTGGTGTTCTTGTCTGCTTTAGTAGTGAACCAAGGCTGTAATATTGCATTGAATTTTCTGCAGGTTGCCCATTTGGAGAGAACGGGTCATTACTTGACCATTAAAGACAACCAAGTAGTTCAACTTCATCCTTCAACGTGTCTTGACCACAAGCCAGAATGGGTCATCTACAACGAGTTTGTACTCACAACAAAAAACTATATTCGGACTGTCACTGATATCAAACGTAAGTGTCACTGTTTTGGTGATTCTGGTAAATTATGAGTAAGTGCATAGGGGGTTGTGTTTTGCATTTTAGCCTCTTCAGAGATGACTGTCCTAACAGAGTTCTTCGGTTTTCCAAGGCGTGGAATATAAATTGGTATTTTCAGTTACCAGACAAGTTAGCTAACCATTTGAGCAGCAGGACAAGACTGTCCATTCTGCATACAGGAATTTGCACTTGTTCTGTACTTTGCGTAACAATGTAACAGGTGGGCTGGATGATCAAGAGTTTGATTTCTGGCAAGGGCAAGGGATTTTTCCAGACCAGCTCTGGAGCTGACTTGGACCTCTGTTCTTTGGGCATTGGGATTCTTTTCCCTGGGCTGAAGTGGTTGGGGTGTGTGGCTGACCACTCACCTCCATATAGTTTGAGGTTAAGAACCAGTGGATCTCTACCTACAGGCCCATTTGCGTCTGTGGTGTGTAAAGAGTAGAGCTATACCTCTGCTTCCCCTCTGGGCCCACATGGCCTGTTCTGGGTGAACTTCACTATTAAGTTTTTGGTGTATGCTGGCACAACTGTACCTTTGCTTTTACATCTCTCTCTCTCTCACACACACACACACACACACACACACACACACACACACACACACACACATATAATTGAATACTTTCTAAATACAGGGTTAGTCAAAATTATGTTAACACTTTAATTGTAGGAACCATTTATTCACAAAACATACATGATCTGTGCAAGATGATTTACAGGACGGTCTCAACCTGTTCGCCATCATGTTTAACACACAATAACCAGCAAGCAACAGTACCAGTGTTAATATGTCACCCATGTCTATCTGCAGGAGAAAAATAATCCATTAGTGTTAACATAATTTTGACTAACCCTGTATATTAACAGTTACTGGTTTATTATATATTAAGTCCATACTGTGTCATCGGAGTAATTCTGATACACATAGTGTGCAGGACTAATGGCAGGCACTCATCTGATGCCAGTGCATTAACCTTTATTGTCTGGCCTTTAAATCCCAGTGTAGCTGCAGATGCCCAAAGTTATTTTTGTTTGTTAATGGCCATTCCTGCACCTGCACAGGACAGCCTTGTCCCTCTTGTCCCAGTAAATGTTAATAGATATGGACATGACATCATCCCCACAATTGTGACATACAGTAGGCCCCCTGAGTAATGACTAAAACGCTCTATGACCAGCACATGTGGGAAAGTCCCCCAGTAGCAGCAGTTTCAAGTGAGTCCCCTCAGGTTTCAACACATTCTCTCCCAGCCTCTACAAAGTGCCGCCCCCCCCCCCCAATATAGTCTTCGCCCTACTCATGTAATAAGATTGCATTTTGATGATTCAGGTGATTACAGCCCCATATCAGAATTTCTTCAATAATAATCCCCATCCTTAACTGCTGAAGATGGAATTTTTTGTGATACTGTATGTGTTTAAGAATTTTCAAATCTGTTTAATATACTTCACATTTGTGTTAAGTGTTAGATTTTACTTAGTAGACTCCTAAATGTTCATGAAAGCATGTACCATATTTGTGTTTTATTTTCTTTTCATGTATCTTTGTGATCAGTGGGTATTTTTATTGTATGATGTGAGTTTTCAGGAATGAAACCTCTATGTATAATGTCCTTATGGGACATAAGGGTCTGACAACAGCCCACTCTGTAACCATCATCCAGGAACCAGTTGAGATTATAGGTGTGGGGATGGCCTGCATTCAGTGACAAAAGAAGTTACAATATATAAAGGTTTGGTACTGTAATAGCGTATCTGTGGTGATGATGTATGTAAATATTATGTGTTCCAGCTGAATGGGTGTTGAAAATAGCTCCTCAGTACTATGACTTAAACAACTTCCCCCAGTGTGAAGCCAAGAGACAACTTGAACTGCTGCAGGCTAAGTTGGAAACAAGACAGTACCAAGAAGGGTTTTGATGTAGACATATACACGTGCTGTCACTTAGACATAGAACTTTGAGTACAGCAGATGTACAGTGTTGATGACAAGCTACTTCATTCCAGACTTACGCCATCATATAGATAAATGCTTTCATTATGTTTATTTGGGAGGTACTTCACTGTTCACTTACTGTATGACTAGTACTGGAATAATTAGTGATAATGCTGGAAATATGGAATAGATGAATGTCTGTCATGAATGGTTAAATGTTTTTAAATATTTTTCCTCAGCAGGAAAGACAGAAATCTACAGCACAAGTAATTATCTTTGAATCTCCCTATGTTGTTTACACATTAGTTTAAATTGTTAAAAACTGATTGATAATTGAGGATTCAAGTCTTGTGGAATATCCTGCTGTGTTGATTGGTAAATACCATAGTTACTGACATTTCAGAGGATCTTTTTGCCTCCATCACTGTGGTAGTCCAAGAAGAGTAAGTTGCATGAAAGCAAAGGTTTTTTATGTGGGGAAAGTGCAGATTAAGCAATTTGAATAGCAAACCAGTAGGAGTGGGTGGTGGTGTGCATTGAGCAGGGCCATGGGTAGAACATGTGGAAGGAAAGAAAAGTAAAAATGAAAAGCATGGGAGGAAGGGGAAGCAGATGAAGAAACTAGGAAGAAGAGAACAAGAATGAAGATACCAATAGTAGGGAGGAAGGGGAGCCTGGGCGTGTTGGCCCTGAAATGATCTGCAGTGTTAGAGTTGTGTATCCTGACAGGGAGGTTTAAAACTCTAGGACTGTGGCCCCTTTGAGTCTAACAGACCTATGCCCTTCAGTTTCACTTTTCTCTTCTTGTGTGTTCAACCCATGGCTCTGCCCATTGCACAGCACCGTCTGTTCACTCATTGTGCCAAATGCATAACCTGTACTTTCCCTGTATAATATAACCTTTATGTCCTTGCAACTTACTCTTCTTCGATTACCCTGAAGGTGGAGGCAGCAAGCTGCTCTGAATTGTAGCTGCTGATAGTGGGCATCATATCTCTGGAGGCGTGAATTATACTAGCATGACTGAAAACCTCAAGTCTGATTGTTATTCAGTTGCATCTGTCCTACAAATGATCCATGTGGCCTGCCACTGTAATTTTTAAATACCAACTTTAATAAAAGTTCTTCCAAATGAACACAGTACTGCTGTGTACTAATGGTAATACAAGTATTGGTGCTTGTAAAGCTGTGTACATGATACCAATTTCTTGCTCCTTTATATACCATTGTGATGGCATTACAACAGGTAGTTTCTGGTAATTGCTTATTAACGTATTTCGTTTGAAGTGGTGCTATTTAAGTTCAGGAATACTGTAGAACATATCTACACTTATTCACATCTTTTCCATACTTAGGTGCTTTTACACTATTCTGATCGCCTTATCAACATTCATATCCAAGTCTTGCGTGTGGTTCATTCATAACATGTGATGAATCATACAAGGCTTACAGCTACGAATTTTGGCATGTGGGTATGTTGGAGTCAGTAATTTTGTTAAGATGTGGATCCATTGCTGTTTCCAATATTAACCCTTTAAAGATGAAGCGTATGTGTTTTATATAAGGACTCAGTGCGTACCGCGCTGTAAACACTCTCCACTTCAGTTATAAAAACCAGTCTCTTAATGTTTTGTAAGGCAAAAGTTGCTGTTTGTTCTGAGATCCGTACAAAACACATAAACGCAATGTGGGCACCACGTAGAATTTTTTAATGTTAAACCTTGTCGTATGTAGAGTTACCGCTAGGCTTTAAAAGGTTAATATAAGAGTACTGTTTTCCTTCCCTTCAGTTTGAAATTAATTTATCTGTATTAACACTGTGGGTCACAGTCACTTGAATGGTTTGCACATACACACAGTTCCTGGTCTTACAGAGAGATTTGTACATAGAAATGTTACAGTGTGCCATTGTAATAGTGTCAACAGACTTTGAGTAAATGGAGGAAAAAAGGGAGAGTCTAAGTGCTAAATTCATTTTTAGTCTTTAAATTCCATCCCAGGATTTAACACTGTTACAAAATCTATGCACCTGATGAGCCCTCTTTTATTATGTTACCTTGTCAGGTGTAGAGATTGTCTTTAATTCTGTGTTGTTATGTTTTGCAGTCTCTGCATGTAAATTTGTTGTTTACATCATGTTGCAGGTGTTCATGATTATGAGTAACAGTTACTTAAGCATTTTGTTGCAGTATTTCTTCACTATAACAATAATGGCATCCTGTTTCATAGTGGTAATGCTGATGGTGTCATACTGTATGAGTTGACAGCTGATACTTCATGAATGGAGGGCTGGTATATGTAGGCTGTCACAAAAGTAAAGTGGAGCATATTTTATTTTATTACACAACTTACATTAAAAGCCTTCACTGTAGTTCTCTTCACACCTAAAGACAGCTTCCCAGTGCTGTGGTAATTTTTATGTACCATTTAATTTGTCCACTGGAGTTAAGCTGTCTGGTACGTCAGGTCATGGCTGTATTTGTGTTCCGAAAGACCGAAATCATTGGGCATGCGGCAGTTCTTTTAGCTTTCAGAAGATACTGAAATCAGCAGGACTTATATCAAGACTATAAGTGCAGTGAAGCTGTGCTTCACACTTGTAGTCGGTGAAAAGAGTCTTTAAATTTTGTGCGATATGAGGTCTTGCGTTGTCATACCAAGTATCAGCACCCAACTGCCAACAGCTGCAGTTGGTTCTGACAATGTTTTGGGCATAATAATCTGCAGAGTTTTTGCATAATAGGCCCCAGTCATGTGTCTTCCTCAAAAATATAACAATAATGGCTGCTGATGTGTTGTCAAAGTTCTCAGCCTGCTGGAGTGCTCCTCATCTTCAGTACTGTCCTGACCTTGATTAGACCTTTGGGACCAACATAAAACTGTGCTGTGATCTGACGTTGACTCACCACACACTTTCTGCAAGAATTCATAAATTTCTGTCAGCATATGACCACTTAAAGTTTCAATTTTGTAGAATGATCTTTGATGTAGTATTGTAATCCAACCTGAAGCAATTTTATCTCCCATTTTAAATGGATCTACACAGACAGTAAACACATCTTTTTCGTTTCAAGCATACCAACAAGGAGGTGAGGTTCAAACTAGTAACCATTATAACATTAGCCATGTAAGTGCGTGGAGCAGGGAGTGTGTGCATTACATTACTTTTGGGATCACCGTTGTAGATTTTGCTCTCTTCCAGAGTGTTCAGATTGGCTGTGGGATGCACCTAGCTTCCTATTCAGTGGGTAGGCTTTTTTTTTTCAGGGGTAAAGGGGCCTCTGCCAAGTCGTGGTTGAGAATGAGTGGAGCAATACCTCATCTCCCGCTATATGCCTTCCTGGAGTGGAGAGGGACAATTTTATCTGTACCTTTACCTTTTATGTGATTAACAGCCATGAACTTTGTCAAACATAACTTTCATTTTATGAATTTGAATGTGGTAAGACATAACAGTGAGAGTTTTATAGTGTACTCTATTGGTCGATCTGTTTGGTCAAGTGAGCACGAAATTTTATGTTATTCACAATGTCTGTATTCTTAGAATTGTATTTTATTATTTGCATTTTTTGGGTGAGGTATTGAGTACAAAGTTATTGCCAGTCTTGCAGAATGCTATAGTATGGGAAGTCCGATATTGCTCATTACTACATTTTGGTAAAATTGAGAGCTGTGAGAGGTGGGGACAAATGTTAATGCTGAAACAACTAGCCTTGTGGAATAACGGTGTTTGCCAAGGAATGTTAAACACAGTCCAGCATTCGGCTCCAAAAAAGGAGACTATGTACTGCATGAAAGACTCTTAAAAAATAAAATACAATTCATTCATTCTATCCCAAAGGCTGATTATGCATTTATAGTTTCGTGAGTAGGTCATTACATTGTTGAAAACCAGTGACATTTGTCCACTTTCTGACTGTGACATCATCAGCAGTGAATAACAACTTGCCCTAGGTAATTTGTGTAGCAGAGTGGAAGATGATGATCATGGCAGTTTCTTGGGGTATGATGCAGCATTGATTGATAGTTTTTACTGATGTTTCAGAGGAGCCTGCTGGCTCCATTGTCAGGGCAGTTAAAGAAGAATAAGAACTGGTGGTTTTTGTATAGCAAAAGGGCAGCTGGGATGGGAGGTGTGGGGTGAAAAAGGAGTCATGTTGAGGGCCCTCAGAGGAACACAGAGGAAGCCTCTAGGTGTGTCTACATGACCCTGCTCACTCCACCCCACCCCCCCCCCCACCCCCCGTCGATGTGCTACATTTGTCATCTAACACACACTTGACATGTATTATGAAACAAATTCTTCCAGCAGTGTGTTTTTCCACTACCCCAAAGATGGAAGCAGCAAAGTCCATTAGTCTTCATCAGTGCTGTGGAATCCTCAAATGACTCAGAGAACTTTGGCGGTAGAGGTGGTTGCAGGACAGTGGGTGGTATAATACTTCACAGTTTAACTGATCATTTCCCATTTGTGGTGAACTGCCACTGGTCAAAGCAAGACTGCTTGGATTAGGTCCAAACATTTCTGTGTGAAGTAAATGCACAAGGAGGTATGAGCCAATTGACGCCAATGAAACAAAACAAGATGTCTGGTTTGAGGTGGCCCGCGCAGGTACAAATGTCAGTGGTGCTGTTTGCTTGGCTGTGCAGCATTTCATGTGTCCTTGAATACCACAGCACAGGCATAATATTATCCTCATCACCTCACATCTTGATTGCAAATGGCTTTATTTTGCCTTGACTTACTCTCTCAGTGTGGGTTGCAGAATCTGGTCATTGTGTTTTGACCTGCTGTGAGCAGCTTTGCTTGACCAGTGTGGGCTTGCGTGTACTGACGAAAAATCGGTACTATATTGGCATTCGCATAAAGATCCAGTTACTGCAAGAAGGAAAAGTAAACACCAGAATGCCTGAACAAAATTAACCACATGTAGTATATAAAGTTTTATGTACACAAGCCGTGGTTTTTAAGTGTGTTGTTTCCCTCAGCACCGTCCTCTATCTGTGGTACAGACCTGTTTCTTCACATGCTGCCAGCCGCAATACGTGGTATAGACCCTCGCATGGGTGGATTCGATCTCTTCCGACATGCAGAGTTTTAGAGCTGTTGAAGTGCAAATGGTTTCACTTTACAGTTTCAGAACTGCTTTCAGGATACAGGTAACTCGTTTTATGCCAGGGTCGCGTTCGTGAAAAACGTCGCGCAAATCGAATACAAAATTCCCATTTAAAACTGTGTATTGGAGGAATGACGTCATCCTATACAGGGCATGACTACCGCTAGTGGCCATACTGACCTGTAGTGTTTGTGTGTACTGTATGCACAGTACAGACACGATTTATACAGTATACAGAATTTTATACAATATATTTTAATACAATAAAAATATAAGAGACATCCACTGTTTTTGGTATGGTTCATTCAGATAGGACTGTGGTTGCCTTGCTGCACAAACACTTTAGTTCCTGACGTAGCACTTCGTTTAATTCTGTCAGCATTATCACGAATTTTATGTACGATACTATGAGCGAGTCTAATGTTACGGCATATATCAACGATTCGGTCACATTTTTAGCGTCGCATTGTTGCGCTTAATTTCTCTTCAATTTTCATTGTCTTTCGCCGATTTTTCACTTGGATTGCACTAGGTGATGCAGATTTACGTTTCTCACTCATATTGGTAATAAAAGCCAATGCTGTTGAAGAGAAAACTAAATGAGCCACGTGGATATAGCACAAACACAACCAATCCGTTCGTGTGACTATCGTCACTTCCTGTTAGCCTCCTGCAGAATATAACCGTGACCGCGGATCTCCTATGCCAAATTGCGTGAAACTGAAAACTGTCTCGACAAGCGCGACCAGGGATCGTGTATGCCAAATCGTGTTAAAGCGAAGATTATCGCGTAAATTCGAAAAATAAATTTTCAAGTCGCGTTAAAGCGGAATCGCATAAAGCGAGAGTTACCTTATAATGGTGTAGGCTTAAATGCTGTACCTACAATGTAACACTACCTATTGAAGAGTTAATTTTTCTATTAAAAAATTCACCTGCTGTCAAACTGCGCACTCTAAAAGGTTTTTTTTTCTCAAACTGAAAGAAAGCTACAGTCTGAACTATTTATCTTTTTATCTTAAGGTCTTAGCTTTCTTGCACTGTCTGAATGATGGAATTCATTAAGTGCCTGACTGCATGTCTGTGGCGTGGAATTTGGTCACCTACTGGGGCGCTGCAAGGACTCGGTTTGTGCAGCTCCCTTGAAGTCTAGACAAAAATTTTGTCATTTCCTTTTCAAGACTGACAAAGAATGATTGAACGTTTCATGCGGTATATCGATCAACGTAGTTTGTGTTGGGTTTGCTGATATTTCCTCTGCATCTTTTCACGGTCAGTGCGCTTGTTTCAGCAGTTGACTTAGGAGTGATTCGGGGGGCGTAACCATGGTAGCAAAACGTTTCACAGAGACTCAAGTGGTAGAAATGAGATGAAAGTTTCAGTAATATTAGTAGTAATGAGTTTGTTAGCAGTAGTGATAGTGAAATGTATGACGTAACTGTAGCATACGTAGTTATAAATGACAACAGTGGTAATGAAGGGGAAATACTGCATCGCGATTTCGTGTGGGAGACTATAGATAATTACTCAGGACACGGAGAAGTATTTAGTTGTGATTTTGGACCCAGAAATGGCGCAGAAAATGTGATATTGTCGAATGTTTCGAGTTACTTTTTAACAAACAAATACAATCGTTTGTTAGAGAAACTGATAGGTATGCAGAACAATACAGCAACGCGCAAGGCAATCTTTTACCATTTCGTCGATTTGTGAGAGCACGGACACCTGTCACGGAAAATGAAATGTACACTGTTTTAGGTCTTTTTACTGATGGGCACTGTACAAAAACCAACTGCAAGGTGATACTTTTCGAAAAAGAGAGTAATATGAACGCCTGGAATTGTCGATGTGATTAGTAGCGGATGGATAACTTTTACAATAGTTCAGAATTAGCAAGGCAGCCAAAAATCGAATATTCCACCGACTGTGTAGGCACACTCAAATTGAACAGGAAGAACGTCCCCAAGGAAGTGAAAGATAAGAAAGTGAAGAAGAGAGAAATCATGACGAGACATTTGGTTCCTGCTGCGGTGCTAAAGTGGTGTGACAAAAGAAGTGTCAACATGCGGCAGTGGAGACTGGCACAGGATTTTTAAGAAGAGCAAAGAGACAGAGAAGCCTTTGTGATTGACTACAGTCACAAGATGGGGTGAGTCAGCTAGAAAGACCAGTTGCTGCGTGTGTACGTCGTTGAGAGAAGGATGACCAAGTGGTACCTCAGAGACTTTTCAAAAGGCTGCTGGACTCCACAGTTCTCAATTCGATTGTTGTTTATAGACAAGTCACGGGAAGAAATATAGAGCAGCTCTCATACAGAATACAGTTAGTGGAAGGTTTGTTTACAAAATATGCACGTGCTGCAGGCGAACGGAATGTACCGGGACAACATGCGTCCGATAACACAATACCAAGGCTAACTGAAAGACATTTTCTCAGAAAAGTGGCACCCAAAACTGAAAAATCGAAACCAAAGAGGAGGTGTGTAGTGTGTTAAAAGCATGGAAAAAAGAAAATGTCAGTGTACTGCTTCAAAATATGTGATTTGGGCCTTTGTTTAGAAGATTGCTTTGAGCTGTACCAAAGGAAGCTCAGTTACGAAGGTAATGAAAATTATTATACTGCATATACATACTTTTAAGATTTTTGTGTTACAATTTTAGAAAAATTGGATCATTAGTTTGCGAATAATTTTTCTTTAAATAATGGTTGCATTTTCGTCATTAGGGAATTTAAAACTCCTCCACCTGTGGAGTATGTAGGAATTTAAATGTCCGCTGTCGCTGAGGGGCTAAAGACGCTGTCATTTATTAAAATTAGATAGCGCCAGTGATACATGAATGAACGCATATACTGTGTTGGTGGAATTATACTCTTAGAGGAAAATCAAGTACTTGGATAAAAACCTGTCCCAGTGCTACATTGTCCACCACAAATCCCATGTGGACTGACCTGGGATTGAATCTGGTCTTCTGTAGTGAGAGGCTAGAACTAAACACCTGAACTATAGCAGATCCTTTGATAGTCATGAAGTAGGCACAGTGTTAGCTATGTAAACACTTGCTGCATAATTAAACACCTTAGCCATGGCACATTCCATGATAGTCATGAAGTGGGTAGGCTGTTACATGTGTAAACACTTGCTGCCTATTTAAACACCTGAACCATGGCATAGCCTGTAATAGTCAAAGTGGATTGAGTGTTATGTATGTAAATACCTGAGCCATGGTTCAGCAATGATAATCATGAAGTGGGCACAGTGTTATTTATGTAAACGCTTCTGCCTAATTAAACACCTGAGCCACAGCACAGCCTATGATAGTCATGAAGTGGGTACAACATTTTGTGCCTAATCAGACTTGCTGCCCCGCTGCCCACTAGTTTATGCCTCTTGTGGCAAGAATGTTGGTCCAGTTCACTTTGTAGCATCTCTGTCAGATCTCACTGAATAAGCATGCTTGTCTGTCGGCTGCTGTCTTACCAGCTGTAGAAGTTCTGCCCATCTGTTGGCATGTAGTGTTGAGTAATTAAGCAACACTTAGTATGCATTCTCTGTATTTAGTGAGCATTATTTTTGTCTGCCTGATCAATATACACTTCACTGGGAATTTCTTCTGGGAGGGCGTTGATATATACGGAGGAGTGCTATAATTTGTGGTCTTCACCAAAAATTTTAATTGAATATTATCACAGTAATCACGTAAAAGAGGCTAAAATGGGTGAGGTGTGCAACATGCACAGGTGATATCAGTGGCTACAGAGCATTAGTTTCGAAACTTCAATAAAGACACCACTTGAAAGATATTCGCGCACGTGGGCGGGGTAATGTTACGTTGCCGTAAAGTAACCGTATGACAGTGTGGACTGGGAGGGACTGTTGTGGGACGTTACGGGGCATGGGGTCGAATGTAACAACTGAGAGACAGTCAGATTATCAAGAAGGACGTTCCTGCATGCTGTATCTGGATGGTTTCCTTCTTGGAAAGATTTCCATCTCTTCTAGTAGGTACCAGGGACTCTTTCCCCCGGCAGGTAAAGCGGCCGGGGCGTGAAGCTGACTACTCACGTCATTGAAATGCCAAGTTTAAAAATTACTGGAGTTATACCACCACCGCCTCCGTATGCTTGTATGGTTTGTATAGGGACAAATTTATATATTCAGTATTTTGCTCTTGTGAAGTTAATTGTAAACGTGAAGTTGTGCGTGGCCATGTCATTAAGGCATATGGGAGTAGAGGTATAGCTCCACTCAGTTTTAACCTCAGCGCTAGGTGGAAGTATGTGATGAACGTCATGCCCTGGCCGCTTTAGCCCAGGGAAAGAACTCACGGCACTCACTGAATGGGAGGGCGGGTAGGCTTTAGAACTGCTCTGGACGCGGACAAGCTAAATTATCTTGCCCCCGCCTGGAATTAAACCCTGAATCTCCCTTTCCCAGTGCCACGTCCATCAGAAATACCACTTGGACCACCCTGGGAGCGAATCCAGGCGTCACGGCGAGAAGCCGGTGACTAACTGCGTGCTGGCTCTCGACCGTTTCTGATTTACGTAAGGGCACCCCGCTGTCCGACGTGTAAACACGTCTGTTGACATTACATGTCTTTGGTTACTTGGTGACCGGCGTAATTTTGAAGTGTAAGGATGGGAGTGAGTCGCTTGTACAGGCGTAGCAATAGCGGATTGGCTGTTGGGACGTGCAATATCCTCTTGCCACCTGGCGTTCAGAATAGGCTTGTCCGCTTTCTCCGCTAGGGTTTTCGTTGGTCAAAAACAAATGTTGCTATACAGCCTACCCGTATACGAAATATTCAAAGAAAAGAAAGACACTTTTATCACCCATGGACCGTACTGAACATTGTTAGTCGCAAGGTGGGGATACGAGGAGCCTAATTAGTCACAAGTCTGCGATGTTCCCACGTTGATACACAGGATGTCTCCTTTATCTTGTCAGTCAGCATGGCACCAATGCCGAATGTCCCAACGGATGCAGGCTTTCTAACCGGTAAAGCTATCCTGCTCAGGGAAACGACAAGGGAGACGCAATGTATGACGGAATGAGTAGTATTAAGATTGATGTCTCCCGGCCTATGACGCCGTGTTCAGACACTGGACATCTACTCATTCGTCAGTGAGTTATGTGACAGACACCCAACAAGTGTCACTTGTGTGTCTGTGTGTAAGGATCTACCTTAAGGTGGGGTTACACGTAAGAATAAAGCTCTCGACAGTCCCTCTGCTGCGCTCGAGAGGTGCATCTCGCATGTAAGGGCTTTTGACAGTACAGTCGCCAAGGCCGTGGTACCTGGCAGAGAGCTGGCTTGTGAGCACTTCCTGTCTCAGTGCAAGCAGCTGAACTGTTCCTCTCATAGGCATTCTCAACCATGGGCGCACACAAGGGGGGGCTGCAGGGCTGCAGCCCCCAAACCTCCCAAAACCGAAATTTAAGAAACAGATTTTGTAGATATTATATCAAAAACTTTACGTGTTTACCCCTTCAGCCGAAATCAGCCACTGAAGCCGGCTGATGACATTAATTTTGAAAAATAAAATAACATTTAAAAAACAAGAAGACAGGACACTGTGATTGAGTCATGGAACATGTAGGTATATTCGTATGTATATATACACAGTCGCAAAGAGTGTTATGTTGTACTTACAACATGATTTTTGTAACACAATTTTTAAACTCACACATAAATTATTCATAGCTTCAGGGTCAGACCCCTCCCCCGCCCCTAAGGAAAATTTCTGGGTGCGCACGAGCTTGCAACTAGACCAAAAATCCGTATAGCTGTGAGTAGCTTGCGAGCAGCTGCATACTTAAACATAGCGACTTAGAGTATGTGGACAGGGCAAGAGTCGAGTGAATTAGTGAGCTCATCTTTAGACCGTCTCAACGGGCTGGGAACACTTCCGCCACAATCATTCCTATTGTACACGTTGTTATGCGGGATAAGTTCTGCAGGTTGCGGTACCAATCGGCTGCAAAATGTAATGTATCATGAGTGGAGCTATCGGCTGCAAAATGTAATGTATCATGAGTGGAGCTATCGGCTGCAAAATGTAATGTATCATGAGTGGAGCTATCGGCTGCAAAATGTAATGTACCATGAGTGGAGCTATCGGCTGCAAAATGTAATGTATCATGAGTGGAGCTAAATGTGCAGTAAGATGTCACAGAAATAAGACTTTAAGCTGTAGTGTCCCAAAATATTTTTTTATCTTCATGTAATTTCTTTCCATTCTATGGGTAGGCCTTAGTCGCTACAGTATTGGACACGCTTGGAGCAATATAGGGCAAATGTAAGTTGCTGAGCTAATTTCCTCAGCGGTGTAAACAGGAAGGCTAGATCATCTATCCTTCCCTTAGCAACGGTAAGTTTGCTGGAACCGTTGCTAAGCGGCCGGAAGTTTGCTGAATGTGATGTTTTAAGTGGGGAGTTTGAGGATGTTGGTTGAGGAAGCGGCACTTGCTTTCTGGATTCGGAGTGGGCTGGTTGTGAAGCTGGAAGAAGGGACATTAAAGTGACGTAATGGAGCTGGTACTACTGTGATGGCTAATTCAAGGTAATCGGTGTTAGATTTATTGGGTACCAAACGGCGGAAACTAAAATTTGCGTGATTTATTTTTTGTTATTTTTTTCCAAATTGATAGCGTGAGGCGAAATTTAACGACTTTGTAAGTGGGGTGGTGATCCAGCTTACCTGTTAATAAGTTGTGACATACAGTCTCATCTATTTGGTGACGAACTCCAAGAATAATCGAATTGTCAATGTGGATGTAAGCCTTTTTTTATTTTCTTAATTGACTTGAGTGCATAATTTGAACCTTCCTTTTTCTTATATTGAGTAGTGCTATTGGCAAGCTTAGATAGAATACACATAATAAACTACTATGTTGTGTTATTAAGGGTGGCAGCGGAACCCTATGAGTAGCCGCGACGGCTGGGAGTGGAGCCAACGGGCGCCACTACAAACAAAGGGAAGTGTCATTCTCTACTTTCTTGTTTCCTTCACTGAAGTGGTGTTTCTCATTCTTCCTGCCTATATCAGGGCCCAGCAGATTCACAGTGCCTTGAATATATTTAGCAGGTGACTGAACTCTTGGGGGTTCTCAGGCTGCAGTTCACTTGAGCTGTCTATATGCTGCGAAACTGTAGCACCTTTCTAACCAGGCTTTCACAAAACATTTTCTTTTCTACTTTTCAGGCGTTCTTGAAGAAGTACAAAATCCAACGTCTTGTGTGGAGACAACGTCCTCCATACGACTGTGACCTAATATTAGTCACTAACCAGGTTTGGGATTTTCGAAATTCGGTACAGCAGTTCTTCACAGAAGTTTTGAGCAATCGCAAATTTTGTGCAAATCCACTCGGTGGGAATCGTACTTTTCAGAATGGCGTAAATGAATTTCTACCCTGTTTTCCATATTTATTGTCTGATCTTGCGGGAAATTCCACATAGAAAGTTCCAAGTAATGATGTTAAATATGTATGAATGCCGTAAAATCCAGTGCAGTGGAATTCATACTCTACGTAAGGGTGTAAAAGAATCAGTTCCGTATTTTCTACATTTTTCTTCATGTTTGGATACAATTTGCTACAGAAGACTTCCGCAAAACTTTAGTGACTGATTTTGAGCCTCCAAAAATTGGGTGTAGTGAAAATCACATTGTATTTGGGGACGTTAACGAATTTATATCCGTAGGTTTCCATATTTATTGTCAGATTTGGGTGAAATTTAGTCCGCACATAGTTCTGTTGAACATGTATGAGTTCCGTGAAAATCAGCTCGTTGAAAGCTGCTTATTTCTTGTTGGTCTAAATGAAATTACATGTACGCCTGTACCTGGAACCTTACGATATTTTGACAGTAAAGGACACATTGGTAAAGTCTGTGCATAGCGTCACGGAGTAGGCCTACTTCAACTGCAATCATGTATGTCTTGAAACTTTTGAGAGACAAAATTCAATAAAACCTTGCTGGGCAACCAGCCGCGTTAAAGTGTAAAATTCTTCCAATTTTTCTGGAACTGACTCTGTCCACATCTCCAGGGTGCTAGTGATCACTGGTGCTACTGTGCAGTGCCTCTAACTGCCTCCACTTTCGGCTCGCATTCCATCCCGAGCCGAA
Organism: Coptotermes formosanus; assembly: GCA_013340265.1. NCBI lineage: Eukaryota > Metazoa > Arthropoda > Insecta > Blattodea > Rhinotermitidae > Coptotermes > Coptotermes formosanus. The sequence continues at coordinate 5,241,601 of BLKM01003281.1, read as the reverse complement.
TCTGCAGGCAGGTAGAGGAACCGCACAGCACAGATCATCTCTGCCCATTAAAAAAGCTTGTGGTTAAGCAGTCTAGTATCATCGGCGCTATCGTCGTCATTATTCGCATGATTATGCATCTCGTTAATACACATATTATCATCACTAACGGCAGCCACCCGACCTTCCTTGTTCCACCCAAGGGCATCATAACATCCGCGTTTAATCGAGTTTTTTTTTACAGTTTCGTTAAAATCGTTGCTCTTCAGTTGTTCAGATTAAACGGTGTGCAAACTGAACAACAACGATTTTAACGAACCTGTAAGTACAAAGACTGGCTTTCTTCAGTGGTTTCAAAGTGTTCTAATATAACGTCCCCTGAAGATGGTGTAGCCTACACCGAAACATGTCGGGAATTGTGTGAAACCTGAGATGTGTTTTTTTTAGTGTACGAGTTGGTTAAAATAATACAAATTACGTCCTCTACTTGTTTAAAGGGTGTGAGTAGTCTCAGCACTAAGGCGACTATCTTGACTTCTTTGAGGTGCACTGACGTGCGGGTTGACGGTCGGAGCGATTGGATTTAGCTGGCTACTATCCTGCAGGCTCCCCAGGCCACGTAGATGAAAGCTGCGACCGCCTTCGTTGTGTTGTCCTCTGTCTGAATGCCGTCGATTTTGTCTGTCACATTGCTGCCTAACATACCGCACATTTACACTACTGCCTCTGTCGCGGTCCCTAGCGTATCCCCCTCTCGCGGAGGTCTTCTGTTAGCTTCCCGACGATCAGACTCACGGCATGGCGACCTGAATGTGTGTCTTTCTTCCCCTAAACCTTGCAACTTCGCTAGGAAAGCTAATGTGTCTTCTGTAGATTGCAGGTTGCTACAAATGAGTCCCTGTTGAACACGTCGTTCAAAATGGCCCGTAAGTGCGGAAATAAGATCCAGATCTGATATCGGTGACTTCATAGTACTTTCCATATTGGCGTATCTGATATAATGGCCATGGCACGTCTCGCCAGATCCTGGATCATGTTGGTCTAGGTAGATGGCACTCCGAATGCTAGCCTGTCTACTAGGACACCACTGTAATTGAGTGAAAGCCTTTTTAAATTCGTCGTGATTTTTCAGTATGTGAAAAACACTTGACAACGATTGTTTTGCAGATGATACTTTTACTCCTCGGAAAACCAAACCTAACTTTAGTTCCTCTGGAGTTCTTTTCACCGAGAAGTATTGGTCAAGATCTCGGGAAAAATGAAGAGTTACCTGACTTGTACTGTCGGTAAATCTCGGGACATATAGCACGCTAAGATCGGTGGCATTTGCATACAACCCGGATCTCGCATTTACATTGCTGTTATATAAATTTTCTGATGGATTAGGTATATTGACACTGTCAACACAATGTGTGATGTAAGAACCAAATCCAACATTATGTGTATCAAATACATTAAAAAATTAAAAATTCGAGATTTAAAACTTGAATTTTTAATGTATTTGATACACATAGTGTTTGAGTTTGTTCTTACACCACACATTAAGTTACCAACACGGTTTGGAAAAAATTAAAACTGTCAACACAAGTAGTTACATTACAAGTATTCACTCTATTCATACCAGTCACACTCTGCCCACTTGTATCGGACCCTACTGTACCCGTTTTGCTTACCGTCTGACCTACAGTAGTCGTCCTAACTACGGCACTTTGTTGCAGAGCTGTCTTATTGTTTGCTACCCCTGCTGTAATCTTGGCTTCTAGACTACTAATAGCATTGTTTATTCTCAGGATTTTTGAATCTTGGTTTGTTTTACACTTTGAATTTTGTCATTTCAATCATGAATGCTGGACCCCACTTCAACTGAAATTGTATTTATCATACTGTCAACATACTATCTGTTCTGATCTATTTCCTGCGTCAGATTTGCTACAGTTGACTCAGTTTATGCTTTATTTTCGCTTATTCTTGCTAACACTGTTCTGGAGCTGGTTATTACCACTTGCCGTCGCTAATCAAGCCCTTTCCTAGTTTGCACAATGCGCGCATTCACCCTTTCACTCATCCTCTCACGTAAACTTTCTATATAGTCAAATTATTAACATCATACTCAGTGTCTCGTTTTAGGTGTCTACTCTGTCAGAAGCGTTCTGAATTTCATACTGTAATTTAGCATTAAACTCTTCTGTGTGTTTTATATTAGCCACCTCAAATCTACGTACCGAGTAAAGACAAAATGTTCCTGGTTCGGAGTAAGACTGATTAAAAATCGAGCACGAGAAAATCCCCTGCGTGATCATACCGACCCTGAGCTATAATTGATACCTCGTTTCCACGCATATTATCATCGGCCTTCGAGTGAATTTCTGGCGCCCAACGACATGTTAAATTTTGGTGACTGGTGAATGAAAGCACCGTTGCAGTTCTGCAGTCCAAAACGTTTCGACCATCTTATGGGCTTGTACGACAAAGGCTGTAGGCACAGTGATGTTGCAGAGAAAAGAAGTGCCTAAACAGACGTTTTCTGTAAAATTGAAAAACGTGAAAAAATGTCACGCCAAAGGAATCACCACCTGGCCATCATAGTGGAAGGACAATCGTGATGACTTTTTTAAAACCAGTGCCCATGAAGATGAAATTGTTGAGGCACCATCGTCATAAAGTAAAACCTGCTACGGTGTTGGACTGTAGTAAATAAGACTTATGTGGACAGATCAGACCAGATCTGTCATATTATTAGCTTGAAAGGAAGAGGATAAAATGGCGGAAGGAACTTTCCTTTCATGTGTTCGACCTAGACGTTGTCAATGCACACAAGTAGGAAGCACGGTGGTATGGCAGCCCAGTCACACTGCGCCACGTCAGTCACGTGACCACGCCCTCGACCAATCTCGAAGCGCAACGTCAAAGTCACATGACCTCCCCGACCAATGACGTTGGATGTAAACAAAGTCACGCGACCGGGTAAACAAATCCACGTGACCGGGTTAATGACATTTACGGGAATGTAAACAAATATGGCGGCGACGCAACCTAACGTAAACATAAGACTCCCGTCCAAAGAATGACGTATATGTAAACAAACCTAACCCTGTACACTATATCGCCATTTTTAATTTATACAAGATGGCGGATACCGCGGGAATTTTGCAATATACAAGATGGTGGATGCCGGGGGAATTTCAAATCTAAAATATGGCGTTATTTTTTAATTTTGCGAGATGGCGCATACCGCTGTAATTTTCAAATCTGGCTACGCGGTATTTTTGAATTTATAAAGATGGCAGGAATTGCGAATTGTACAATATGGCGGCTACGCGGGAAATTTGAATTGCAATATGGCGGACGACGCGGAAGGTTTGAATTTACAATATGGCGGATGTCGCGGGAAGTTTGAATTTAATATTTTTGAATGGCGGCCTTTAGTTAGCCAAAGACACAGGTTGGACTGACTAAAGCTCGCCATTTTATGGAAAGGGGTGGTCGGGTGGTAAGATAACGGACTCAAAATTGAAAGATTCTAATTTCGAATACTGCCTACTTCGACCATTCTTTTTTTAAGATAGGAAAAGGTATTATTAAAAAGAAATAAAGAACAATTTTTCTTTCATAATTACAGATTACACGATGATGATTTTTCACATTTATTAATGAAATGTTTTATACATTAGCTCGTCATAGAACGTTTCAAAATCAATAGCATTTGTTTAAGGTGGCGTACAGAAAGATTTATATTCGAAACACTTTTTACGCCATTATATAATATCGTCGTATGGTTTACAGAGTTTGAGTATTTGCCTGTCTATAAAAGAACCAGCCAACTCCATCTGATATGACCACTCAAATTTACTTAAGAACACACTGACGTCCTCAGACGTGATGCGGATACACAGTCCACAGTACACAGACACGGTATGAAGCGAGTCACCAAGTTCATGCACTTCACTCTTTGATATATCATTCTTGAATGTCACTAGAATGAACCACTCTATTTGATTCAGAACCACACTGCGGTAAGAACTCACAGTCTTCACTTGCGGCGTCAGGTTTTCATCGAGAAAAATGCTGACCTACTTTGTCCTCGTCTTGTTTAGGAAGAAGACACGTTCAAGTAATGTCGACATCTGGAAAACTTTAATGACAACGAGGTTGAAGTGGACATCCTGCACCCTGGATACTAAGAATGTGAAAGTGTAGCCATTGTGCTGATGAATGTGTCAATCGTAGCGCACAAGAGTATTTAGACTTGCTATGACATGCCATGGTACAGCTGATGATAGGGAAACATATGTCTGCAAGCTGCGCGCATCCTAGTCGTATGATGTCAATAACTTACGCTCGTTAAGATTACTAATAAATGCTGTTTTCTGAGGTCCAAAGCAATGTATTGCAAGAGCGGATGATGCCTAGCGGTGAAGAATATTTTCAAGCTCTGAATACAATATATTACCATCATCCCAATTACACCCGTGATCCATGGCTTGATTAATTCTTGCGTTAAACATAGGTACTTCTTCCCAAGCGTATGGCCTCTTAAAGGCATATGATGAGACCCGGTTGCTCTGGGAATCGGCAGTTGCCAACTCCTTCACCACCAGTTCACCATCCCTCCCTTCCAAGTAGGTAAAATCAATCACTAAGACAGCCATTGCTGACTGACAATCGAAGATGTATGTGCCTTTTATTTATATCTGCGACCTGCACAACTGCTGTTGCTGCTCCAACTGACTGCAGGCCGGACACTTTCGAAACTGAGCACAGAACATGCGCACTGCCATTACAGTTGTAGTGGGCAGGTGAAAACATGTTTACGAATGACGTCAGGAGGGACTTCGGTGGCCGGAATAGCTTGCTGTGCGTCCAGAAACATTTTCTTAACCATTTTATGTCAATTCGTACAGAATCACTTACTTGAAAAAATCTCCACTCCAACAGGTACAACTGATGTAGCACAGTCTGAACAATGCAACTCCAAAATGGGTACAATACGAACTGATGTAGCATAGTCTGAACAATGCAACTCCAAAATGGGTACAATACGAACTGATGTAGCGCAGTATGAACAATACACCTCCAAATGGGCACAATAACAAACTACAGCAAGTACAAACAATGACCCACGCAGTGCGACAGCTCAGTGCAGAATACTATACTATTATTTGACCACCGAGGTATATATTTTCAACTTTGACTTTATCTTCAAAATTCTGGTGTTCAAAATAGTAAACCCATTTGTCTTGTTGTTTTTCCCTTAGGCAGTCTACTTACATGCATCCTATTATACACATTAGTGTCGTTGTTTACCCCTCAGGCGGTCAACCTACATACATCCGGCGCTCTACCTACATTAGTCCTATTGTTTATCCCTCAGGCAGTCTAGCTAGATGCGTCAGTCGCCCTACTTTTGGTTCGTATGTATTCTCATTGTTTATCCCTCAGGTGGTCCACCAACAAATATCCGGCGCTCTACCTACATTAGTCTTATTGTTTATCCCTCAGGTATTCTAGCTACATGCATCCTAGTACACACACATTAGTCTCATTATTTACCCCTCAAGGTGTGTAGCTACATGCATCAGGCGCCAGTCTGTCGCCCGATATTCCTGTGTTCAAAATACCATATAGCCCCAGGCATCTTCACTCTGAAGCAACGAGTTCCTACTCCCTATACAATTCTAAGGCTCAACCAGTTTTCGTTTTCTCGTATTCATTTATACGTAAACCAGTCCTATAAAAGCTAGTATCGTGCGTTCAAGTTCTAACGTATCGCTCTTCTTCTGGTTGCATCCGCACACAAATGTAAGTATTACATTAATTAAAGTTAATAATTAATGGAATGTTTTTTAAACATAATAAGTTCAGCATTAGTAGCTATATTTTCTGTTTTTGCAGATGCCAGCGCTGCTAAATCATACTTTCTTCCTCAACAACGCAGGAACAAAATTTGTTTCCGTATTTCTGAACCAATATTTCATACCACACGTTAAAATCGGTACTTCTACTCATCAAGTAGTGCTAAACCCTAAGGCATCGTTCACCCTAGCGTCTTTTAAAAATAATATATTAAAAAATTTCCTCTATCAGCTCTGTGACAGTCACCAGTTCTTAGATGTGCATTATAACCGTTATATTCGAATTACATGTAACAATTCATATGTGTTGTTAAGTAACGGCGAGTGGAGAACTCTTTTACATTTGAGTAGCTATAACATAAATACACACATTTTAAGACTGTTTGAGGCACAACAGCAATTAGTCCAATGGCGAGAAAACTGTATCCGATCTAACGCTTTCTGTGCGCCGCCGCCAATAAACGAAATTGATTCTCAATTTTTGTATAATACATTTATACCAAAAATATTTATTCCTGCTCCTACAATACCATGGACGTGTTAAATGAAGCCATACAGCCTGCACTCTCAGAGTAACTCGCATTCCAGACACATAATTACACCACAAAAGCAACTTCACGACCTACCTGCCCCGGTCATCTTGAGCCCTAAGGATACCTACTCAGAAATAACCTATCTGTAACTCCTATGCTAGGTATGTCGTTCATTTCTGTGTTAGCAATTGTTGGGAAGGGAACATCTCGTCCGCGTGCCAGCCTACTTTCAATATTACAACAGTGTAAGTACAACATACTTTTAATGTCGAATATTGGAAATTATTATTCTTTATTTCTCATGAAATTATCTAGGTTTAATTACTGCTTTTTTATTTTAGAGTTAACCTTTGGTATGATGGATCTTCTTGAGTTTTCTACTATCTCATTTGGTTCGGGTGTGGATATGAAACGTCTATCCGACGACTTGAATGAGTGGGCATTTGGTACACCTCCACGATTCGAAATACAACGTGGCTGTGGCTTGTGAATGATATTGTTACAGTGATGAACAGTGACAAATTGCTGTGTGGTGTGGCCGGAATGTATCCTAGGTTCGTTGCTGTTATTCTCAATCAGGAGAATGAAATTAACTATTATGTTCTCTGTAATGAATCACTGAAGTATTCAGAGTATATTGAGAAGTGCATTTCTGCTCAGGAGTGTACCATTTATTTTATGGCACTTGAGGGAAACTATTTCAAGTTATCTTCTTCTAGTGGAGAAACTATTGTCATAACATTTGAAACAAGATACATTGAGGGGAAACTCATCAGTACTAACAATTGCATACGGTCTGTTAAACAATATTCTGTTATCTTCATTAGCTTACGTCATAGTGTCTCTTAAAACCGCGTGACGTATATGACAAACCATGTGTTAACATCAAGACATGATTGTGTACTCGATGACCGTATAAGTCAATTGAATGTACCAAAGCAGTTAGCCAATTGTAAATTTCATACCAGTAGCTGTTCAGCGCATCCCTACAGGAAATTTCCTTGGCATCCATTGTACTGTGTAAAGAAATCTCACCATGCTTTTGGACTACCTAGACGTGATTGTAAATTGTGTGTCAAAGTTGGACCTACAAGTTTAAAGTCTCTGTGTGTGAATACATTGGGAAATTTGCTTCCTACCGACAGACGACTTAATAAATGTGAAAATCTGTAAGTATGAAAGAAAAATTGTGTTATTTATTTCTTTTTAATAATACCTTTTCCTATTCTTAAAATAGGAATGGTCGAGGTAGGCAGTATGCGAACCTAGAATCTTTCAATTTTGAGTCCGTTATCTTACCACCCGACCACCCCTTTCCATAAAATGGCGAGCTTTAGTCAGTCTAACAACCGGTTTCTGGCAAATTAAAGGAACCCATTCAAAAATGTTAAATTCAAACTTCCCGCGGCATCCGCCATATTGTAAATTCAAAATTTCTGCCATCTTTATAAATTCAAAAATACCGCGTAGTCAGATTTGAAAATTACCGCGGTATGCGTCATCTCGCAAAATTAAAAAATAACGCCATATTTTAGATTTGAAGTTCCCGCGACATCCACCATCTTGTATAATTCAAAATTGCCGCAGTATCCGCCACATTGTTAATTTAAAACTTCCCGCCATCTTGTTAATTTAAAATACCGTGCAGCCACATCCAAAATTACTGCGGTATCCGCCATCCTGTATAAATTAAAAATAGCGATATAGTGTACAGGGTTAGGTTTGTTTCCATATACGTCATTATGTGGGCGGGGTCTTATGTTTACGTTAGGTGCGCGTCGTCGCCATATTTGTTTATATTGTAGTAAAGGTCATTAACCCAGTCATGTGACTTTGTTTACTTGTGATGTCATAACTAGTTTATGTTTAGGTTAAGTGTGCGTCGCAGCCATATTTGTTTACATTCCAGTAAATATCATTAACCCAGTCACGTGGGTTTGTTTACCCGGTCGCCTGACTTTTAATCCAACGTCATTGGTCGGGGAGGTCATGTGACTCTGACGTAGCGCTTCCAGATTGGTCGAGAGCGTGGTCACGTGACTGACGTGGCGCAATCTGATTGGGCTGCCATACCGCCATGCTTTATACTCACATATCTTGCACACCGAAAAAAAGATGGCTGGACATTTTTTACGAGGAAGTCGCCGAAAGATTACTCGCTAGTACCAGTACGGAAATTCAAGTAAAAGGTCAGACTAGCAATACAGCTTGTAGACTCGTAGAACGAGATCATTCTGCATATAGGATCCCATCGACACACGCTAAGCTGGAGCGAAAACCTCAGCGCTCGTGTCACGTGTTTGCAGAGTGAAGTGTTACGTCGAGTAGGGGGAGGGACTCGGGTGATAACCTACGCCAATCATTAACAACCAATCAATAACAAGTGCAAAGTGCTTTAATAATTACTGGAAAACAAGCAACAAACTGAATTAATAAAAATTTCGATAATTTTGGTAGCGGAACCGTAGTGAGCCTTAGCAATAGTGGAAGAAGAATTTACTCACAAGTACGGAAGACATGGATCCACATGATAATTGAGTAACAGGTGATTGTGACCAGAGGCTCCGGCCTTAACGGTGTTGTCTCCTGTAGCGCTGTGCCGTTTCCCCGCCGGTTGGCAGTCCGCATGCAGGCGCGACGTTCGTAAGTCAGTGTTGGGTTTGTGGTCTCTTGCAGCGTAAAAGCTGACTAACTGCGAAAAGGACGTTGCGGTTGCGCACATGCCGGTTACAAAAGGACACAAGCTGAAGTCAAGTGAGATGCGAGAAACAAATTTAAATCAAAGATCAATTATCTCAATAGGTAATAATAAAATCAATAATTAAATACCTTAGTACAAAACCGCTCAGGTGGAAACCTCTGAGGTGGGCATCACAGAAGCAAGCGCCAGACCGGCAAAACTGTGAAGATATGCGATACAATGTACTGCCGAAAATGCGATGAAGGACTTCGTGTAGGGCAGTGTTTTGCAGTGTACCACAAAACTGAATTAGCGGGAGTAACAGTAACATTCATTTTCAGCGGTAGAGACGCAAAAATGTCATCTCTGTGCGATGTGTAAATTGTAGTGGCCTTCTAGTGACTATAAATTTCGTGATTTCGGCCCCAAAATTTCCACCTTCTGTGCCGGACTCCAAATAAACTTAAGTATATTCCCTTATATGTGTACGAGATACAGCAAACCTTCTGCTATGGCATGTACAATTTTCGTGTTATTATAACATATAAGTGCGTACTTTTAAAATTTTTTCAGTGCCCTTAAAGTCATTCGGCAGGGGGATTTAAAAGTCTAAACGCTAGCCGGAAAGTGGGTGTTAATATTTCTTTACAAGGTAGGAAGCTCTCATCATGGTCTTATTTATTTATACTGTATTGTAATGAATGAATATTGGCGCCCGCCGATTTTTATTTTTGTATTTTCTATTTTTGGTACATTTTGGGTTGCAATTTCGGCTTTGCTATTGCCACACAAAGTTATTAACTGCAGCGCGGTGGCTGCTGGCTATAGTTCACCGCCCTATGCAAAAATGCCATACGCGACAATTACACGCATAACTGTACTTTGTATCTAAGGGACAGCAGCGCGGCAAAAGCCCTAACTTGCTTTTCAGTCATTTGTGGGGACATATTCAGGCTCCTCTTAAAGAAACGTTTTGAGATAAGAAATATTGCGGTCTCTGGCTGTGCCTGCAAGTGTTGAATTTGCAATTAATTTGGTTATTAATTACTGGAACGGAGCATTTCGAAAACCAACCTTTCGGTGATTTAATAAGAAATTCTAAATTTATTAGCAACGCAGCGTAACAATTTTTTTAATAACAAAGGGCGAGCAGTTAATTTACTTTGAAGTGGCCAAACCTTTAACTTGTCAACTTCGTAAACTTGTCCATTTTTTGTCCATTTCTTGTAAATATTATAGACCAATTTGGGCCTGATTTTTGTGGTAACTGTACTACATCCTGCACGATTATAAATTCCTTGCCCTAAGGAACAGATTGTATTACTAGGGCAAAGAGCAGGCCACTCTCGCCCGCTGCTAGTTGACGATTTGATCAAAAATTCATCACGGTGTACCTCAGGACTACGTACTGGGTCCCTTGCTGTTCTTGAAATACAGAAATGATCTACCAATGACCTTGAATAAAACTTCTCTCCCCCTTTTTTTGGCCGACATCAGCATTTTGTTTACTCATCATGACAGTAAACATCTGAATATGAATACGAATGATACGTTTTAAATTGCGAATAAATGGTTCAAATCAAACGTACTTTTTCTAAACTCTGAAAAAACACAATGTATTCAATTTAGAACAAAAAACTCTATACAAAATAATAAGATTACACATGGCAATAATATAATTTCAAACTTCATTCTAGGCATACCGTTGTGAGTTGGATCAGTATTCAGTAAATGAGTTACCGTCACCGCAACTGTATAGTGTCCTTTTATTATAATACAGGCTACATGTTTCGACTGCTTTTTACAGTCATCATCAGGCCTTTCATACAAAAAGTGCAAAAAGTAAAATTCTTAATAACTGAGATCTCAATTTTACATAGGTTAAAAATTTTTGGAATAAAATAGAACTGGAAATTAGTTATAATAGCATTTAAGACATACGGGTTTCGTGGTTTGGTGATCTATTCCAGCGGAATATTGCCACACTGGAATATAGAAACAAAACACTAGCTGTAAATTATCTATACCCACCAATCGCCACACAGGAACAGATCACCAAACCACGAAACCGACATGTTTTACATACTGTCATAACTAATTTCCAGTTTTATTTTATTCCAAAAAATTTTAACCTATGTAAAATTGAGATCCCAGTTACTAAGAACTTTACCTTTTACATTTTGTGTATGAAAGGTCTGATGATGACTGTAAAAAGCAGTCGAAACATGAGCCTGTATTATAATAAAAAACCATACAGTTGTGGTGGCGGTAATTCATTTACTGAATATTAATATAATTTCAAATGTCTCTCACATTAAATTTCTTGGCTTAATTTTAGGTAGCAGGGCGTCCCTCTCTATGGGGGCTCTGAGAGGGGAACCTGGAGGGGGCTCCTTTACTGGGCTTTCTAAATGATACATGTAGAAGACCCTGGTGATGAGCATCTCTCTCCATAGGGCCCAAATGGGGAACTTGGAGGTTCCTTTACTGGGAACTTTGATATGTATAGAAGGCAATGGTAATGAGCATCTCTCTCCATAGAGGCGCCGATGGGGAACCTGGAGGGGGCCTTTCACCGGGGACTTTGAGAGATAGGTAGAGGAAGGTCCTGGGAACGGAGCGTCTGTTTCTATGGGGCTCTGAAAGGGGAACCTAGAGCGGGCTCCTTTTCTGGGAACTTCGAAAGATATGTAAAGAGGGCTCCGGAGACGGAACATCTTTCTCTATGTAGGGGCTCCGTAAGGGGAACCCGGAGGGGGTTTCTTTTCTGGGGGCTTTGAAAGGTATGCAAAGAGGGCTCTGGAGATGGAACAATCTTTCTTTTTGCAGGGGTTCCGTAAGGGAAACCTACAGGAGGGTTTCTTTTCTGGGGACTTCGAGAGATATGTAAAGAGGGCTCTGGAGATGGAGCGTCTTTCTCGATGCAGGAGCTCCGTAGGGGAACCTGGAGGGCAGCTTCTTTTCTGGGGACTTTGAAAGATATGTAACGGGGCTGGGGAGGAAATGTCAGCCCATGTGTTTGTGTGAGTGTGAAGTCTTGGCGACACTCAGGCATATTTATTTGGCATCCTTTTTCATGGACCCTAAGAGCATTAGAGGTCTGAGTCTGGGGGCAATGTGGAACTTCTCTAGAAGTACAGGGCTCTCATGACTTGGACCTAGTAAGGAGCACAAAGGGCCGGCTAAAAAAGGCCTACGTGCATCGGCACCATAAGGGCTCGACTCAAACTTATTCATATTCATATTCATAACAGCGTACTAAATGGTATTTTATTGTAACATTAATAAAAAGGACAATTTAATTTTTTTCCTTTAGTAAGCTCATTTCGCTTACAGTTCTGTCATTTGGGAACGGCTGGTTTAAACATAATAAACCCCAAGCATTTTAATTTTATGGAATTTAAAGTTGAATTGTCGAGATTTATGATCTTATTGTGTACTCAACATCTCTGTAAGTGTAGTTAAATTGGTACTACTTGTAACTTATGGATATTTTTTCTTCCTCTTCCAGCTTCCAGTTTCTTTGTGTTTCCATCATGAATATATCAGTCTTTCAAGTAATACACCAATCTCTCTACACCCAGCCTTGTTTATTTAATTTTACCCCAAGAATCTCACAGGTTATGGGCCCAGGCAAACCAATATTGTGTAAGGTGCTATAATTGTATGCGTTCTGTGTGTATTTTTCGTTGTTTGGAAATGACGACCGCATCAACAAACATAACCACAACACAAGCCACTGCATCAATGGTAATATTCCTAAGAGCTGGAGCATCGACGATGGCTCGGGCGAGATTAAATGGAATGGGCAATTATCGCACTTGGAAATTCACAGTGAAAATGGCTCTTGTTCTTCAGGGCCTATATAAGTGCAACCAGAACAGACACTGATTAAGAGCGCAATTAGTTTGCCATTGCTCGAACTGCTTTGTGTGTTCACCCTCAATGCTATGCCCACCTTGTTGATGCAGAGACTGCAAAGAAAGCATGGGAAAGGCTTCAGAAGGAGTATAATGATAAAGGACTTTTCCAACAGATGAGACCCAAGCGCCGTCTCCTACATATGAAGTATGAAGACTTCATTTCTATGGTCCGTTATATATAGAGGCCAAATCTCTGTGGCTCAACAGCTCAGTGAGATTGGGCACCCCGTTGACAATGAGGTCTATGTGATCATGCTATGTGGACTCCCAGACTCATTTGATCCTCTGTTAATGAGCATTGCTGTGAAATGCAAGGACAAGTTGAGGAGGGAAGATGTGAGGACGACGCTCTTGCAGGATGAGTATCGGCGGACCGGAACAGCTTTTGAGGGTGCATCTGGTGGTGGTGGAGATTGAGCACTTCCAGCGGGAAATGTGTACCAGAAGACATCCTTCGAACCAGTATGCCATCATTGCAAGAAGCCTGGACATATTAGGCCGAAATGTCCCGAGTTAAGGAGGAAACCTCAATCGTATCAAAATGCTACGTCAAAGACTAATAACGATTCTTTGTTGTTAGCTACAGCTTTTTCGTATGAATGTGTCGAAGAAAGTGATTGGATCCTGGACCCCGGTTATACAGGTCATGTGAGTGGTCGTAAGGACTGAATGTGTGATTATTTGAAATCAGAGGGTAAAGGCATCAATATTTCTAACAGTGAGACGTTAGTTTGTCAGGGCCAAGGTAATGTAAAAGTAATTAGTGATACTTATGTTGAAAAAAACTATAACTGACGTTATGCATGTTCCTAACATCTCTGTTAACCTACTGTCAGTCAGTAAAATTGCTGACAAGGGATTTATCCTGATTTTTGACAAGCATGAATGTCGAGTTTACAGGGAATCTGATGTTACTGTAAAAGGTGTATGTAACTTTAGTGTTGCAAATGTTCAAGTACTTTATAAGCTAAGAAGTGTAGGACCGATGTCCAACCAAGAATCAGCAACTGGAAGCAATGTGGCTTCCAATCCGAATAATGTTCTGGCTGCTGTTTCTCAGGAAATACGAGTATGGCACCAGCGTTTGGGGCACTTAAATTCAAAATGTATGTTCCTTTTGAGAGATTTTGCCCATGGGATTCCTTTTGAAGAAAAAGTACAAATATCAATTTCTGTACCCTGTATTGAAGCGAAATTTAAAAGAAAAACTTCCAAAGGTATGTAGTAGGTGATCCCAGGAGAAACTAGAGTTAGTTCACTCCAATCTATGTGCTCCTATGAACGAGTGTTCCTGAGGAGGTGCTCGTTATTTACTTACATTTACTGACGATTTTTCTAGGAAGAGTTTTGGGTATCTTTTAAAGAACAAAAACCAAACATTCAAAATCTTTTTGGAATTTAAAGCACCTGTTGAAAATCAGACATGCCCGAAAATTAAGAGGCTTAGAATTGATACTGGAGGAGAGTCCTGTACCACACAGTAGGATATAGTGAGGTCTTCGGACCGGTGGGCGCGGGTTTTCGCTCCTTCCATTCCACTAGGAAGATGCCCGAACTTGATCATTTAGAGGAAAAAATCGTAACAAGTTATCCGGAGGCAAACCTGCGGAAGGATCATTAACGGCACTCAGGCTGCTGAGATATGAGACTCTATCCGAGACATTGAACATGAGGGACGAGACCACACGCCCGCGGGCGGGAAGCACGCCTCGCATGCCATCAACACGTCTGCCCGCAAGAGGGCGTTCCGTGATGGTTGGTGACCATCAGAGGGCTCCGTGGCGTGACAGGCGTCAGAAATCAGACGCGACAGATGCATGATGCCGACCTTGCCGACTGCAGACCGTGGTATAAGTCAGGCCCTTAGCGCAGTTACCAACGGTCGCACCGCCGACACCAACGGCACATAGAAGTGTGATACGAGGCCCTACGGGGGTGGTGCTCATTCTGGCCTGTCCTCCCTAAAGGTCGCACGTCACGTGCCCTTGGCCGCTTCGCAGGGGTCTCACTCGCGGTAGAGCACGGATGGTGCCAGGTGAATGGAAGAAACGCAAAACTCTGTACGGTTGATATCTAAGCTCGTGGGTCGATGAAGAACGCACCAATTGCCAGTCAACATGTCAAATGCAGGACGCATGAACAACGAAGTTTCGCACTCGGGCGGTTTCTCCCGCATGCTCCCGGTCGCCGGTCATGCCGCAGAGCGCGCGCTGTTGCGAGTCACAGACACCGGCCGCTTGGTGTCTAAAGCTGCGGCCGCGGAAGCGTGCACTTGTCTCCCCAAGTTGTAGGTCGAGACCCGTTGAAGAAGTCTCCGGACGAAGCGGCCTAAAGGCCGGGACAGAACAAGGGCGCTACCGCTTTGGCGTGGGTCAAAGGTGCCCTTGGACACCGGTTAAAACCCGGCCGCTCTCCCACAATCTTCATGTCACGGACGACAAAGGTCGGTTGCCCTCGCCCCTCGCAAGGGAAGCGGCGTGAAATCCACCCCGTTGGGGCAAACAAGCCGGGGGTTCAAAAAGGGTCTGTGATCTCGTCACGCCCCCGCACCTACGCAGGATGCTGGCCCTAGGTACCCTCGCATATTTTTTGGCCATATCAGTGGGCAGAGCTTCCCCTTCGGGTGCTCTCAAGTCCCGTCTTAAAACACGGGCCAAAGAGTAACATGTGCGCCAGTCATTGGGATCGTACTAAACCCAGAGGCGCAGTGGGACTCGTCTGGCTTACCGCCTCGGCAAACGGCGAAACGAGGAAGACCGGTCGTTCCTGACCGGTGCGGCCGGCCAGCACCACCGGGCAGTCCCGGCCCCGCAAATATGAAATGTAAATAGATCGTCAGAGCTAGGTATAAGTACCAAAGACCAATCGAACCATCTAGTGGCTGGTTCCCTCCGAATTATCCCTCACCATAACTGGAACCGAGTTCATGCGGGCCAGTCTCTTTCGATAAAGCGAATGAGTAGAGCCCACGAGGCCAAAACAACAAGAACATATTCTCAAACTTTAGAAGGGAAAATATCTCCGGTTTCCTTAAGCGAAGCCGCCAGAAGACGGACGATGGTGAGCCAGTTTTGGTAAGCAAAAGTGACGCTGTGGGATTAACGAAACGCCGGGTTAAGACGCCTCAACTAGAGCTCATGGGAGACGATTACAGGGGTTGATTGCTTAAGACAGCAGGACGGTGGCCATGAAAGTTTGAATAAGCTCAGGAATGTGGAACAGCTCACCTACGGAAGCAACTAACCCTGAAAATGGACGGCGCCAAAGCTCCGTACCCATACCCGACCACCAGAATGCAAATCCGGTATGCTGTAGCCCCTGCGAGTAGGAAGGCGCGGCGGTGAGCACAGAAGGATCTGGGCGTTAGTCCGCCTCGAGCCGCTGCCGTTGCAGAATTGGGTAGTAGCAAATACTCACGTGAGGGCCTTGAAGACTGATGCGGAGATGGGTTTCGTGTGAACAGCCGTTGCACACTAATCAGTCAATCCTATGATCTAGGAGAAATCGAATGTCGATGACGCGGGATGGCTACCCGCGAGTCGGGGCCAAAAGAAATCCGGTTCGTATTCCGGAAGCTAGCAGCGAAACCGAACCGTCGCGCCCTCACAAAAAAAAGCTCGTCGGGGTAACCCAATGAGATCCGGAGACGCCGTCAGGAGACGCGGGCAGTTTTCTGTTCTACATAAACGTTCAAGTTGCCTGGAATCCTCTAGCAGGGAGACAGGGTTTGAAACAAGATCACCGCAGTTGCGGCGGTGTCCGGGTCGTCCTCTCAGACATTGAAAATCCGGGAGAGGAATACGCGGAGATCTAGCGCCGACTCTTACCCATATACGCAGCTGGTCTACAAGCTGAAGAGCCTCTAGTCTATAGAAGAATGTAGGAAAGGAAAGTTGGCAAACTTCATCCATATCGGGCGTAGTCGGGAAGCGGGGCTGCGCCGAGACGGGCCTGGCCGAGGCGATGCCGTCCGACAACGGGTGTTCTATTCCGACCTTGGTTCCGTGCTTACGCCTCCCACGGGCCTTCCACACTGCAACGGGCCGAGCTCGTTCTCGGCGTACACTTCGGCCGCCATTGAACGGTCGACTCAGAACTGGCACGGACTCGGACAATCCGGCTGTCTGAAACAAAGCATTGCGACGGCCCCAGCGGGTGCTGACGCAATGTGATTCCTGCCCAGTGTTCTGAATGTCAAAATGAAGAAATTAAAGCAAGGGCGGGTAAACGGCGGGAGTGACTATGACACACACTGCTATCTTGACTTCGGCTTTCCGTTTTGGGGATGGCGGATGATGTGAAACGAGTTACGGGAGAGCTAGTTTCATTGGGGCTGTAATGGCCCGATCCTGTCTGCTTCTGAGTGCCTCCTCATGGCCTTGCCGGTAACATCGAGAGTTACGTGTTTTCTGAACTCGTCGCTCCCGGCGGCTAAACTCAGAAAACGGTCAACAACGCTAAGGTCATCCCCGCTGCGGCGTTGAGAATCCCTGTTGTACTCAAGGTCCTCACTGGAGTAGCGCGAGAAAATACTCAGTTTGGGGATAGCCTGCTAATTTGAGTGTCTCCCTGGGATTCCGTTGAAGTGCCGTTGAAGACTCCAACAGGCCGATCACTTTGCGGGAGTTATCTCGTATTTGGCATAACGCCAAGAAATATTCCAGGACGCCTTAGGCATCCCATCTGGAGAATGGCGGATTCGGGGCTTTATCCCATAGAGGCCGATGGCTCCAAGTGGATTTCCCGAACAACGGCGTAACCTGGCTCAGATCGGCTCCCATTTACATCCGGGACATCGTCTCTAAGTTGGAATGTACACAGGCGGGTGATTTTCGAAGCCCAGCCCATTAGGTCTTAACACAACCCATCGGAGTGTCACCCGTCCTATATTACGTATTCCGATCCATCGGTTCGTTAGGGGGAGGCCGGGGTTTTCCGGGCGGGGCTCGGTGGCCACCTGAGAAAGTGCCCAGCGGAAGCTGGTAGTAACATCGAAGGGTTAGATTAGAATGATGCAGAACCCCCGAAAGCCTGGGCAGACGAGCACACCGCCTGAGTAGGAGTGGATTCTGTGCCTTCGGATGTCTCATCGATTTAGTAGGGACGAAGGGAGAGGAGGAGTGCATACCCTCCAGGTTGCCACCATCTCCCCGGGGGGCCATGCCGAAACCTGCAATGGGGACGTCGGTTCAGGAAACGGCTCTGGGATCTCTGGCAGTGGGTCCCTTGGTTTTGGGGAGTGACTGATTTGTGTCCTGCCTTAGCCCCACCCCATGCCTGGGTCCCATGCGGGGTAATGAGACTGGTCACTCCTCTTGATGCTAAGATTTGGCTACAACTAAAGATAAAACGATTCCCAGCGCGAGGTTGGTTATACTTTGGAAAGGGGAGAGCTTTTTACGATATGCCTTTCCCTTTGGTGGATCGTTCGTTTGGGCTGTGCACTTCATTATCTGGGGTACGGGACCACTTCTGTAGAGCCCACCCTAAGTCTGTCTATTGCACTAATTGTGACAAGACCTTAGATACTTTCACAGGAGCTTACACTCATGGTCCGCGGTGTCACGCTCTTAAAACTGTCGAGCCCGCATTCATGATATCTTTGATTGTTTGGAATGCGGAAATAAGTTTACTTTTTCTAGATGCCTTAGCATTCACGAGAGGCACCGGCATCCTGTACATCGTAATATCAAGCGACTACAGGGGATGACCTGCTACCAGTGCGTTACCTCATCGCAACACTATTTGGACTGATGAGGAGTTCCAGATGTTAGACTCAATACGAGGTTTAAAGATTCGAAGTTTATCAATAAAGACATAGCATGCCTTGGCGTCGATATCGCAAAAACAAATATCAGAAAAGAGCCGGCGGCTTGCCTTAGGCGTTATCCCGCTAAGCACCTCTCATGGAAACTAGAGCAGTCTTGAAGATGGTGGTAATAAATTATGGGAGCCTAGAATTCCATCAGCTGTAGGTGTTGGGCCCAGTAACAGAGATAACAACTGTTCCTTATGCTTTACTAGTGTACATCGCGATTAGGAGAAATGCAGAATCCGAAGCGGTATCGATATAAGACCCTTTGGAAATTCCAGGGTGTGGTTCACTTGGTAATGTTAACCTAGGGACTCCCTTACATATTTAACTGCCTAAGTTGATGGTTGAAGAAAACTGACCTTGATGCTAAAATCTGGCTAGATACCCGCTTCGTGTGAGGGCGGAGGAAAATCTGGGGTGCAGTGTCCGTAGTGGTCAACCCGCAGAGCTTGCTTGACAATGTCCTGCTTGATCTGACGAGCAAGAAAATTCCGGGATGTGAACTACCTCCCGGTGGTAACTTGATTTCCTTGGATAGTGACCCGTTTACTGCGAGGATTGAATATAGTAACATTATGTCCTTTCATACTATGAATTCATCTGACGAATGGCGAGCGGTGGCGGCAACATGTCAGAAAGATGGCTCTGTCAAACTAGTGGGCCTGCCTCCGGCCTTTGAAAAATTCTATGTTCGATTGAATGCCTTCAAATTTCCCAAAGAGACTGGCCTGATGAGTGCGAGGCACTGGTGTCGGGTCTTACTGAAGCCCCATGGAAAACGAAATTCTTCCACCAAATCGTCTAGAAGGGGTAAAAATGGGTCTGTTAAACATAAGCACAGTCGGTCCAAGGGAAGATACAGAACACGCCAACATTTGTACCACCACTGGCCTAAGAAGCTAGCAGATTTGGTGTACTGTATCATAATCTTCCGATCGATGGCACACCGCGGTGTAGCAAACCATCAAACGACGTTTGTGAAATATATGCAACATTATGAAACGTAGAAAATTCACATAACTACTCTAATATCGGCATTAAGCGGGCCAAGAGGCAGGGAGGGGGTGTTGTGGCAACAGCAGACATCGCCAAAGCCTTTGATACCGCGCCATATACTTGCTTCCTTTCTGCTCTCTTAGCGCAGGTCCACCCGCACTCTGCCAACACGATCTCCAGTATGTCTGAAGGAGTCACCAGTATTCTTCCTAATGGCCAAATAGTTCAGATCCATAGAGGAGTAAAACAGGGCGACCCCCCCTTTTTCCCCTATTAATATCGCCATTGATTCTGCCCTGCGTGCAGTTGATGCATGAGAAGGGGGGTTAAAGTATTGTAGTGCCTCCTCGCGGACTGTCGCCAACGCGGGTAGGACCGATTTGGGGAGGAGGTCCTACTGGTATAGGTCGAGGGGGCACTACCTGGATCCACGTCAGACTCGTAGGCTGCCACCAACCGATTTTATTATCCCAGAGCAGAAATCGGTAACTGCCGTACGTGTCTCAACTCCCCCGTGTGTCAAGGCTCGTGAGATAGCTGGCGCAAATAAACCGCACTCTAGTCACTTGTAATGCTATCCCTCTATTTGCGTGAGGAATTCGCTACTGTGGAGGATGTAGTACAGAATTCTGAAAATTTCAATAACATTGTATATAACATCCACAAAGACAACATGGTACAAAAATTAAATATCTTACAGGATTTAAAAACTAAAGTTTATGCTCGCCCTTTTGTAACAACGTTCCTTTACCGCGTTGTTCGTAGATTTAGAATTTCTAATTAATCGCCAAATGTTAATACCCAAAGGTGCTCCGTTCCAATAATAGTTACCCAGAATACGTACAAATTCAACAATGCTACATACCTTGAAAACTCAGCCATAAACTGAAATATCTCATGTCTTGAATATGCCTTAACAGGAACTCGAATATCTCGCCGAAAATTATAGAACTTGAATGAGGGCGTTTGTTTTGCAGCACTCTCTTACATAGAGAGCACAAATGTGCCTGGAATCGCAGTGTCCGGCATACTTGAGCGTGAGGCGACCCGTGTTCAGTAACCGCCGTTCACAGCTAGTTTACCTTATGTGGCAGTTTTACTAACCAAGAGGTGAATGTACCCAAAAATTCCAAGTACAAAATCTAAAATACTGAAGATACGGAAATTCTTTACAAAAATCGAAAAGGCCTTTACATATCCATTACATCTCCCCGTCATCATAAAAAGATTCGGGTGCGAATCTTTCAACTACGTATACTCCAACCAACTTGTAATTAATGAGTAAGGCGGTTCTAATCATCTAACAAGAAACAAACAAATGAAACCATAATCTAGAACAATTCCGTCGTTGTTGTATTACAATTCATCCCTGTATATCCCGTGGGTTTATATTCGTGGAGGAACGTAACCACCATCTAACCCATTAAATCACTGGGCCCTAGCGATAAAACGGCGTGACGGAGCTGGATGTGTGTGGTGTGTAACAAGTTAAAAAGCAGCTATGATGCGTAACAAACTAATACATTACAATACAAACGATACAGCCTGTACATAAACACAAAACATCAAGGTATTAATATTGATTTCCAGTAGGGTGTCAGTTTTAATAGCATTTTCACGTGACTACTTCACACGTGCAGCTAGTCGGAAGAAGTAGCCTTGAATGCAGCATAGTGTTACATCTCACGGCTTGCAGACTGCCTGTACCTTTTCTCAGTACACAGTGTGCCAGTGTTTGTATTCTGTAGTTCCCAAAGCGTTCCCGCAGTTGTGAGGCCATCAACCAAAATGTGTCCACAGTAACGAAGTGACTTGTCTGGACGGTCATTCTCGACGTTGGATGATCCAGTCCAGCCCGCCTACTCAGCCATTCGGTAAGATGTAAACACTGTCATTGTATGCGCCGGTTGCTTTGTACATGGGTCTTCTGAAGTCTGCCCCGAATTTGGAGCGCCGGGATGTGATGTTTCGTGCTCTTGGGGAGATGGGGGCGTCTCGTTGGCACGGCGAGGGTCAACAACTCTGTGGAGATGGGAGCGGAGGAGAATTATCAAAACAGATATGATGAGGGTTGCCAAAACGGCTACGGAAATAATGTACCAACTGCGGTCTTGGCTGCGCTGTCCCAGTAAGCAGTGGATATGCATCAGCCTATTTACATCTTCAGTCAAGTGAGGTGTGGAAACGGCAGCCATCAGTCTATCAATTGTGCGACAGCCGCTGGAATTCCGTCCTGCAGGATGCGCAACTCGTGGTCAGCTACAGTGCCAACTTTGTCTGGGACGTAGAATATCGGTGCGGTGAGAACCATTAAGCTGTCAGTTCTGAATGTACCACAAAGGCGTCAGGTAGGATAAAGCAGCGACTTGCCTGAAGTACCAGTCCGGTCCCTCGACTGCGGTATCCATGTTGGTTCTCCAGGCATCGGAAGGTGACTTGTAGCGGCTCCGGAACATGGTAGAACCACCGCGTATCGTGTCGTGTCCATGTGGGAGTGCTGGAATGCGATAGTATGTGTCTCTGGCACAGTCTATGAGCGCCCATCGTCTGGAAATACAAGCTAGACTCACACGTTATAACTTTGGTGGAATAAACAGCTGTGTCCGCTGGACACATTGCTACCCTACCTCCAATGCAGCGGTCAACTTCGGCCTCTGTCAACAAGGCGTAGCGGTGCTGAATTTCGTTGAATGCAAAATACATAAATTTTGGTTTATAAGGAACGGAAGTTTTATTTAAAACGGGCGTCGGGAGAGGAACTAGCTTGTACAATATAAGATTCCGATTTGCGGTTTTGAGTGGCACATTTAAAATTAGTCTAATGGTATGCGTATTACGCAATATTGCAACTTTAATAGTATCATAATACCCATATAAGTTGGCAAACCTGCTTCCAGTAACCCCTTCGCAACTCTCTGGCAAGTATCGGGAAATGTTTACCAACATATTGTGCAATGTTTGTGGACTGACTAAACTTATGGGTAGCTCTGCCAACAGTACGCACTCTGTAGCATCCACCAGTTCGTCCAAATTTTTCTGCAGTCGTAAAATGGCAAACTCTATTTGTCTGATTACAACATATAACTCGCTCAAGCCATACAGCGTCGGATTAAACCATATTACATCTCTGGTTATTTCTTTAAACCTGTCGTGAGACTTAATGACCACATCCTTCACAATGCTGGACAAGTTTGCTATTACATCCGAATTAGTGCTAATAGCAGAGTCCAGTTGCTTTACATACGTCACTATATTCGGATGTTGTGTTCTGAGCTAAACGTAAATCTTGCCTCAAAGTATACATAATCTCTTCGTATGGCCGTAAATTCAGGTCTAGTGCAATTCGCCAGACATCTTTAGTCAAAATTATGTATTTTGCTTTCAAAAAAAATTGTACTGTGGTTCAACGGGTGGCCCGTCAGGCCTGCTACCATGCTCAGCAAGCATCCTATAATACAACGGCTACATAACATAAAAAATATAATTTATCGCAATATTTAGGGTACACAAACATTCAACTACTAAAAACCCACGTGTTATCTAACGTGTGACAGCAAACCATTGTTTACTTGTCGGCAATTTTGCGAGTGGGAGGGACAGTTTAGTAGCCTGCTAAGTAGGAGGTGTCAATGCCGATAATGAGCTAATCGTAATGAACACTATTGCCTGCCCCGCTACGTTACCACTGCAGGCATACACACCATTCAACTGTCTTACCTCATAAGGCGGTGTCGGTCGTGTTACACGTCGGCCAGTTGCACTGCGTCGTCTGTTTACAACCAGTAGCAGCCATGCTGCATCATCTCCACATCCATGCAACGTCGTTGCGAAGTTCCCTTATTTTTACAGCACGAAAACGAACACCAAAGCTTTACAGAAGAGGTCCATCTTCGAATCTGGTCGTGTGGAACACAGAGCTGTGTGTTGTAAACTTCCCTTTACGTCTGACCGTCCTGCAATTGAAGTCTAGCTCGAGACCTTGTGACCGGTGGCTCTGGCCGTGTCGTCCCTAGTTAGCGACTTGACAGGTGCGTGTTTGGTGGTGCGTACGTAGGGTCTCTTGCATCTGAACCAGGGATGTCTAAACTTTCTTGTCCCGCTTCAGGGGTGTCCAAAACTGGGCGACGTAAAGTCCTTGGGTCGATTACTGGTTCCGGTTGTGGGACTCTTGGTATTGACATTCAGCCAATTATGGCTTCTTCTTCATCATCTCCTTTCACTTCTTTTCTTTTTATTGCGTCAGCTCTCTCCTTCTTTGGGGGTTTTGACACGTCTTCGGTTCCACGTGCCTTCATCGTAAGCTTTCTTTAGTCTGTTTATGTGAACAACAAACTTTTTCCACTCACGCTGATTATTTCATAATTTAGTTCGGAGAGTTTTGCAGTTATCTTGAATGGACCTGTCCAGGATTTACGAAATTTCAGACACTGACCTGGTTTCCCGGCAGGGTTGTACAAGATCTCCTACAGCGAAACTTCTTAATTTCGCTTGTCTGTTATAGGGCCTCTTATCGTTTAGGTGTGACTTCTTGTTGTTCTTCCTTACTAGTTTGTAGATTTGTTCTTTGTATCCCTTTTCCTCTTTAGATAAGTGATCCACTTTCCCCTTAAACATTTCCGATACATGGCCTTACTCCTGTTTAAGTTTCCCTCTTTGTCCTTCCGATACCGTCCTGATTCATTTCCGGCGTTAATGCTATCTACCAGGGATTCCGGCATTCCCTTCCGCTACGCTGACTACGGTTGCTTTAGGAAGTGTCAGTTCCTCGTCGCTGAAATTTGCAACCATGACGTAGGCGCAGCTGTTTCTTGCTCTAGCAGTTCGATGACCATCCTGTGTCGTCACGTCGGAAGGTTGTGTTGCCCTCGGTTGGACTCATGAAAGGCCGCAAACGGCGAGTGTTCCTTCTATGGGGATTTGTGTTGGCTCCACACAAACTAGTGGACGGAGATCCTGATCCTTTCCAGCCTCTACCCTTTCCAGCACAATTTTCCTACACCTGGGCGCGATCTTTACATTTTCTATAGCCCTGACAAAGATATAGACTCCTGTCTATCATTCTCCGGGCGGGGGCTAGCTGGGAACTCCTCGTCCATGCGCTAAGCCTCCCGTTCTCTGACCTGAGGGCTGCGGCCATCTTGACCTCCGGAGAAAATGCTGAATGCCTTGTGCGCTGCAGGTAGAACATTGTATACACGAGGCACTTTGTATCGAGCTGGTAGCACCATTTGGTTTCGCTCAAAATCAAGCACGGCGCGTACAGTCGCCATGAAATCTGTGCCTATCAGACCTGCTGCTTGCGTAGGGAGTGTGCAAACCAGGAATGAGTGTTCGAACTCATGACTATTTAGCACGAAGCAAACTGACTGCTGGCCTCTGATATCGAAGACGTCTGCAGTCACTCCATACGGCTCCATTGTGGTGACTGACGTCACCCCTCGATACACCAGGCTGGAGTATCGGTATGTTAGAACCAGTATCTAGGATCAATCTCCTCGACTTTCCCTCTGTCTCCACCAAAACAGTGGGACTGTCGTGTTCCAACTGAATGGCAACCGCGGCTTTAGCGACAGCATTGTCATGAGCTATGAGGCGGAAACAGCTGTCTTCATTCACGCCTCTTTCTAGTTTTCCTGACGCTTTGTTTCTTTTTCACTCCCTTTCTAGTTCCGTGAGGGCTTGTGTTCTGGCGAACGTGAACGCCTCAAACGCTCACTGGGTTTCCTTCTTCCTGGTGAATTGGTGGAGTTGTCCTCCCTCTTTAATCTCGTAAGGCACTCTCTTGCAAAGTGGTCTATTCCCTCATACAGATAACACATCAAGGTGGCTTTCGTCTGCGCACTCCTAGTCTTCGAAACCATTGGGCTTGTCTGACTTACGTGGTGCGTTGTTTCGCAGAGCGTGTGATTGACCTCACACTTCGTGTCAGCTGAGCGACGTGGCTTACGCTCATCATGACGGCTGCGACTCGGCGAAGGGGATTGCAACCTTACTGAACAGTCATATTTCGCGTAAAAGGTTTCGTTAAACCGTTCCTGCTTCTGGGCTTGATAAATTGAAAGTACTATGCGTAACGCTTGCTCCACTGTAGAAAGATTAGCGTATTTTACTTGTCACCTGACTCTCCCGATAAACCCGAAATATAGCTAGCCAGGAGCATTTATTCCGCATTTTGATAGTGGATGGCCTGAACCAAAGAGTCATCCACTTTGCACACTCTTTTCTAGGATAAGGCTCTGCATCTGTCTGCAAATTCTTGGGGGTTTCATTCCTCCCTTGCCTGGCCGTCTGCATAAAATGGTATTGGTCTGTATGTATGTCTCGAAACCGGTATCTAATTACACTTCTGAATTTGGACCAAGTCGTGTCTGCCGAATGTAGTTCCAGGCATCCATTGTAAAACTGTCAGCCGCGTCAGTCAATTTAAGTACGGCAACTTGGACCTTGTCAGCGTCTTGCCACTTTCCTACTGCTGCTGACCCCTCGACACTGTTAAAGAATTCTTCCAATCAAATCAACTTGCCGGTGCCCGACCATTTTGGGACTAGTGACACTAAGGACAAATCTTTGTGCGCAATGGGCTCTCGGCTATGCATCGACTGTCTCAATCTTTGTAATTCGGCTTTCGTTTCAGCAAGTTCGTTTTGCAAACGCGCAACTGCCATGCTGCAATCCTCTATCAGCACATTTCGCAAATACTAAACCCTTATAATTGTACACATACACAAAAAAAAAAAAAAGAAACGCAATAACCTTCCTGAGTCTATGCTGGCGTATCGTAGCAGTTTAATTAGGAATTTTGAAATACAAGCTCCCTGCTTTACCAATAACTAACTAACTAACTAACTCCATGGAGCAGAGGCCTTCTTGAGAAGCTAACAGTTTCTCAGCTAGTCAAGAAATTCCCCGCATTTTATGGAACCCGAAGGTTCATTACCGCATTCACAAGAGCCCGCCACCTGTCCCTATCCTCAGCCAGCTCAATCCAGTTCATGCCCACCCATCCCACTTCTTGAATATCTTTTTTAATATTATCCTCCCATCTACGCCTGGGTCTCCCAATTGGTTGCCTTCCCTCAGGTCTCCCCACCAAATCGTGTATGCACCTCCCTTCTCCCCATACGTGCTACATGCCCCGCCCATCACATTCTTCTCGATTTGATTACCCGAATATTTGGTGATGAGTACAGGTCATTAAGTTCCTCGTTATGCAGTCTTCTCCACTCCCCTGTCGTCTCGTCCCTCTTAGGCCCAAATATCCTCCTCAGCACCCTATTCTCGAACACCCTCAATCTTTGTTCCTCCCTCAACCAATTTCACACCCATACAAAACAACAGGTAAAATTATACTTCTGTATACCTTAATCTTTGTTTTTGGATAGCAACCTGGAAGACAAAAGCTTTTGTACCGAATGATAGCAAGCATTCCCCGACTTCAATCTGCTCTTAGGCTCTTAGTTCTAGGCTGGTACCCCTTCTTAGAGTCACTAATACCCCTATACAAGTCTCTGATATTCTTGTTCTTACTGTTTGTTTCAAGTTCATTAATTTTAGCTTTCAGATATTCCTTATTTTTGTTCCTGAAATGTCTACTAACTTCACATCTTACGTTGTTCAGATTATCTCCATTACTTAGGTTTGATTCTGTAACCACAGAATTTTAGCCTGCTTCCTTTTATCTAAAAATTGGGAACATTATGCATCTAACCATGGTTTATGCTGCTTCCGTTCATGCAGACCTAGACTCTCTTTAGCTGAAATTTTGATATTCTCTTTAACGTGTTCCCTGGCCCTATTTATGTCCTCACTAACATTTAAGTTTTCCAAAGCTGCAAACCTGTTTGAGATCTTAAGCTGATACTGTTTCCTAACCTCTAGTTCACTTAGTTTCTTGATATTGGATCTCTCTGCATCAAACTTCTGTGCTGTTTGTTTGCTTACTGCCAGTCTTTTCGTAACTTTTGCAACAAGATAGTGATCAGTATCACAGCCAGCTCCCCTGAAAGATCGCACATCGAGTATACTCGAATGCCATCTCCTATCTATCAATATGTGATCGATCTGATTGTGAGTCTTCCCATCAGGAGAGGTCCAGGTGTATTTATGAATGTTTCGGTTCGGGAGCATGGTGCTCTTAACAACTAGAATCTTTGATGTGGCGAAGTTTACTACTCTAACACCATTATCATTACTATCCTAATATGAACTCTCATTCCCAATAGTCGGTTTGAAAGCATCCTCTCTCCCCACTTTTGCATTAAAATCTCCTAACAGAATTTTCATATGGTACTTAGGAAAATTATCAAAAACCTCTTCCAATTCCTCACAGAAACTGACATTTGAATCATCACCCTTCTCTTTTGTAGATGCATGCACATTCGGAACAATGATATTACACCAGCGGCCTCTCAGCACTATATATGACATCCTATCACTAACAAACTCGACTCTCTTGATTGCTGGTACTATTCTCTGGTGTACAAAAAGTCCTGTTCCCAATTGATGATTTTTGTGCCCTTTGCCAGAGAATAAAGTATACTCCCCGGCTCTTATAGTCCCTTCTTTGTCCCACCTCCTGTACACCCACTAAATCTAATTTATACTTAGCTAATTCCGTGGCCACTGTCATAAGTGACCCTGACCTATACATGCTCCTCACATTCCATGTTCCAAAACTCATGTCCTTTTTCCGTAGCTGGGGTCGTACCAAAGAATCGGCCCAGGCCCGAGGCTTATGTGTCTGGTTCGTAACAGTAATTTTTTACGGTGAGGAGTTGTTAGAACCTCGCCCAACCCCCAAGCTGGAGGACCACCCCTTGTCGGCTGTCCGCGACTGCTTATTCAATATATTCGCAGCTACCCTCCATAACTGGAGGCCGTTCCTCCATCCGCAACCTGAGGACGCGCCATGCCGTGGTGACAGGGACCCACTTAACACGGCCTTACCAATATCGATCAAATTTTGGGATCCAGTGCGGTTTAGGGTAATCCCACCGCTGCCAACAATTTTGTAGTGCCTCCTCGCGCACTGTCGCCAACGCGGGTAGGACCGATCTGGGGAGGAGGTACTACCGGTAGGGGTCGAGGGGGCACTACTGGATCCACCTCAGACTCGTATGCTGCCATCAACCGATTTTATCATCCCACAGCAGAAACTGCCGTACGTATGTGGCTCAATTCCCCGTGTGTCAAGGGTAGTGAGCTACCTGGCGGAAATAAGCTGCACTCTAGTCACTTGTAATGCTTGAGTGAGGAATTCGCTACTGTGCAGGATGTAGTACAGAGTTCTGAAAATTTCAATAAAATGGTACATAATATGTACAAAGGAAGCAACACTGTACAAAAATTAAATATCTTACAGGATTTAAAAATTAATGTTTATGCCACAAGGAGGTAAGTCAAGTGCTCGACCTTTTGTAACAAAGTTCCGTTACCGCGTTGGTCGTAGATTCAGAATGTCTAATTAATCGCCAAAATGTTAATACCCAAAGGTGCTCCGTTCCAATAATATAGTTACACAGAATACTTATAAATTCAACAATGCTACGTACCTTGAAAACTCAGCCATAGACTGCAATATCTCATGTCTTGAATATGCCTTAGCAGGATCTCGAATATCTCGCCGAAAATTATAGAACTTGAATGAGGGCGTTTGCTTCGCGGCACTCTCTTAAACAGAGAGCACAAGTATGCCTGGAATCGCAGCGTCCGGCATACTTGAGCGAGCGACGGCCCGTGGTCAGTAACCGCCGTTTGCAGGTAGTTTACCTCACGTGGCAGTTTTACTAATCAATGAGTCAATGTACGCAAAAGTTCCAAGTACAATATCTAAAATACCGAAGATACCAAAATGCTTTACAAAAATCGAAAAGGGCCCTTACACATTCATTACAGTATTGTACTTCCCACCCGTATTTGCTAGCTTTTGCTGAAGATATCGTTTTAGTTGCGCGGCCTGTTGACCAAGTACAGGATATGCTAGCCTCAATAAATACTGGCCTTACTAATGTTGATCTTGATATAGCTATTTCAAAATGTTCCACATTTGAAACTGTTACCAGGAATAAGACTTGGGCGGTTAGGAACACAACTCTACTACAGTAATGAGAAAATCCCCTTTGTGCAACCTCACTGTAAGCTGAAAAACTTGGGCATTAATATAAATCCTTTAAAGCCCAAACAGGTCCAAGATGCCGGTGCCAAATTGGTTTCCATTGCTCACAGATGTCAGACGTTGCCATTGAAACCATACCAAAAACTCAATCTGCTGATTCAGTACCATGTTTATACATACTAATTGAGGATCCTCCCTCTCCTACCTACTTGCAATCGATTGACTACGAACTTCGGCAAGTGTATAAAACTATTCTGCGCCTCCATAGTTGTACTTCAACTGGGTTTATGCATTCCAGGAAGAGGGACGGAGGTTTGGGACTGCCCCGCCTTGAACACTTAGTCCCTCTGGCTCTCTTACGAGGTAGGAGAGCCCTCGCTGAGATAGAGGATTCCTTAATTGGAGATATTACTGAACCTGATTACCACTTCCAAAGGATGACATTGACAGCGAGCTCGTTGGGCTCTTTCTGGCCAGTGTCGCTTAATGAATTCAACCAACTGAAATGTCGATTGAAGGCAGGGGACAGCAATGGGTAGTCCCAATGTGTCTCCCAGGACATGGGGTCTTGCGGAGTTTCGGGACGATCCTATCGGCGATAAATGGAATAAACAGCCTCCAATATTTAAATCGAGAAGATTTATAGCGGCTTTACAGCTGAGATCAAACACCACCAGCGTAAATGTCAATATTTCCCGTAGTGGCTACCAAGTGATATACGGACCGTCCCGAGACTGTACAGAAATGTGTATATACAGTACATACATACTCTATAGGTAAGGAGGTCTACTAGTGGTGTAGTCATACACTATACAGAATGAGGCTGTCAGTCCCCTAACCCCCAGGAAATACATTGCTTTAATTGGAAATTTTGTACTCGATTTGCGCGACTATTTCAGGAACGTAAGCCTCGCATAAAACGAGAGCTACGTACATGTACTTTGAAAAGAATATCAAGTGCAAGCTTTGAAACATCAGTTCATATTCCACAATGCTATCAGACTGTATTCTGCATACAGCGAACAGTACTTCAACACTAAGCTACAGTACAATTTCCAGGTTCTTTTAGCATGTTACAGACCCATCCAAAAGTGAACTAGAGGCTAGGAAACAGTATCAGCTTAAGATCTCAAACAGGTTTGCAGCTCTGGAAAGCTTAAATGTTAGTGAGGACATGAATAGGGCTTGGGAAAACATTAAAGAGAATATCAAAATCTCGGCTCAAGAGAGTCTAGGTCTACACGAACGGAAGCAGCATAAACCATGGTTTGATGCAGAATGTGCAGAATTTTTAGATAAAAGGAACCAGGCTAAAATTCAGTGGTTACAGAATCCAAACCAAAATAATGGAGATAATCTGCACAACGTAAGACGTGAAGCTAGTAGACATTTCAGGCACAAAAAGAAGGAATATCTGAAAGCTAAAATTAATGAAATTGAAACAAACAGTAAGAAGAAGAATATAAGAGACTTGTATAGGGGTATCAATGAGTTTAAGAGGGGGTACCAGCCTAGAAGTAATGTAGTAAAGGATGAGAAGGGTGACCTGGTTACAGACTCCCACAGTATTTTGGCTAGGTGGAGGAATCATTTCTCCCAGCTGTTGAATATACACGGGGTTAACGATGTTAGGCAGATTGAAGTACACACGGCAGAGCCACTAGTGCCTGAGCCCAGTGCGGTTGAGGTTGAGATGGCTATTGAAAAACTAAAAAGTCACAAATCACCAGGTATTGATCAGATTCCAGCAGAATTGATTAAAGCAGGGGGTAGGATTATTCGGTCTGAAATCCATAAACTTATTATTTCTATTTGGAATAAGGAGGAATTGCCTGAGGAATGGAAGGAGTCGGTCATTGTGCCTATTTATAAGAAGGGTGATAAGACAGATTGCAATAACTATCGAGGCATATCACTTTTGTCGACTACGTACAAAATTCTATCCAACATCCTTTTGTCAAGGTTAACTCCATATGCAGAGGAAATTATTGGGGATCATCAGTGTGGATTTCGACGTAACAGGTCAACCACTGATCATATATTCAGCATTCGCCAAATACTTGAGAAAAAATGGGAATACAATGAGGCAGTGCATCAGCTATTTATAGACTTCAAGAAAGCCTATGATTCAGTTAGGAGGGAGGTCTTGTATAATATTCTCATTGAGTTCGGTATCCCCATGAAACTAGTAAGGTTAATAAAAATGTGTCTAAGTGAAACATATAGCAGAGTTCGGGTAGGCAAACATCTGTCTGACACGTTCCCTATTAAGAATGGCTTGAAACAAGGAGATGCTCTGTCGCCATTGCTTTTCAACTTTGCTTTAGAATATGCCATTAGGAGGGTTCAGGCAAACCAGGAGGGCTTGAAATTGAATGGTACACATCAGCTTCTGGTTTATGCTGATGATGTTAATATATTGGGCGGAAGCGTACATAGCATAAAGAAAAATGCAGAAGATTTAATTATTGCTAGTAAGGAGATTGGTCTAGAAGTAAATGCTGAGAAAACTAAGTACATGGTCATGTTTCGAAATCAGAATGCACGACACAATCACAACATAAATATAGATAATAAATCCTTTGAAAGGGTGGAAGAATTCAAATATTTGGGAGCAACCCTAACGAATCGAAACTCCATTCATGAAGAAATTAAGAGCAGATTGAAGTCGGGGAATGCTTGCTATCATTCGGTGCAGAATCTTTTGTCTTCGAGGTTGCTATCCAAAAACACAAAGATTAGGGTATACAGAACTATAATTTTACCTGTTGTTCTGTATGGATGCGAAACTTGGTCTCTCACACTGAGGGAGGAACAAAGACTGAGGGTGTTCGAGAATAGGGTGCTGAGGAGGATATTTGGGCCTAAGAGGGACGAGGCGACAGGGGAGTGGAGAAGACTACATAACGAGGAACTTAATGACCTGTACTCATCACCAAATATTATTCGGGTAATCAAATCGAGAAGACTGAGATGGGCGGGGCATGTGGCACGTATGGGGGAGGAGAGAGGTGCATACCGGATTTTGGTGGGGAGACCCGAGGGAAGGCGACCACTTGGGAGACCCAGGCGTAGATGGGAGGATAATATTAAGATGGATATTCGGGAAGTGGGATGGAAGGACATGAACTGGATTGATCTGGCTCAGGATAGGGACAGGTGGCGGGCTCTTGTGAATGCGGTAATGAACCTTCGGGTTCCATAAAATGCGGGGAATTTCTTGACTAGCTGAGAAACTGTTAGCTTCTCAAGAAGGCCTCTGCTCCATGGAGTTAGTTAGTTAGACCCATCCAAATGAATTACCTGCCTTAATTTTACTTCACCATGTAAATATAGTATCCATGATGAAAGCAACCACACTTACAACCTTACCACAATCACCTTCCATGCAAGAGCATTTCTTTATGACAAGACACCTGGGAGTTCCCAAACTTAAAAGTATTTGCGTTAGTATAATAAAACTGTGCAGCTTTCGTAACACAACACTCATTCTATAAATCTAAGGCTACTTAAATAATAACGAACTATGTGGGTCACTATATTCAACATATGTACTCCGTACGTACATATATGACCATGACATTCAGACCCTCCTTCTTTCAGAGACATCAGCATGCAGAATCAATCAGTAAGTTTTTGTAAAAATTTGTCCACATGCTGTCATTGAAGGATACTCCACCTTTTCATTCTTTATTCCCTTGTCACAACAATATCAACATGGGTGACATCAGAACTCATGAGGCGGAAGTAACACACTCCATAATACATTGTAAAATGAGTGGTATTAGACTTATTTTGAATACAGAACACACTTTTGTATTATCCTTATTCATGCATTTCCACATGTTCCTTACCTTACCAATGCACACAAGTAAGAAAACTGTATCTACATGAAAATGAGACTCAGCCCGCTTAGGTGTTTTTACATAAAACAGGTTGTCTAATGCAGAACAGTAAGTTGTTGAAACAAAATGTGGCACACAGTATTTGGTAATAAGAGAGTTGTAATTGATGGAGTAACACATTTTAAGAAAGCAACATATACATCACCAGGATGGAATCCAAGACCACTGAAATTCAAAAGAAATTGGTCACACTTTCTTCGGAATCTGCAACTGTTTAGAAATACCTGTTGATACCCTTCTGCATTCCCCATAATACTATGCACAGGCTGCCTCCAGCACTGAACCAATACATAAAAATAAAATACAAAATGAAATTGGTGTATGTGTAAGCCGCTTAAAATGATTGCCAGGCCCCATGAAGCAAGTTGTTACAATAACATTCATATAAATGAGCATTCAATGTTGTGACATGTATTGAGTGCACATCTTGGGCATACCCTCTTTTAAATGGTGATATTTAGAACACATTTACCAGTACACTTCCAGAGAACAATTCATAGGTACTGTTATCAAGTTTATGAGTTTTCACTACTTGCTTCAGGATGCAAATGCACCAGAAGGCTTTCACTCTGTGGACATTTCATATCTTGTCTTCTCATCTTCTGAGTTCCATTCATTCACACACACATGTCTGTGGATGGATTTCTCTACAATCTTGTTTACAAAACTTCCACACACTCATTGCCTCAGTAAGGTAATACCATAGATGCATGTAACACCACAATGATCACATACTGCAGTCAATAATTGGTTCACATCAACATATACACCATATTTTACCATACATCAGTCTGCATTCTTGTAGGCAGCATTACTAACAACCTCATCTTTCAGGATATTAACAGAACATATGCAAAACAGTGGATAACACAATGCAAATTATGAGGAAAGAAGGAATATTCCCTATACAACATCTAAAGGATAAATACAATGCCATGCTCTCAAAATGTTAGTGTCAATGCATGTATCACAGAAAAACAAATCACTATTATCGCTATTTTGAAAAATTCAACAACCTGTAACATTAAAATACACTACCAAGTATAAAATACAAATGGCAGTACTATTGAATCAGTCAGCTGGAAACGGGAACATGTCAAATGGCTGAAATGTGGATATGTTCCCTTTTCCAATCAACTGGTAAACTATAATAAATGCACGATAAATGTAACACAATCTTATATATTTTGTCTGTTATCACTTCGGTCATGATGAACACATATAAAATAAACATAGCTACCAAGGGACAGTAATTATTAGTCAGGTGTATAAAATAAATATAGCTACCAAGGGACAGTAATCATTAGTCAGGTGTATAAAATAAATATAGCTACCAAGGGCCAGTAATGATTAGTCATGTGTACTCCAGTCTTCTCTACATCTCATGCAGCCCTCACTTTTAATGTCTATTCCATTAAATTGTATATTTTAGAGCTTTAAACATCACTATGTACATCGTCATGGTTGCAATTTATCAGTTTTTGTCAAAGGTTGTTACTTGCCAACGCTAACATAAATACAGCAGAATTCTTTAATCCAGCACACACAGGACAAGACAGGTGCCGGATTCTCAGACAGTACCTATACTGACCTAACTTCTTAAAGGTAATTTTTTGTTATTACTCCTACCTTGGGCTGAAAAACTACTGACAGGAATATTCCATTTGGATATCCCTTTCAGCTGCTTGTTCACACGGCCAGCTCCCAGAAAATGTGCACTTGTCAGTTGTTTTCACTGCATCATAACAAGACTTAGCATTTTCAATTATCATAGGCCCAGTTTTCATTTGGAATGAACTCCTGTAAACCACTTATACAACTTGTCCAATTCTGCTAATTCAGGCTCTTTCAATGTCTGTCACTTGAAGAGGCCCTTCACACTTAAACTTGATGCCATAAATGTTCGTAATTAGTCCTTCTGTTTCTTTATGTCATAGACACTTCATGATCGAATGCCGTATGAAGCCATATCCACACTTCAGCTTTCATCACTTTCAAGCCTTCTACTTATTTCCAACTTTCTGAGGAATCATTAACGTGACATGTTCCTTCTTGCAAGCAAACTCTTGTTTGTTCATCTTAGGATCTTTTGAAGCCATTATAATAGCCTGATGGGCTCAGTAAGGTCCATATAACATAAATAAAACCATGGAATTGAGTTACTGGTGGTGAAATTTCTGGTCACAGATCATACATAACCAGTCTTGGGACTATTTTCCACAAGTGCCGAATTATCAGGTTTCCAGACTATTGGTAGCCCAAAGAAAGGAGTCCTACTATATAATGTACCTCAGTGCACACTGGCAGAATATTCCAGAAATGACACACAATGGCACATCAGCCAAAGAGCATAACATAACGACAGTGCAGAAGCACTTACTTGGAGAATAATCTGGAGAATACTCTCAATAAAGTGAGCTCTATGAACAACTTAATGCGGCATTGATGTAGTTTAGCCATACCAGTGTGTATCCAGTGTGCAGTGACGAAGTTCACGTACGCTGTGGCGCGTGGAGCGTTGTGGTCGCGCCCCCATCTCCCTCCTTCAACGTGGCGCGCTGATTTGAAACTTCCCTTCGTTATACAAGCCGGCACTACATGGTCACTGGAGACAAACTTAGGTTAGGGTGTCAGGCTATCTTTCTGTTACAGTTGGCGCGTTGTTACGAAGTTAGGTTAGTGTGTTAGGCTATCTCTCTGTTACAGTCGGTGACCAATCAACGCAAACTTTGGTTACAGTCTTAGGCACTTTCTCTGTTACAGTCGGCGCGTGCTACTAACTTTGCTGAGAGTCTTAGGCTATTTCTCTGTTACAGTCGGCGCGATATTACAAACTTCGGTTACAGCCTTAGGCTATTTCTCTGTTACAGTCAACCTCGTCCTCCCCACTCGACTAACGGTTCTCGGTCTGTCTATTACGGCGCCGGATTCACCCCTCCCATCCTCCCGCATCAGTGCACGAATCCATTGACAGGGACTTCTCGTTCGGGTTGGGCTGTCTGTCTTGGTGCGATAATTCAACGTCTTCCCCCTCACTTTAGTAACTGTTCTCGACGTGCACTAGAGTTTGTCGTCCTGGTACTGCGTTTCCAGTGTTTCGGAAAGATCTTCGATATAACAATACCCGCTCATATCACGGACACTATTAAGGCGTATCAGACGCGAGTCGCGCGTATGCCGCATGTGCCGCGCCTACGTGAACGGACATCCACTATCCGCGAAGTCCGTGTCGCAACTACGGCCTTCTTACTTTATCTGTTCTCGTCAATGACGGACGCCTTGCAGTTCCTGAAACACCTACGCCTCATCCCAGCTAATATGGAGTGTCCCTCCTGCCATGCGGAAATGCGTTGGTGTTCCAGGCCTAATACAACCGACGGATATGCATGGATCTGCCACAAGTCTGCCAACGGCCGACGATGCTGTGCCTACCGGAGCGTTAGGCACTCATCATGGTTTCTCACAGCCATCTCGCCCTCCTGCAGGTTATTCTGCGCAGACTACCCTAGCGTACCATCCGCCTGGAACTGCACACTGAAGAGCACACCGCCACCGATTGGACAATGTTCTACCAAGAGGCGATGTTGGAGTACGTCGCCTCTTCATCGCAAAAACCCGGTGATCCCGGCAAGACCGTCGAAATTGATGAAAGCTGCTTCGGAAGACGAAAATACAACTGCGGAAGGCAGGGCAAGACGACTTGGGGTTTTGGCGGGGTTCAGCGCCAGTCTCGGAAAACATTCCTTGTTCCAGTTCCAGGCCGTTCTGCGGGAACTTTGACGAACATCATTCAAACATGGATTATTAAATTTTCTTCAAAACCAGTCTGATGCATCTCAAAATGTCTTCGAAATACTTGAAGATATGTGCACGAGCTGATGTATCAGGAATAATCGTGTGTCATACATGGAGACACTATATAACAATAATAATCCCACAGAACAGATTAACATTTCTACAGCAAATGTTTAGTAAAGACATAATAAAACTAAATAATGAGAGGAGCATACTTTTGTGATAATTTCTTCACAGTACAGTAAAATGCCACGAAGAAGGAGCCAAACACAAGCACACTGAAAGGGAATTGAAATTTCTGCCCCCAAATGTACAGATATTAGCAGTCACTAAAGAATGACTACCTTTTATTGGCCTTGTGCTGCTCACTGTAAAGTGACAGCGTAATCCATCATAATACCATAACACTATGAAATAATCCTTACTTTGAGCCAGCCTAGAACAGCTGTGAAACTGTGATGTTCTTAACTGCTCTATAAAAACTCTTATGCTTAGCCTGAAAGGATCAGGTTCTAATCCCACCTTACCCATCACACTTTATAAGAAGTTTTGTTACCTCAGAGGTACAGGTATCTGACTGCATCAGATGGAATATGAAAATAAATAAAAGTTCTCTCACATATTTGTAGTAGGTAGGGGCTAGGGGAGGTTGGTAATGAACGTGTGCGGTGTAGACCACCATTGAAACTGTCAAACACAGACGATGAACAGCAGGAATTTTCATGGCGATGTGAAGGCAACTGAAATAAATAAAAGTATTCCCACCTGTCTGAATTTGAAAGATGGAAGTAATCATACATATTGACCTGCAGTACCTAGAATATCAACATACACTTTAGAAAGGACAACTCCTTACGTGATACTGAAAAGTGTAATAAGGAAAGTAAAAGGCACAAGGCACATTGACAATTTTCTCTCTTGTCCAGATTTATGTGAGGACCTGCACACAACAGCTATGAACTGTTGTACCACTGTCAAACAATATGACACAGGGATGCTGAGGGACTTTACCGAGAAGACACCAAAATCAAGTCCAAACCAATACACGCGACAGGGTGAAACGTGAAACAGTACCAGTGAGTTGGAAAAACGAGCAACACATGTACCTGTTCATAACTTCTATGACGAACACTGGCAATCTTAAGAACTTATCACCACTGAAGACTACAGTTGGTACAGTGTCTATATCGATAAGGGTGACAATGACAAATAGCCATTCAATTGGAGTACACATCAAGTGTAAGGCAGACGGCAAAAATGTTTCATCTGCTGCAACAATTGTAGTGAAGAGCTACATCATATGTTGCAGTCCAGCAGAAAAGCACTTCATATGCAGAAGGTCCTTGGTTAAAATCTCAGCTTGAGGGTGTGTTAGCAAAAATTAGGCTCTCTGTAGCTTTCCTCAATTCAAATAAAATTATATAATAAAACACAGTCAGACACGACACTATATGTATTCTGCGTTAGCACATTAAAACATCCCTGTGTATATGAGTGCATTACGACATATTTCGGTTCACCATCATCAGGTAATGTACATGCACCTGATGGAGGTTCTGCTGAACCGAAACATGTTGCAATGTACGCATATACGAATGTTGTAATGTGCTAACACAGAATACACATAGTGTTGTGTCTGTGTTTCATTATATACTTTTATTTGATAATTGACCATCAGGATGACCCAACTCAGATTTCCTCAATTCCTCAAATGAGTTACAACATAATGGCTCAGTTTATGCCAAGGTTGCTTCCTTCCACATCCTCTTCAATTCATTATTCGCCTACTATTATATCGCTCAATGCTATACAGTCCATGCTACTGACATTGTTGCTAACTAAAGGTAAAGTTCTCCCTGTGCATGTCACAAAGGCATATGGGTGAGTTCAGACATAGCTCCACTCATTGTTTAAGTCAGCACTAGACAGGGTGAGTGGTCACCTTCACACCCGGGCTACTTCCATCCCCAGGCAGAGACCCAGTACCAACTTAATAGGGGTGGGTGGGACCCACAGCCAGGATAGATACTTTGGAGACGAGAAAAATCTGTTGATCCTAACAGAAATCGGACCATAACTATTTGGATATCTAACTCACAGTCTAGTCACTATACTTATTACACTATCCCAGCTCCAAATGCTAACAACTAAATATATAAATTGAAACACCATTCTTCGATCCTGTGTTAGCACAGCAGACCACAAAAAGTGTCCACATTTGGTCCAAACTAGTCATAAATGAGTAAAGGGGAGACTCCTTCCCCAATTCACCACAAGAGGATAAACAGATTCACAAGCTAAACTTCAAGCTACAAACTTAGGCCAACTGCATGATCGCATTAGGAGTATCTCCGCCAAAATGAAACAAGTAAATACCAACTGTATCTGTCCAGAGTGCTCAGGCAGCCTCCTTGTATACGGACCCATGTTCTTGTATTTTCCAAACAGCAGTCCCTTTCTAAATCAGAATTCTGTCATAATATGCGAAGACAAACGTTTCCAGAAATGTAATATAAATGTAATTTGGATTTCTATACATAGTATTGTGCCGGAATATTATTTTCGTCATGGCATATACCGTTATGTGCGGCCTTGGCAGGTCAAGGAACGAATCCTTCATATCTCACTCCCCTTTCCTTTATGTCATTGGTCGACCGACCCTGTCCTTTCCCATCGCTGGTTCAACCATTCTGTTCCTGGCTACCAGCTTCATAACATCTTTCTAGATTTTGTCTGGCTGTGTGTTTTTCTTTTAGATTAATGTCTTGATGAGCTACTGGGGTCCTGGCAGTGTCCCTGCATGGCGTCAAGGTTGATTTGGTTTTTAAGTAGGTAATGGCGTCATGCAGGTCATTTTGAGTGTCGTTTTGTATCTCATTACAACTGGGCAGGCTGTTTAGTAAATTTATTATTGGAATTATGTGGTCTGAACTGAAAGTATGGCCGCAGGGGGCTCGGTATTGACGGTATTGCACTTACTAGTTGTGCGCCTATCAAATGTACTTGTATTCATTATTTGTTATTCATTTATTATTCCAACCGCTGTATGTCACAGTAAATACAGATATGAACACGACCTGTAGTGTTCCTTGCGTTACTTGCGGTCTGAGGCAAGTGAAGTGGTAGCAGAGAGTGACTGAAGTGTGCTGTGCCCATAACCCAGTGGTCCGTGGTTGAGGGTGTCTGAAGTATTAGTTCAGATTATGGTTGTTGTGGTTTGTGAAATTACGAAAAGATATTGCTGTTTTATACACACAGGAAATGTACGTTTTGTTTATGTATTGAAAGTACACTTCACTCACGACGCAACCACAGTATTAGTTCAGTTGTTATTTAGCGGAATTGGCCAACAAATTTTGTCATTATGAAACTTAACTATTTGCTGAGGGATTTGTTTTAGTATGAACTTTGCATCCGTGAGCTTAGAAACGAGTCTGACGTGCAGACATTACGTAAGCTACTTCGTACGGTTGTAGCTGAGAATGTTCCCGTTGACTTGAAAACCTTAAAGAATGTATCGAGGAGTTACACAACATTGTTTCACACAAAACAGGGGAGTTGCACGCACAGAGGAGCCAGCCGAGTACCTGTCTACAGCCATTTGTGGTGCGAGTAAAGACTAGAGTCGCGCATTTGACAGGTCGTTTGGGTCATCTTTTGGACTTGGGGCCTTGGCCTGAATCTATTACCATGTCTCTCATATTTCTGAATAGCATTCCTCGTTTGATAGGATTCTACAGTATGTTACGAGTTTGGAGACGGAGAAAGACCGTGGCGATCTTCAGGGCCAAGCCGCTTCGAGCAACAGCGAGGAGGCGGCAGAGGATATACACATAAGCAACGTTGGCCATACATCCAGTACGAGACACGAGCGTGAGAGTGGCGACGTACCACCAGATAGGATAATGTGGGAGATTTTAGTACGGGAAATGAAATGACAGGAACGCCGCAATTCAGTGCGTGTGCCAAATCCATGTTTATCTCACATATTTATCAGAGGTTGCCTCATCCTCTGGATGATCTTTTGAAGGAAGTTCCCGTGGTGGATGGAACTGAGGTGAACCTCGTTTGGGATTTTCTTTTCAAAGCCATTCATGCACGACGTGTTAGCCAAACCAAAGATCAGTTAATTTTACAGTTGTTGTATCCATATTATTGAGATAATTTGTTGGCTCATTTAACTGAGACCATAGTATCTAAAGTAAGTTTTGATCAATTTCATTTGAGGTTCTTGAAAATTCTGTACTAAAAAGACGCCGTGCCCAATTGAGGTTTGAGAGGTATGACAGAGTTCAGTTTGAAAATGGAACCCTGTTACGTATGTTCACTGTATTAAAGATGCAGCCTTGGTCCTTCGTATTCATGAGAGCTAAGACCAGGTTGATGATAGAATTGTTGACGGCCTTACTCAGTCTCAACGTGCACGTTTTGTTCCAACCTCCTCCACCAAGTTTTGCTGATTTCGAACGCTCGATCGTTATGCATCGCGACCTTCTTGTGTGCTGAACAGATAAAGGAGCAAGTATCGGATGTCAGACGAGAGTGTAGCGTGATGATAGCTTCAGGTTCAACTAGGACGGGAACATCAAGGAACCTGTCTTTTAATACTTCTGTTATTTGCTTTTATTGGAACAGGTCAGGACATATTAAAAGGAACTGTCGACGGAGGATGCAGTCTTCTCGGCGACCGGAAAACCCAAAGCTTGGCGATAA
Source organism: Coptotermes formosanus (assembly GCA_013340265.1). NCBI lineage: Eukaryota > Metazoa > Arthropoda > Insecta > Blattodea > Rhinotermitidae > Coptotermes > Coptotermes formosanus. The sequence continues at coordinate 5,199,296 of BLKM01003281.1, read as the reverse complement.
TTTGTGACTGGACAACAAGAGACTTTCCATCCGTGGGAGGCCGAATCCTGGACAAGCCATCGTTCGTGCCCAAGTGGCCAACCTGTTATTGCCTACGCTATTGGATTCCGGGGCGGTGCATTCGTTTATGCGGTATAATTGTTTCCGTCGGATGCAAGTGGCTAATACGAAGTTAAAGTTGGAACCCTCGGAGGGTGTGTGTGTAACGGCCGCAGGTAAGAGGCTAAAGAAATGGGGCCAGACTCACTTGACGATTAAGATCCAGGGATTTCCCTGGAAATTTCCAATCTTGGTGGTCCACGATTTAGTCTGTCCTGTTATCTCTGGCTGTTATTCTTCTTGAAAACAAGGTTACTCCTTGACCCCTCTACGACGCGCTGTGTGTTTGCGTTTGCTCCAGTTCAGTATGCACCAGTGTCATCTCGGGGGAAGGGTAGGTCACAGTCATTTGCGCTTCCGACCCAGCTAGTAAGTCCAAATTTGGGCACTTATATTCGGAACAACACGAGCAGCTCCTCAAAGTTATTCGAGCGTATCCAGATGTTTTGACAAAGACGTTAGGCCTAACCCATCTCATGAAATACCACTGTTGGGAAATCGTGATGCAAGGAAAATTTGGTTGGGGAAACAGCTGTTGGCTACACTTGAAAAAGTACTGGTTTTCGTTGAGCTGTGTGCACACGGTGGTGTAAAAAATGATGTGATGATTAAACTAGTTTTTATGGTTCACGCGACGGATTAGGGCTCGTTGCTACCTTGTGAAGGGAACCTGAAAACGCCGGGTTGGCTTCAGATATAATATATGGCTACCGTAACAGGACGTTTCTCCATTGATGTTTTAAAGAAGAAACGGAAGGAAGTGGGGGCGGCATGCGGGCGTCTCTACAATACTTTAATTGACGCTGTATCGAACTGGGACCTGGACGACAGTGATGATTCCGAAGTATTGGCAAATTTGCAGTAATTACGGGAAAAGGTGGCTGACCTAGCTAAGGCAGACGAAGAGGTTATGAATCTAATGTTGCAAGAAGCGGATGAGGAAGAGTTGGACAAAGAAATGCAAAGCGCGGATGAGTACATAAGGAAGTACAAAAGAAACAGTCTTCATGTACACAGAAGTGTAAGTGCTGCTATAAAGGTGGAAGAAAACAGTAACTCCATTTCGAATGTCAACAAGAGGAAATTAAAGATGCCCATATTTTGAATTTAAGAATTTTGGGGCTGACGTCAAGGATTGATTGAGCTGGGGACAGTTTAAAAAGGTCGATGAAGATCCTGAGACGGATGATGCAGACAAGTTTCAACACTTGTTGCAAGATACCGCACCCAAAACCAGAGCGCAGGAGGTGGTGGAGAGTTTTCCTCCTACAGGCAGCAACTACAGTAAGGCTGTTGAATGCTTGAAGGTTCGTTTTGGGCGTGATTTGCTAGTGGAATTTTACGTAAGAGAGTTGCTTAAGTAGACTCTGGTTATGAATGCTAAAGAAGGCAGAGTCACGCTTTCCTCCCTGTATGATAGAATTGAAATACAATTGAGGGCCTTAGAAACGCTGGGGTTGGCTATTAACAAGTACGCAGCCATGTTTTTCCCACTGGTAGAAACCGGCTTTCAGAGGAGGCCTTCAGAGCACGGCAGAGGCATGTCCACACTAGACTTCATAGTCTCATGAGCTTCTTGAAGAACGAAGTAGACAGCGAAGAGAGGATTACTATGGCAATCCAGGGTTTTAGTTTCGGAGGCAATGTTAAGCGTGCAAAACCTCAAAAGACGGAATCCAGCAGCTGTAACAAAAATGTTGTTCCCACCACAGCTGGTCTTGTCATTGTAAACCCAGTAAAATTGCATCGTGTTCTGTGAAGGGTCACATTCCAGTGATGCTTGCTTCAAGGCATAGAAAATGGATATTGAGCAAAAACGGGACATGGCAAACAGGAAAAAACGTTGCTTTGCGTCTCTTAAAACTGGGCACGTTAAGACAAGGTGCACAGCCTATTGAAATGTATATTGCGTGAGGGAAAGCATGTGCCAGTGACGTGTCCAAAGGTTGAAAAGATATCTGTATAAAAGGCAGAACCTGCCGTAGAGTTCCTTGTCCAACTTAAACTGTAGTCAGGTCTTCCTGCACACTATCATGGTAAAACTGAGGAGCACAAGAAGGAAGATAAGGGTACTAATGGATCCTTGATCCCAGCGATCGTACATTAAGAAAGACATGGCTCAATGCATGCAGTATAAGCCTACGGACGAAGAGGAGTTGATTCACGGATTACTTGGGAGATGAAGAGGCCACACCATAATCTCTGCTATAAGATCCGCCTGCAGAGTCTCGATAATAAATATGCCTCTAATTTTGAAGCCCTCGATGAGTAAGAGGTATGTTCACGTGGCCCTGCCCTCCAACCTGGTTCATGGCTATCCGAGTTGCGATCGAGGAATCGAAATTTCACTGGAAGAGGCAAAAAAAATTTAATACGGGCCGACATCTGCGGAAAACGTCTGACAGGACGGCGAGAAATTTTGTAGTGTGGGTTAGTTCCCATTGAAACCTATATTGGATGGATTGTAACCGGGAAAATGCAGAGCTGCACCAAGGCTAGTTCCATGACGGCGCTTTCCATGTTTGTTAATAGTGAAATCGTGAGCAAACTGTGGAAATTGGATGTTCTTGGTATTCAAGACCCCAGTCGGAGAAGTAATGAAGAGGCAGGTTCAAGTATATTTCCTCGACACCGTCAAAGTGAATGACATGGGACGGTATGAGGTGAGGCTCCCATTGATCGAGGGACACCCGCCGGTTCCAAGGAATTTCAACTTAGCAAAGAAAACATTAAAGAATGTCGTCCGGAAGCTATATGAAAGCAAGTTGAAAGCTGCCTATGATGTTCTTATGGATTAGTTGCAAGCAGGCAACATTGAAGAAATACCAAGGTCAGAGTGGGATGAACGACACTGCCTGCCTCACGGGCTCATTGTGAAGGAAAGGCACTACCAGGGTGAGACCCGTGTTTGATGCTTCTGTCGGAGAACGTGTTCAGCCTTCCCTGAATCAATGTTCAGAGAAAAGCATTCATTTGATACAGATTGTACCGACACTACTACTGCGTTTCCGGCTGCACCGGATTGGAGTAATAGCGGCCATTCGGAAAGCATTTTTGCACATTAGTCTGTACGAAGAAGACAGGGATTTCCTCAGATTTTTATGGGTTAACGAAGGAGCCCTGAAGACCTATCGACACGCCGAGGTAGCATGCGGTGTGACTAGCAGTCTCTTTCTGTTAGGTGCGGTCATTGACTTTCATGCGAAATAGTACAGTGTAGGATCCGAAGAGACGACGGAGTATACTAGAGTCATAACTGAGAAACTGAGGAAGAGTTCTTACGTCGGCAACTGCGTCACAAGGCTAGAGAATGAAAGAGAACTGCACTTGTTTATTAAGGAGGCCTCACTAGCGTTTGCGGAAGTCAGGCTCACTTTATGGGGTTGGGAGTATTCAGATCCCAGCCTTGAAAATCATACCGACATTGCGGTATTGGGCCGTGAGAAATTTAAAGATAGTGAAAGCGGAAGTGGTTACGCGCAGAACGATGTTATCCCTGTCACAGAGTGCTTGACCCCATTGGTTTCATATGTCCCGTCTCACTAAGTCCTAAGCTTTTGTTGCAGCAGTGCTGGAAAATGAAAGGTGAGTGCGATAAGGAGGTCCCAGAAGATGTGTGAAATGGTTTCCCGCTACAGTTACAAGACCTTCCTCTTCTTAAAGCAGCCAAAATTCCTCGTTGGCTGAGGGGAATAGAGGACAGTGTAGTAAAATTCTCTTACATACATTTTGTTATGCTAGTAAGGCAGCATACGCGGCAGTAGTTTTTGTCCGCATTGAATGCAATTATTGCGTACAGGTTCAGTTTGTACAAGCCAAATCTCGAGTGTCACCGATTAAGCAGGTGAGTATTCCAAGGCTGGAGCTATTAGCCGCAACGATAGGAACCAGATTATGAGTTTCTGTGAAGAAAAAGTTTGATCAGGACAACACATCATTCTTCTGGAGTGATTATTCTGCTGTGATCGCATGGATCAAGACAGAAGACGCATGGGGTGTCTTCGTATGGAAAATGGAACAGGAAATAAGTTTGACGTCGAGAGAGGATTGAGGCCATACCGGGTGCAATGAACCTTGGTCGCCTACTCAACCGTGGGCGCTCTGTTCGACAACTTCTAGAGTCTAAATGGTGGGAGGGGCCTCCGTGGTTGAGGTTTCCACCCTAGGACCGGCCTTCCGGAGAACCACGGTCAGATGAAGACGTGATAATGCAAGCAAGGAGAACGGGCTTTTTTTCCCCTTCCGTGTACAGGCAATAGGGCCGACTGGTATTATGTCCTTTCAAATGATTACAAGTTTGTTCGAGTCCTTGCCTGGGTCCTACGATTTGTTAACAGTTGTAATCCGAGGACTGGACGTTGCATGGGAAAAATGTTCCAGTGCATGGAGATCATCCTAGCATAACAAGGTATATGTAAAAGGAATCTTTCGCCGGACTTCCAAGACGAGAGAACTGCCAGCCTATACTCCTTTTTGGGCGCGGAGGGAATTATCCGCTTGCAGACCAGTATCACAGAGTCAGCAGACGTGGGAGACTTTGGGATACCAGCGGTGTTGCCTTCCAGTCACCCCACCGTAGAGAGGCTCGTGTTGAGCACACCTGTGAAATCATGCCACGTTGGGCTGCAAGGGCTCTTGAGCCTCTTGCGAGAGTTCTGGATCCTGAAAGGTAGGAAAAGCATCCGGGCCATTCTTTCGAAGTGCGTCATGTACAGAAGACACGAGGCAAAACGCATCACCGCAAGACAACCAGCTTTGCCTGAGCCACGAGTGAGGAATGCTGCTGTGTTCGAAACTACGGGTGTTGATATGGTGGTCCACTCTTTCTCAGAGATGGTCGCAAGGTGTGGGTATATCTGTACACCTGCGCGGTATACCGAGCTGTTCATTTGGAACTAGCTTCATCATTGTCCACTGACTCCTTTATCCAAACCTTCAAAAGGTTTGTGGCTCGACGCAGGCGGCCAGCGATAGCCTACAGCGACAATTCGACTAATTCTGTGGGCGTAGACAATGTTTGCAGTCCCTTGGAGTGGGAGATCTCCAAACCGTGTTCTTGAGCGAATTGAATGGAGGCTTAGGACTAGCCGACTGTGATGCTGTAGACTCGGGCAGACTCAACCGGCGGGCTAGGTGACAGAAAGTAAAAGAGAGTTGCGTCAGGGGTTCCGGAAAGAATACTAGGGTAAGTTCGTTTTGGCCGCCAAGAGGAAGGGCCGTAAGTTGCAGCCTCGAGAAGTTGTACTCCTCGGAGTGGAAAACAGCAAGAGGATAGACTGGCCTTTGGATGTGGTAGAACTCATCCCAGGACGAGATGGGAAGTACGGCTAGTGAAACTGAAGACAGCTTCGGGTGTTCTTCTCAGGCCAATTCAGATGATTTGGAGATTAACGATGAAGAACCACCAAGACCTGACAGAACTTCAGCGGAGGTAGCACAAGAAGCACAGGCGACTGCTGCCTCACTAGGGAGGACAATGGACAAAGTGGAACTGAAGTAAAAACCACAAGTGGTAGAACAAAACTGCCATCACGATTTCTCAATAATTATGGACTTCAGAGGGGGTGCTGGCCCCTTTACTTTGTTGCTACCAACTGGTTTGAGTCCTTGAGGCATAAACGACTCAAAGGTGGGAGTGCGTTGGGAAGTGGTGATAGCAACAGAAATTTGGTTGGGGATACAGCCGTTGGCTACACTGTGAAAAGTACCAATTTTCGTTGAGCTGTGTGCACATGGTGGTGTATCAAGTGATGTTATGATTAAACTAGTTTTTGTGGCTCAAGAGACGGATTACGGCTCGTTACTATCTTGTGAAGGGAAGCTGAGAACGCCGGGTAGACTTCAGACGTAATAACCACATTCGTGTTTGGACCCTACCCCAGCCAGGTTGGCTCCGTACCGGTTAGCGCCACCCAAAACACAATTTCTCAGAAAGCACGTATGTATGTTACTTGAGGAATGAGTCACTGAGCCATCGACATCGAATTATTCCAGCCCAATGTTCCTTGCACCGAAGGTTTCAGGTTCCTTTCGTGCAATTGTTCATTATCGATTACTGAAGAAACGCACTGATGAGTCGGTACCACTTCCCGACATCCATTCGGCGTTTGGCTGGTTTGCCAAAGCGCAGTACTTTACAACCCTAGACCTTAATCACGCCTGTCACCAGATACCTATTTATGAGGCATCTGAAAATGTCATGGCGTTTCGCACTAATTGGAATCTGTATCAATACCGTCGTGTTCCTTTTGGTCTAGCTAGGGCTGCGCAGGTCCTGACCCGTCCTTTGGATCAATTTTTTATTATATCAAATTTGAATTTATTATTACCTTGATGATCTTGTCATTTACAGCCAGTCTTTTGAGGAACATTGGGACCATGTTGATCAGGTGCTGCGTCGTCTGCGTGATGCTGGGCTTACTATTAAGCCCGGTAAAGTGATTTTTGCGACACAGGAGATTTCCTTCTTAAGTCATATTGTTTATCCAGCAGGTGTCAGGGTCGACCCAGACAAAAAGAGTTCCCCCAACGGGACTCTAAAGGCATCGCCCGTTTTGTGGGCATGGTAAACTTCTACCACAAGTTCGTTCCTCAGTTTGCTGATATTGCGGCACCTTTAAATGCCTTACGCAAGAAGGGGTGAAATTTGCGTGGGGCAAACCCCAGAAACAAGCCTTTGATGCGCTGAAGCGCGCAGTATCTAGCCCTCCGGTACTGAATATGGTGGATACTGGTAAACCGCTATTTCTTCAGACGTATGTTAACGGAGTCACGCTTCAAGCGGTTTGTCGCAAGAAGTTGACGGTGTCCGCCAAACGACTGCGTATGCTTCGTGCACCCTTACCTCACAAGGGCGTAAGGCGTCATCGGTGTATGAACTTGAGTGTTCAGCCGTATTGTTTGGTACCAACAAATTCCGAAAGTACCTAGAACACCGTAAATTCCTGTTGGAGACGAATAACCAGGCCGTATCCTGGCTTTTATCACACCCATGCCAGTTAGGTAAAACTGGACGTTGGGTTGTGAACATTTCGTCATTGAAGTTTACCGTACAGCATGTGCGCGGTACGCAGAACATAGCGGCCGATTCACCTTCTCGTATGTTTGAAGGTCATTCCTCAAGTGAACATCCCTGTTCAAGTAATGTCATCTTCACAAGCTTCCCTCTAGCATTCAATGAGCTCGGTGAACTGCAGCGTCGGAAACACTGAATTGGCGTATATTATTAAGAAGCTTGAGGCAGGAGAGAGAGCCCCCAAGCATTCCATCTTTAAATGTATATTGTACTGTGGTGGGCACACACGGTGAGACCGCAAGTTGTAGCCCCGTCGGCCACGGTGCCTATTATCTTCCAGTATTTCACGCTTTTCCTCTCGGAGGTCACCTGCGAGTGTTCAAGACTACTGGTAAAATTCGTCAGAATTTTATCTGGATCGTGATATTCGTTAGCGCGTCCGAGCGTTTAAGTTATGTCGGTTAGGCAAACCTGCTCAAAACCTTCAATGGGGAATGCCTGCTTCTCCAGTGTCGACGCGTCCTTTCGAGAAACTGTTTATAGCATATATGAGAAAATTTCCGCGCAGTAAAGCGGGCAATACTATGTTACTGGTCTGTGTTGACAGCTTTTCTAAATTTGTGTGGTTGTTATTGGTTACAGGGGCCACTGCTGCTGCTACAGTTAAGGTCTTGAGAGAACATATTTTGTTATACTTCCACAGTTCTGGAGATATTAATGTCTGATAATACGCCATGTTTTGTGGGTAAGATCCTCCAGGATTTCTGCTCTGAGTTGGGTATCAAACATGTTACAACTACACCCTATTACCCACAGCCCTCTCACGTGGAGAAATTCAATCAGAACCTCCACTCGGCCTTAACAGCTTATCATGCAGACTCGCAAGCATCTTGGGATGTGAATTTGAGTTGGTTACAACTGGCATTTAACACCCCCACACATGAGTCTATGGCGGATACTCCTTTTGAAGTGATCTTTACTTTCCGTGCGGGTTCTCCATTATTAAACAAGTGGCAGATTCAAGAATTACTGCCTACGAAGGTTTCGCCACGGGACTTATGTCGTAAGTGGGAACCTGGTACGTAAGACCCTTAAACATAGTAATTTACGTGTAGCTAGCAGGTACAATCAGGGACGCAAGCCATGTCCATTTGCTGTGGGTGATCTGGTGTGGGTTAAACCTCATCCAGTAAGTAAGGCTCTGAAGCAAGTCTCGACTGTCTCCTAGGTGGCGTGGTCCATATATGATAGCCTCATTTTTGACGCCTGTCGCTGTCCGACTGCTAAATCCTACGCGTGCAGGGTACGTTACACGCACTCATATCTCTCAGCTGAAAGCAGCCGCTGCTTTCAGCTGAGAGTGATACATGTAGGAGGTGTAGCTGAGTGTTGATTGTATATTTAGTTTATATAAATGTTTTGATTGCTCTTATATTGTAGTATATGCTGCATCTTGGTGTTATTATGATGCCCTATTGTATTATGTACAGCGTCCGGCAGAAACCCCTGACGATCTGGCAACACAGATGTGAGTGGAACCGTTGGCGTAGGGAGGTTGTCCTTGAGGACCCTTCTAGCGAGACTCAAAGCATTTCAGTTGCAATTGAGCGCTGGTCAGTAGAGCATCGGGCTTTCGCTGTGCAGACGTATTTCAAAAACAACGATTCTGTCGTTGTGACTCAGCGGATATTTCGTTGGCACTTCAATATCCATCGGAACGACAGTGTCCCTAGTCGCAATACTGTATTGTTGTGGGTGAGAAACTTCAGAGAGACAGCTTCTGCCGCGAAAAGAAAACCTCCAGGAAGAGAGCCTTCACTTAGAACTCCTGAGAACATTGAACGAGTGCGTCAGGCTTTTGTCAGAAGTCCTCGGCGATCAGCAAGCAGAAATGCCATTGCGATAAGAATGTCTGATCGTACGGTGCGCCGAATATTGCATGAGGACTTCAATTTTCATCCTTACAAAACGGTTATGGTTCAAGCAATAAATGATCAAGACACTGTAAATCGGAAAACTGCTTGTGAGGCTCTGTTGAACGCTCTATAGAACGACAACTTTAACCACGTTCTCATGACGGATGAAGCAAATTTTCATCTTTGTGGCAATGTCAATTCTCAAAACTGTCGCTACTGGGCAACCGAGAACCCTCGCGATATTCAACAGCAACCTTTACATTCTGAGGTTATTGTTTGGTGTGGTGTAGCATCTTTTGGCGTGATCGGCTCCTACTTCTATGAAGACGAGGCAGGCAGGGCAGTAACAGTAAATTCAGCCAGCTACACTGAGATGCTTCGCACATTTCTGGAACCGGAGTTGCAGAGACTTGATGTTGAAACCCAGACTGTCTGGTTTCAGCAAGACAGGGCAACAGCTCACACTGCAAGGAATGCAATGCGAGTCCTCAAAGACATGTTCCCAGCTCGCATGACCTCACGACGAGGGCCTTTGAATGGCCTGCAGCATCACCCGATCTCAACGCCTGTGACTTCTTCCTCTGGGGATATCTCAAGAGCAAGGTGTACAAAAAGAAACCAAGGACAATGATGGACTCGAAACAGAACATCAGGGAGGAAGTGGCAGCAGTTTCTCCCACCATAATGCAACGAGTGATGCAGAACTTCCAGAAACGCTTGCAGGAATGTGTTGACAACAATGGACGCCACCTCACAGACACAATATTCAGGACGTGAATATTGTAATTAAAATGCTTTGAGATAAAGTTAAATTTATTAATAAATTCACATAAAAAGATAGTACACTTTTCATTTCATTTTAACTTAAAAATCGTCGGGTTTTTCTGCCAGACCTGTATATGCATGGTTTTGGTATACCCTGTGTTGTTATCACTACTCTTTATTAGTGTGTATTTATACTTGCCCTACACGTTTCAGATTTCCCAGTATCCTTTTGCCGTCGCGGACGGCTGTATCTTTGATGTTGTTACTAGCAGTCTCTATGGATCCCGCTGGAGACCTGGCCCTTACAGCATCAATAAGAAGTCCAGCATACTTATCCAGTAATGACAGCAGTTGGGCAACCTCAGTTACACTGGTGGAATGTCTTACTAGCTTCAGGTGTATCACTGTGATGTGACGGGCATGGACTCAATGGAGGTAGTGACATTAATATGTGAAGTGGTGGACACTAGGATCCTCTGTGAGCCATGTAGCTGTGATAAACAGTCATTACTATGAAGCAGAAGTGTTAACTGGAGGCTCCACCTTTAGGGAGGGAGTCTGTGCCGGAGTATTATTTTCATCATCATGGCATATGCCATTATGCGTGGCCTTAGCAGGTCAAGGAACACTAGTATGCATGCACATCCTGCCTATCTCGCGCCCCCCCCCCCCCCGTCATTGGTAGGCTGACCTTGTTCTTTCCCATCAGTGGTTCAACCACTCTGCTTGTGGCTACGAGCTTCAGAACATCTTTCTAATTTTGTCTGGCTCTGTGTTTGTTCTTCTAAACTAAGGTATCAGTGAGCTACCGGGGCACTGGCAGTGTCCCTGCATGGCAGCAAGGTTGATTTGGCTTTTAAGTTGGTAATGGCATCACGCAGGCTATTTTGAGTATTGTTTTGTATCTTAATACAATTGGGCAAGCTGTTTGGTAAATTTATTATTGGTGTTATGTGGTCTGAACAGTAAGTATGGCCGCTGGGGGCCCGGTCTTGATCATATTGTACTTTTCAGGTGTGCTCCTATCATATGTATTTATTTCAGGAATTAATTTATGGTTCCAACCTCTGTACATCACAGTAAATATATATACAGTGAAACTCACTTACAAAAAACCTGGTTAAGAAAATTTCCCACCTAAGAAGTCCGGATAAAAAAGCACCAAAATTCTCCCATTTCATTAAAATTATCCTTTTTAAGAACTTTCCCGCTTAAGAAGTAGGATTTCCTTGGAACTTTCAAAATCTTCTTAACAGGGTTTCACTGTATATGAACACGACGGGCAGTGTTCCTTTTGTTACTTGCATTCTGGGACAGTATTTTACTTCAGCAGCATACACATTTTTTGGGTGGGGGGAGTTACTTTTATGCAATAAAAATAACAGCACACATAATTCAGCAATGGATTGTCTTTCAAATACTTTTAACTAGAATATTTTAGCAATTGCCAAGATGCAAGCATTTTTCAATGGCAATACCATTCCTAGGGAAACTAACAACAGCCCCCCCCCCCCCAATACCATCTGGCTGCCAGCACCCAACTCCCTACTCCTGTACAATAAAAATATTTTGGTATTGGTCTGCAGTAGAGAAAATTTTAATTCTTACTTAATGTTCTTCTAGGCCAGTTGTTCACAAACTTTTTCATACAAAACCCAAAATCATAAATCAAATTGGCCTTGCAATCCACATGGCACCAGTACCCACTTAGCACACCACCTAAGCCCTCAAGTTTGCTTGATTATTTTGGGAGTTCATGACCCATCATAAGGTTTTCACAACCAAATCTAAGATTCTCTGTTTTAGGCCTTTTATGGCAACAAATAAGGTCTCATTACCATATATTTAAGAAAATGGTATTTTAATGAAAAATTATTCCTTTTTTCCTCATAATCTTGAATTTATCAAATCTTATAAATCCTGATTTAGTTTTACAGTGGTCACTTTGAGGCCCATAATCACAGATGAAGTGTGGATGAGTAATATCAGATTATTCAAACATTCTGACACTTAGTGACTGCTGGTTGGAGTACTTTCAGTTTCAAGATCTTACCTTGTCCAGTCAGGAGGAGACAACTGATCATACTACAAGAGCACCAGCCTCACTACGGCTCTCTGGTAGAGGTGGGCAGTCATGCCACGTGTCTGCCAATGGGTCATAACATTCCACAGATGAGATGGTGATTTGTGCCCTGTAGAAGTTCACTTCATGTGTCTGGCCACCACCAATGACATATAACAGTCCATCAGCAGATGCTACTGCAGGGCTTGCACGACCCACTTTCATGGGTGGAACTTTACTCCATTTGTTCTAAAGACATGAAAAATGAATTTTGGTGCTGTACAATGAAACATGTGGAAGGTACCTTGGGTATATAAGTGATGAGGTTTAAATCAGGAAATGTAAAACTATCAGTCACGGTTACAATTTACTTAAACTAGACCGAAAAAAAGCTTCACGCTGACATGTCTTACACCTGAACATCAACAAGAAATCTTTGGCAAACTTGATCTCTTCTGTACTATTACCATTTTCATATGGCTTGGATAAGTTAGATGTACATGGAATTTGCTAAACCACCCTGTAATGGGACAATTATCAATGTGCTGAGCCTCATTATGTTCATCACACTACTGACAAACTGGCTACAGAACATTTCAACAGCATACCACCAATATTCCAATGTGATTCTGGCATCACATCAGGTGTGGTCTTCCTTTTGTGTTGGTTTCTGGATTGGACTCCATGAATTTTGATAGTCTGTTTTTCTAACAACACAGGATGAGATAATTATGTAGCTATTTGATGTAGTTAGATTCCTTCTACTTCCTTTGTAAAAGGCTATCATCATATGTATAGCTATTATCATCTGCATTACATTTTGCCAATCCTTACCCACACATAAAATGAAATGTGAATTTTAGTATAGTAACATTCATTGCATGAAAATTCTACTTTATTCATCTCAACTAAGTGAACGTGCAAGAAACTGTGATACTAAAGACTAATACCTCTCCAAAAGAGTATCTCTCAACTGACTGCAGAACTTCATGATGACGATTGGTGCCACCCACAACATACAGGTACCCATCCAGTACAGCCACACCCATCTGACTGCGAGGCACCAACATAGGAGACAGTGTTGACCACTCTCCAGTTACAGGGTTGAAGCTCAGAAGATCCTGTAAATGGCGACGGCTGTGTGTGCAGCCACCCACAATATAGATCAGACCTTCAAAAGAAGATGGTAATATGATCAGCAAAGGAAAAATGTTCACTTGCAGAAACTTACAAACAGCAGAGAAGTACAGCAAACAGAAGCATCCTCTTGATAACCAAGATGAACTCTTCTCCACTGTACTTATGGGACTAGGCATGCTTATGTTTATATCTCAAACATCTAGCTTCAAAATTCACAATATCAGCACTTCTTGTGAAATGTAGCAAGTAAATCAGATGCAGCATAACAAAGCCTGGTTTCATTACTTTTTACCAGGAAGGTAGGCCATATTCAAGTATGTGTTCACCTTGATAACTTTTTAACCAAGCATACCTACTTTTATTAAAATCTGGTATCAACATCATAACAATGGGGGCCACCCTATGTTTGTTATGGGGCACCCAGTGGTGCAGTTGGCTCAGGCACTGCACTACAAGCCAGCAGGTCGCAGGTTCAATTCCCGATGGTGTCATTGAAATTTTTCACTGACATAATCCTGGCTGTACAAAGGCCTGTAACAGAAATGAGTACCAGGAACACTTCCTGGCAGGTAAAGGCGGCTGGTGCATAGGACTGACAACCTTACCACCTCCATGTGCCGATTGTCTTGAAATCTGGGAGCCTCAAACTCTTTGAACCCTCTGGGCCTCTCCAAGCCTGTAATGGGATAGCTTCACCTTTTACCTGTGTTTATGTTTTCTTTTCATCAAAATTCCAATGTGACATCCATACACATTTATGAAATTGGCGTGACAGTAATAGTAAAGGGCACTGACATTTTTTGTGGTAATAAATATATGAGAAATATGCAACTCTTGTTAAGACAGTTTAACCTCAGTTTGGATAGCCCTTCTCCAAAGTGAGACACAAACCTCAGACTCCTGAATATAAAGTAGGAGTTCTAACCGACTGACTGTCGCTTTCTAGAATGTAATGTAAAGGTAAAGCAATCCCATTACAGGCCTTGACGGGCCCTGAGGGTTCCATGACCTTGAGGCTCCCAGATTTCGAGACAATTGGCAGATGAAGGTGGTAAGGTTGTCAGCCCTACGCACCAGTCGCCTTTACCCCCCAAGGAAATATTCCTGGTACTCATTTCTGTTACAGGCTGAGTTGAACCCAGGGCCATAGTGTGGCTGAAAGGATTATGTCAATGAAGAATTCCAATGACACCATCTGGAGACGAACCCATGCATGCATGCATGCATGCATGCATACATACGTACGTACATACATACATACATACATACATACATACATACATACATACATACTAATAGCAACGAGGGCAGAAACTATACAAGAGGCTGAAAATTTCACAAACATAGAGATAAGCAAAATATTGAAATGGGCCAAAGACAACAAGATTATATTTAATGAACAAAAATCTAAAGTAATGGTGATTACAAGGAGGAAGAGAAGAGAAAACAAAGACGTACTTATATATTTGAACAATAAACCTTTAGAACAGGTCAACAAAATTAATTACCTGGGAATCATTATAGACAGCAAACTGAAATTCAGAGAACACATTACACACACATCAAGGAAGTGCACCACGTTGATACATGCACTAGCCAAATCGGCAAAACTAAGCTGGGGTCTGAAACATGAAGTGCTCAACACCATATACAAAGGAGCCATTTTGCCTATCCTGCTGTATGGTGCGCCAGTATGGATAGATGCCATGGAAAGGAAATGCAACAAGGCCACATACAGTAGAGTGCAACGACTCATGAATATTAAAATAGCAAAAGCTTATCGTACAACATCCAATGAAGCCCTCTGCGCTCTGACAGGAATTACACTGACAGAAATAAAAGCTCAAGAAACCGCGAAACTATACCGCATCACACAGGATAGACAAAACCTTCAACTGGACCATGATGCAGAGCCGAAGGATTGGATACATCCGGCGGACTCAGTCAGAATCAACAAGCGAAATGAAGAAAAGGAACACACGATTCAAATATTCACCGATGGAAGCAAGAATGAACAAGGGGTTGGCTCGGGAGTCGCTATATACATACAGAACAAATTAACACACTAGATGAAACACAAACTGCACAACAAATGCTCAAACAATCAAGCAGAGCAAATGGCAATAGTAAAAGCACTACAGGCAATAGAGACAATTAAACTTAACAATAACATCCCAAGAACAATAATGATACATACAGACAGCAGGATAACTCTGGAGTCACTTAAAAACATGAAAAACAGAAAATACCTCATAGAAGAAATCAGAAAGAAGACTATAGCACTGGAGAGGGAAAACTGGAGCATAGAATACACCTGGATAAAGGCGCACACAGGGCACTATGGAAACGAACTCGCTGACAAACTCGCTAAGGAGGCAACCAGGAACAATTACGTATGTTACAACAAAATCCCAAAAGGTGAAATAGAACATCAAGAAAGAGAGAAAAGCATAGAAAAGTGGCAACAACAATGGGACAACTCTACAAAAGGACTAGCAACCAAAGAATTTTTTCCAAACCTCAAGGATAGGTTGAAAAAGAAAATCCACTTAACACCTAACTTCACGGCAATGGTAACAGCACATGGAAAAACAAGATCATACCTGCATCGATTCAAGCTAACAGATTGTCCAGAATGCCCTTGCGGTAACGGTAATCAAACTGTTGAACACCTGATAATACGCCTGTAGCAAACTAAACAACGAAAGACAAAAACTAATAGCGCACATCTCCAAAGAAGACAACTGGCCAGTCGGTAAAAGTGAATTAGTGAACAAATACTTAACACAGGTCATTCAATTCGCAAACTCCATTGACTATGAAAAACTGTAACAGATCAATCGGTGCACAATCAGAGTTCTAGACATCTAAACTCTGCACAACAAAAACAACCATAATAAACGAACAGCCAAGGAAGCAAGTGTACAGCAAGGCAAAAATGTAAAAAATGTAAATAATACACACATGAAACAATGATTAATCCAAGCATGTAGTATTACAAGATGTAATGGAGCATGCTGTAATAAATAAAAAAAATACATACATACATACACACACATACATACACACACACATACATACATACACACACACACACATAATACATACATACACACACACATACATACATACATACATACATACATACATACATACATACACACACACACATACATAAGCATGTGCGCACGCACGCACGCACACACACATATACATACATACATACATACAGACAGACAGACATACATTTCATCAATCCAATATCAGCCCATCAGCTGCTGGATATGAAACATGTCATAATATCACTAATACCAATATCAATGACAGACACAGACAAGAAACACAAACAACAGTACCACAGTATGACATCACACACAGTGCAAGCAATACAATACAATACAAAAATGCAAAAAATATATAAAAGTATAAAAGTGAAAGGTAAAAAGTAAAAAAGCAAGACAATTCCAATTTTTCTCAGTTTGAAATATACTACAACAAAGCATTTATCATCACCAAGCACTTCTAATGAATCTTCTAATGAAAAAAATTGACCTTCCAGCTTGCAGCACAGTGCCTCAACCAACTGCGCCACCACGTGCCCCTTTCTAGAATGTACCCAATTTAAAATAAGTTCAGATTGTGGTCTTCTGGATTGTAACACTGTGCAATCTTGTAGTTGGACATAAACATTTCAAATGAATATGCTGCCTTGATCTTCACAGTTGATGTGAATAGGGTATAGGTGTGATCATTCTGTACAGACAGACTGCAAGGAAGGTGGCCAGCAGAGAAGTAGGAGAGCAGATAAAATGTTGCTGAGCTAATAGGAACAGTGAACAGGAAATATAAAAAATGATGACCAAAACTGTCCCTTTTAAGGGCCACAGTACTTTCACAGGAGCGGCAAATAAAACCAACACAAGAAGAAATGTCCCTCTTCAAGGTGACATATGAGAGATGGGCACAAGAATGGCCATTTTAAACCATTACACAAGAATATGAGATGAGACATATGACAGGTGACAGTCTACACCTCACAATAACATGTCCCATCTGCAATTTTCTGATTACAACTGGCATTTTAATTTAGCTTGTTATTCTTGTTCTTGGCAACATCTTCGGCTGACTTCAGCATTTTCAACCACACGTGGTATGTCAGCTGTTGTTTATTTCCAAGTTCAGAGGGTGAAGAGTCATAATTGATCACCACAGAAGAGTTGTGAAGAGAGTACAGAGCCCTTTTCAAGACCACAGCAGATGGAAAGTCAGGAAGCAGGAGCCCTATTATGAGGGTTTTGTAGATGGGGATCATCTCAGGAAGAAGTGAGTCTTGTCCTTGGAGAGAACCTTATTTCTTTCCTTGACGAAATCAATGACAGATGTCCATAACCTGCTCAAGGAAAGCCTGTCCTGTCTGCTCATGTCACTAGAGGGGAGTTTGCCTTCTAGTGCTTCCCCTATAAGCCACTCTCTACCCTGTTTATTATGTTTCCTCCTGTATTCACCCATGTTCAGAGAAGGTGATTTTTGTCCAAAGCACCCCATATAACCATGATCAGATAAGAACACAGTGGGATAAGAACAGAGCTGGCACCGACAGAATTTGATCTAACCACGTGGTCTCTGCTCGAGTCACTAGCTGGAGTTTGTAGCACCTTCCTAAGCCTTTTCCTTTGCTCGGTTTTCTTGCTATTGGTGATATTTGATAACACAATCATGAAGAGAAGAGAAATGTTCTGCATAGCAGAAACAAAATGATGACATTTTGAATAAGAGAGTTTGGAAGACGATGTTATTGTCAAAATTCTTTTGAGAATTCTGGTAATGATATGATGCCTTCAGTGGGGTTGGGGGCTGGAAACATGGTGGCTTTGCAATAAATGCAGTGTTCCCCCCATCCAGGAATGTGCAACACAAAATATCACACCCTAAAAAATATTATACCACAAAAAATGGATTTCTGAGAAAACATGGGATGAAATTACCTGATGGGAGAGAATTAAAGGAAAAATAAATGCCAGTAAAACCAGGCAATAGAAAGCAATGTTAAAAGGGGAATATTCCATTGCTGATGAAGAAGCTAAAAAGAGTGTGCAAATGGACTACAGAAAATGGGTAGATGTTCTTGCAAAGAAGGCACAGGATGTGGTGCAAAATAATGAAAATAAGGAATTATATAAAATTACCACCATATTATCTAACAGAAGACGGATTAAAAATCACTCAGTCAGAGACAAGAAGGGAGAATTACTGACAGGATGGGCGGAACAAGCATCAAGGTGGCAAGAACATTTCTCTGTAATGTTAAATCCCATGATCTTAAAGGAAGCAGAGAAAGAAGAGCCAAATGTGACACATGAGGAAAACTCTGGTGTAAGTACACACCCACCAACAGAAGCAGAAATAAGAAAGGCCCTGAGACAGATAATAATTGGAAAAGCACCAGGAGCACATAATATCCTACCAGAAGCATTAAGGAGCGATAATGAGACATCAGTGAAGTTGTTGCACCCATTATTTGCAGATATCTGTGATAAGGAGATACCACATGACTGGAATCAAGGCTTAATAGTAAAGCTACCAAAAGAAAGGTACCAAACACCTCAAAATGTGGTAACTGGAGAGGAATAACATTACTTTCTATACCAACTAACATAATGGCAAGAGTTATTTTGAATAGAATAGAGCTGGTACTGGAGTCCCAGCTAAGGAAAGAACAAGCAGGTTTTACAAAAAGACAAAGCTGCATTGATCTTATTAATACACTTAGAATTATATTACAGCAAAGTAATGAATGGAAAAAAACACTCTACTGTACATTTGTGGACTCCAAAAAGACCTTTGATTCATTAGCTAAGGATGTTATATGGCACGTTATGGAAGAATATAAGGTCCCAAAGAAGATTGTATGCATGATCAGAAGCCCATATGAAGGATTTAAATCTCATGTGGTCCATGAAGGAAAGCTGACTGATTCTTTTGAAGTAACAACAGGAGTCAGGTTGGGTTGTATATTATCTCCAACCCTATTTAATTTAGTGCTGGACAATGTCATGAACAAAGTCATAAAAGGCAAAACGAAAGGACTACAATGGAAGATAACAGAAAGGTTAGAATATCTTGCCTTTGCTGATGACATTTGTTTACTTACGCAAAGACGGAGTGATATAAAAGCCAAGTTGGAGAAACTTCAAATGGACACACCAAACGTGGGACTTAAAATAAATGGATTTAAAACTAAGGAAAATGAGAGTCAAGCCTAGTACAGATCTGGCACTGACAATAAGTGGTACAGAGGTGGAACACGTTAAATGTTTTACATATCCATCTTGGCAGCACATTTACTACAGATGGCGGAGCCCTAGAGGATGTCCACAATTATACCAAGAAGGCAAATGGGGCCTTTGTGCAGTTGTACCCAGTAGGCAGGAACAAATGTATCTTAATCAGAACTAAAATTCAATTGTTTAATACAAATGTTAAGTCAGTCCTACTGTAAAGGTATGAAACATGGAAAATAACTGAACAGATAAGTAATTCACTTCAAGTGTTTGTAAACCGGTATCTATGATGTATTTTAAACATCAAGTGGGTGGACAAAATTCCAAATGAGGAATTATGGCCGAGAATGAAACAAATATCTATCGAACAACAAATAAAGGAAAGAAAATGGTGTTCGATTGGGCATACATTACAGAAACCACAAGATGCAACAGAAAGACACATGTTGGACTGGAACCCCCAGGGCACAAGGACAAGGGGTAGACCAAGAACCTGGAGTAGAATAACAGCAAGGGAAATGCAGACAGTTGGAATAAACTGGAAAGAAACAAAAGGACTAGCCTTAGATAGAACCAAATGGAAGAGTCTCACGAAGGCCCTACGTTCCACATAGGAACAAAAGGAGGAGGAGGGGGAGGGGGAGGGGGAAGGGGAGGAGGAGGAGGAGGAGGAGGAGGAGGAAGAAGAAATATTTTAGAAATTCCAATGCATGTCCTGTGAAATTTTCAATCATGTATCTTCACTCATTCAGGAACAAAGAAATACATTTTAGTGTTATGTTGCAAAATAAGTGTTTTTTTAAAAATGGCTGGGCTGTCATTTCAGCACCCAGTGAGATTACTGCGAGCAAATGCGGTAATGAGGATGTTGGTGTTGTTGAGCAGGACATGGTGACCCACACCAATACTGTTCCACTGTCACAGAATGTTCTCTGGGGAAGTCCAGCCAGCACCAAAGAAATCTAATGTGCTCTCAATCCCCTGCAGCAGTCAGATCACCTACACAGAACCCCATGTCATTGATCTGTGACAACATACTGTGGACCATACATGGGTCATTCCTGCTCCCACTTCCCATCTGCTGTGACCTTAATAACACCTATTTTTCATTTTTTACTTTACCACATCTATCCTATAAAAATATAGGCACTTTGGCCCTTAAAAGGACCATTTTTCTTTCTTGGTTTCCACATTTCCTGTTCACCACTCTTACTGGCTCAGTGTGCCATCTATTTTCTCTGCCTCTCTGATGGATTTGTTTGGCCACCTCCCTTGCAACCTGGCTTCCTAACCTGACTATATCCTCACACTTTATTCCCAGTCTGAGAATAAAGACATCATGTTCCGTTGATACAAAATACATAGCACGAACACGGAAGATCACAATCTGAATAACCACTGTAAAAACCTGGAACTTAAATTCTTCTGTTACTGCACTTCATATTCATTGACACTTGTGCCTGAAATCACCAGCCTTGTTGAAAACCATTCACTCACCATCATATGAGACTACACCCATGCTGAACCTGGGTTCTGGCAAGTCACCTTCCAGTCTCCATTCATTCTGTGCTGGATCATACTTCTCAATAGATCCTCCAATATCCTCACCTACCCAACCACCAACAGCATACAAGTTCCCATACAATGCACATAGTCCAAACTCACAACGAGGCACCACCATACTTGCTACTTTGCTCCATGAGTCTTCCCGAGGGTCATAACATTCACCATTGGCCAAAATCTGAGAGTCCTGTTCTCCACCAACCACAAATATTCTTCCATTGAGAGTTGCCACACCTGGAAGAATTCGTCCAATGCCCATTGGTGAGGCCCGACACCACTCTCTACGAAATGTATCAAATCGTTCCACTGACTCGTATGTACACTCTGAAGATCTTGTCCATGCACTTACTAGCTCCCGCTTTGAACCGCCAATCACAAAGATGTCTTTCTTAGCACACAGACGTGGATGAACATAGAGAGGTACCAAACTTCCCTTCTTGGTAACAAGATCCTTACGTACTGAACGAAGAGCAACTTTGAGGCTTCCATCTCTACAGTCATTGATTGCCCGCTCCAAAAGACACACTGACAGCAATGGCAGGCGCACGTGGGACAATATTTCAAACACGTAACGACGACGTTGTGTCACATCATGCATGATCCATCTCATTGCAGCCTGAAATACCTGAAAAAAAAATTGTGTCAAAACATAACAGAACAAATATTAAAAATATCCATTTGCATTAAATTACAACTTATAACATCATGGAGTGGTCTGTCCCTGTTGTTTCTAAAAACATCTGAGCAAAATACCTCCATATGCTTCTCGTTAATTTCAAGCTCCTCCAACAACAAAATATGCTTAATTCACCATTCCGTAAGTTTCATCTCACTGTAGTGAGTGGTCCTAATACCCACTGAAATAGATGATAAACAGATGTCTAGTTTGCTGACTGATAAGAGGAGAGGGGAAGCCACAAATATAGACAGTCCACATTTAAAGTAGCCCTGAACAATGATGTTTGGCTTTAATGTCCATAAATTTGAGCGACCAAAGGCCCAATAAACATTGCCTGGCCCCAGATAAACACTTTTTTTTGCTGGCAGCTGGCAGATTCTTCAATAAACAGACTCTCAGTTATTTTAATTATCCTTGTGGGAAGAAATGCTCTCAAGACTACCCTAAAGGTGAAGGCAGCAAGCTCCTCCAAAATCTTGGCAATGAATTATACAAAACATCTCTGTCCACGCTGTTAGGAACTTCACTCTTATGGCCAGCATCACTATTTCTTACACAAACAAGTGCTTTACTAACACAATATGTACAACCACTTACATGCAGTTCCTCCAGACATTTTTAATCAGCAAGATAATCCTTTTTATACGTTCTTCTGGATTAACAAGGATGTTATTGCCTAAATATGCATAAGAAGAAATAAAACTCATTTTAAGACGGTTCTGAACTTCACTGTTTCATTTACACAATTCATTTTTACACTGTATGTATACTTCCAGAGTAAGCAGTGGCTTTCTCTGGAATTAGATACAATAAATACAAAACATGTATGACTGCAGTTCACAATTGGCTGTTCCTTAGCAAATATAAATTGACTTGGCTAATTTTGGAATATGAGAACAACCAAGCTGATGAAAATGGACTAAGGGTTCAAGAAACACAATTCACATCTGATATACTGCCTGCCAATTGGAAAGAGGGTATCCTTGTTTTCACTCATACGCATGTGGTTGTAATATTCCTTCAGAAGAACCAGCTGGCTTCAGTCAAGCCATTGCTTCACTTTGTCTTTCTTTTACATTAAAAGATCCAGAATAAGTTTTAATAGTAACTTGCCTGGATATAGAATTAGTCTATATATAATACAGTACAATCATTTACTAATCCTTAATTGAATAATAATGGATCAAATAAGAACAGTCCAAACAAATAAATTATGCAATAGTTCATAATAAAATAAGTACATCCATTAAAGCAAAATAATATGTGTAAGTAATATGAATATATGACTAAGGCCATAACTTCCAAAATTACAAAATATTATTATATTTAATATTACTTGATTGTAGATGTAACAATTAGTCACATTATGGTGAATTAATTCAAGATCTTTAGACTGTACCACCATTAAACTATTCACCTAATGAATAAAATGACTCTGATTACAGAAAAAATCTTAAAACTACTTTAAATTGTTAATGTTATGCAGCAAGCTTTTTATATGTACAGGTAGATTATTAAAAACTTCAATGCCAGAACATTAATTAGTTTTCCATTTTAAACCTCTACTGTTCTGATGATATACTTTTAATACATTAGTCAAAAAGTCTTGATTCTCCTTAGAAGTAGTAACTTTCTGATTAAAATTTATCCGATCACAAGTAGATGCCTTAGAATTATTAACAAGTCCTTGAGTACTGTTTCCCACAAAATATCCTCAGTTTTTGTCAACAGAGCCTTTCCTTGTCTACTAGATGTGCAAATTACTTTTTGTTTAGTTTGCATATTAATTAAACCAGCTGGGCTGTTATCAGAATATAACTTTAAATATCTAGAGCATTCTTGATTAGTAACACATTCCATATGTAGACTAGTTTCACTAATGCTTTCCAGTACAGTCCAAGAGGAGTTTTCTTGGGGAATCTTAATAACAACAGCTTGGATGCTATCATGGTTTGACTTTAAATTAATTCCACTATCTTGTTTACTACTGCATTCTTCATTTAGGTCAGTTGTGCTGACAGTTCTCATTGCATTCCTGAAAGAGTTCTCTTGGGTTAGCAGAACATTAGCATGCACAGCATCAGTTTGATTAGACTTCCAATACAAACCTATAGGTTCATTCTCCTTTCTTTGTAGGACTGTTCTGGTATGAGCAACTAACTCTTTAGCAATCATTTCTTTACCAATACCATTTAGATGCAGTCCATGCCTAGTAAAAGAATCCCTATTACAGTCCACCTCTAATATTGAGGCATGTTGAGAAATTTTCACAAATTTGCTTAGTTTTCTGTTAAAAATTTTCATTTCATTGTTCACACAAGATAAAATACATCAGGTCATATCAGTGTGATGCACTCAGTAAAACAATATTAGTGTATCCATTATTTTTTATGAAATTTACAATGTACTTTAGGCCAATATTGGAATTATTTTGACTCACATCATTAGTTCCACCCCAGAAGACCAAAAAATCCTTTTTCATTAAATTCACAATCTCACCTTTTGCAGTTAAAGACTTTGACCAAGCACCTGGTTTGACAAAACCATTGACCTCAAATTTATCACTTAAGCAATCTTTTATTTTAGCTGTGCAGCCTCTTACATGACTATCACCAATGATCACTATTTTGTGGTCCGTTTTTTTTAATAACCTTATTATGGTACTGATTCCGTAAGTTAACATTGACACTTTTCTTTGTAACAGTACCTGGATTCACAATGTCATGAGTCAAAGGGTCATTACTATCACTTATTGAAGAACATCCATTAATGGTGGTTAGATTTGAATAACAAGCCTTTTCTTCAGAAGAACATATTATATCTTCCAGAAACGATATCCACCAACCTGATATTTGTGGATACTACCTCCTTGGTTTGACTCCTTAACTTAGAGAGTTCAATTGACACTTTGTTGATTTCTGATGAAATAAAATCTATACTTCTTTGTCTCTGTAGAACAGAGCAAAATTTCTAGTTCCACAGTATCACATTTAAGACTTTCCAAGTTTGCATTCTGCTCATAAATATTATGTATTTCACCAGTGCAAAGTCGCAACGTCTTATCATTGTCCACCATCTTGAACTGCTAAAGCAACCTCTGATCAAGATTTATTTATTGTTCAGGAATAGCAGCCTGTGTTTAAATGCCTTAAAACACAACTACATCAACATTAAGACAGAACAGTGCATAAGCAGGCTACCGAAATGATTCTAAAAATAAATAATTGCAGTATAATTTCTTTAATCCAGCACCCATGGGACCAGACAGATGCCAGATTATCAAAACATCTCAGACTATCAGACAGCATTTACACTGACCTAAGTTCTTACAAGTAATTTTTTGTTACTGGCCTCAGAAAATGTGCACTTTTCAGTTATTTTCATTTCATCATAAGAAGACTCAGTTTGCAATTATCATAAGCCCAGTCATGAGCTTTCCTTCAGGAATGCATTGCTATAAACCCCTCCTACACCACCTTTTCCAACTGCAGTAATTCAGGCTCTCTCGACATGTTTGAAAAGGTCCTTCACATCTTCACTCGATACCATAAATGAGCTCACAATCCAGTGTCATATGAAACCATAAATTCTCTTCAACTTTTCCCCCTTTCAAGCCACCTAATTATAATGGTCGGCATCAACTTCCTCCCTGAAATATTTTGATAGATTTTCATTGGGAATAGGTTCACCAACTCAACTGTGTGAATAAAATGTTTATATCACCCTCTGTTTGCATGGTACGAGTTGGTACCTCAGTTGAATGGCCAAAAAAACAAATCTGGGGCTGGCCCAAAGGTTTGTTACGTTGTTCATTTATATTTACTTATTTAAGTCACTTAAATCCCTAGAATAATATTGTCTCAACTATCTCTCAAACTGGAAAGGCTTGCTATCAGCTGTTTAGCATCCCTTTAATTGGCAGTGCAATAATCTGTTACTGCAATAAAATGTCAGCATAATCAAATGTCACTGTGATATATTGTTGGTGTGATCAAGTGTCGTGATAAAATGTCAGTGTGATAATCTGTCGGAGTAATCAAATGCCCGTGGTAAATTGTCGCATGATAACATGTCATGGCCTCATCTCCCAAAATCTCAGTCTGATTGCACTCCTTATCCTGAGTTTTGCACCAGTGCAGAAGTAGCAGTTTCCCTGTATGCTTGAAAAGTATTTTTCTTGTGTGCAACGTGTCACATTCTTGCCAAAATAAAACATAGAGGTTTTGCTACATTTTCGGTGAAGTGGTATGAAAATCGCAAAGGAAGCCACTGTCACAACTTGTGAGAAAAGCTTATGAACTGTATTTGGGCTGTAATGTCAGAGATCAAGATAAAGTTTGGGTGCCAAAGATTTGCTGCAGCTCATGTTCAGGCACTTTGGCAGGCTGGTTGAAAGGTACCCACAAATCAATGCCTCTTGCTGTTCCGATGGCGTGGTGTGAGCCCTAAGTCCACTTAAACGACTGCTATTTTTGCATGAACAATATCACTGGTTTCTCCCAATTTTCCATGCAAAAAATAAAGCATCATAATATACCCTCTGCTGTTAGATGTGTTGCTCATGATGATTCAATGCCAGTGCCCAGGATACCAGAATCTCATACTCTTGACTCAGATTCAGAATCAGAAGAGAATAAAAAAATGGCCACTCCATTCAGAAACAACGCCAAGTCAGGAGAATGTGGCACATCCTGGCTTAGTGAATAAGTCAAAATCTATTTACCTCCACTGCATAACAAGCTCACTTTGATAAAAATATTTGTGAAAGCGATGGATAAAAAAAGAGAAGGGTTTCCTTATTTAAGGACAAAACTTCCCAAAATAAGTGAGGCCAAGATGAAAGAAGGAATTTTCGTTGGTCCCCAGATTAAACAACTATTCAAAGACCATGACTTCAGTACAGAATTAAATGCTACAGAAAGAAGAACCTACAGACATTTTATAGCATCTGCAGGAGCTTTCTAGGCAATGAAAAAGCAGAAAATTACTGTAACACTGTGCAGGAGCTAATTTCATCCTACAGTGCTAAGGGATGTAACACATCATTGAAACTCTATTTTATGCATTCCCATTTCAATTTTTTTCCTGAAAACATGGCAGCTGTGTCCAATGAACATGGTGAAAATATCATTTGGACCTTCCCAGAATGGAAAAAACGGACAGGGGAAAATGGAGTCCAAATACTTTGGCTGACTACTGCTGGGGTCTTATAAGGGAGCCACTAACTGGCAAATATAAGGCACAAAAGAAGATGAAGTAAGTGTTTTATGACAATTTTTTTGTAGTTAGGATAGTGTAGAGATGCTCATTATTTGATACTGTACATTGTAATTAAAATCCAATATAGTAATTTTTTTATTACAAATTCAGTTTTTGAATTTAATCTCTCCTCCCTTAACATTGGCGGGTGACAGGACAATTAGGCTGTCATATTCAGATTCAGCAATGTCAAAACTATAAGAATCACCCTTAATTTTAACAGGAAGTGAAAAACAATTTTTTTTTGCTGACCAGTGTTACTTCAAGTTTCTGAGGAATCATTAAAGTTACGTGTTTCTGCTTGGTAGCAGTACCTTGTTTATTCATCTTTGGATCTTTCAAAGCCATTACAATAGCTTGATAAGATCCAGACCAAAGATAAAGTCCCAGCCACACGCCATAAGTTACAGACAGTGGAACTTCCAGTCTTGGGACTACTTACCTCACATACCGAACTATCAAAAGTGTCATACTAAAGGAATTCTACCCTATTTCAAGATGGAATTGGAAAGTAGCCAACCTACCGATGATCCTGTCAAGTTCCAGAAATGAACACAAAATGGAAAATCATAAGGGGTTCAGTGCAGAGCCTCTAACACTTCAAATATACAGTAAAATCCTGTTATGACTTTTTTGAAAATTCCAAGAAAATCTGACTTCTCAAGCGGGAAATTTCTTAAAAGGCAGGACCGAAAAGTTCTATTATTTTAATTTTTTTTGTAAACTTATTACATGTGTATGCTGAATTTGTACAATTTGCAGCTGTCTTAACACATTCTCACTTGTATCTGACCATTTAACCTTTTACTTTTCCTTGAAATATTTTTCAGGCATGGGTTGTCTTGCTCTTTTTTTTCAAAAACAGTAGTAATATACATCTTCAGATTCCACAGGTTCGCTTTTAGGTAGACCATAAGAGGTGGTCACCAGTTCCAGTCACTTTCACTAACTCTCCAGTGTCTTGAATTTATTTTCTAGAATTGCTGATGTAACTTACCTGCATACAGTCACCACAAATGTTTCACAATCACACTACACCATGATGCACTTATATTACTGCCCATAAATTACGTTTAAACAAGTTGTCACAATCGCCATCCACTTATCTCACATCAAACTGCTGTCCCCGCAGCAAAGCGTGACTTTGGCTAGCACACTTAAGCCTCTTCAAACGTTATTGGCTGCCTTAGTTTCCCCCTAGTCCCTGCCAGTTGAAGCAACACGTGAGCTGCCACATACCAGCATTGCCAAACGCAGCCTCATGCAGGTCACCGAACAGCCAGGATCGGCTTCCGTCTGCCCGATACAATTTTTCGATTGTTGTAACAGAGACCGAGTAGTGACTGAAGGCAGTCCATGCATCGCGGAAGAAATACGACACCCCCGCATCAGCCGTGAGGTTGCATCATTTTGCTGTGTGAAACGTGGCGGAAAGGACCTTAGAGATTAACCTACACGAACCGACTGCACCATTTGAACGCTGCATTTTGGAAACAGAACAAATGGAAACTCGAGGAAATTCTTTAAGATTCTGAAACAGACAATGTATTAAATGGGCAAAAAATTTTTCTTCAAATGTGTTACTTCTTAGGTGGGAGAGCCCTTATGTGGGAATGTATTAAAAGGGCAACGTGTAATATTAATCAAATGGGAGAATTTTGGTGCTTTTTTATTCTGACTTCTTAGGTGGAAAAACGTCTTAACCGGGGACATCTTAAACGAGTTTTACTGTATCTGTCTCTGTCACAGCAGTAACACTCTCCCATCCATCTTCTAGTTTGGCCCATTCTTTAGCCACTTATCAAAATCTACTTGCCTGTCAGCTGTCACTATATTTGACACTAATATTTTTATACTGGTAAATGGTATACGTTCTTAAGATACTATATAAAAGTCAGCAGCAAATCAATCACCTCTTTACCAACATTGTAACACTTTTAGACTGTGGCTGAACACATGCTCTATATTGGTCCCTGCTAAGTCACCTGTCACATACAGACAAGGGCATGTCCAGATAAATGAAAATATTTAAATTCCAAACAGCCCATAAGATTCTTGTATCTCCAGAAGAAATAAAACTGCATGAAGACAAAAAGAATTCAGAAATGAAAATAAATAAATAAAAAGTTAAAAAACAAAATAATGCTTTACATTGTAAATGTAGTTATACTGTCATTTGTCGCTTACAAAATATTACTCTTACCTGAAATTCAGTATCAACTCTTAAGTGTTCACTAGAAAGAAATTTGGTCAGCAGCTCTTTGGGAAGCTCAAAGAATTCCTCTTCACTGCATATTTGTGGAAAATGCAGCTGAATGAATTCAACAGCCATATTTGCCAGTTCCTCACAGTTGTGACCTTCAGCAAATCTGAGGTACAAAAATAAAACATCTTCATGTAACCAATCATCAGTAATCCTCCCTTGAATGTAACCATTCATGTGTCCTTCACATTCAGTGTAAAAATGACTACACTGAAGTCATCCCAGGCATTCAGTTGTGTCACTACACAGTGAAAATCAAAAGTTTGTATCAACCACATCTACCCTGATGCAATCAGTCTCCTAAAAGTACTTCATTGCATTTAATAACCACAGAAGCTTAAATTTGTATAAAATGGATGCCCTACCATACAGAGTCAGGCATTTGTATGAAAAAGTGTAAAGTTCTTCCCAGAATTTCCAATCAAAGAAACGAGTATAAAAGGCAACATCAACATCCCAACAGTTTACTCATTTATAAAAGAATGCTTGCTCCTCATTCAGTATACTCTTCTTGGTATACAAAGATAATTCAGCAAAGTGCCTGTGCCGTGTCAGGCACAGGAATTGTTGCTCCAGGCTTCCAAATCAGCTCAGCAACTGCCCCTCAAACCAACCTACTGCTTCCATTTCCTGGTTCCTCCCCCACTACCAAAGTGGCAGTGTTTTCCTGAGCTTGCCTACGTGAACCCAGTCCTTCCTTCGTCACTCTACAACCCGCGTCTGCAGAATCAACATCTAAATTTGGGTTTGGCTCTCTTACTTCAAAACGATGTCTTGGCCAATATCAAGATAGCAGAGTGTTGTCCAGTCCTGGGCGGTGCTGGGGTCATTTGGGGATTTGCATATTAAGCCAGCACCTCCAAGTATTTGTTTGTATGTGTGGGTGGAGCCTCTTTCAAATTGTGAGTGTATTTTTGTTTCAAGCTGCAAGTGTATTGTTCTTTTCCAAGCTACAAGTTGTATTACTGTCAAGTGTCCAGATTGTGACTCATGTGTTTCAAACTGTAAGTACTGATGTTGAGTTCTAATTGTGTTGTAAATAAATTTCTACACTGGATTTGGTTTTCCTAAGCACACACAGCGAACAAGTATTTGCGCCACAGCTGAGTTAGATTCATGGGGTTGTTGCAGTAGAGTAGTAGTAGTAGTAGTAGTAGTAGTAGTAGTAGTAGTAGTAGTAGTAGTAGTAGCAGCAGCAGCAGAATTACAGCCCATGCCAAATAGCAGCAAACTCATGAATATGTGGAACATACAGATAGAATAAAATGTAAGAAGTATCAAATATGAAGCATACACAAAATATATGCAGAGGGAGAAGATGGAGAACACTCACATCCAAATGTTTAAAAGAACTGACGTTGATAAAGTTACTGTTTGCAGTCACTGAAGGAGTATCATACAAAAATGTACGTAACATACATATGACAAAGCTGGACTCAAAAACAAGCTTTATTGCTGGTCAAATTTGTATGAAACAATTCCAACACAGCTGCATAAAACCAATAAATCTTTTAGTTTCATCAATCTGATCATCATGCTAAACTTCTTGAAAATCTGTCAATTAGTTAAAAAGTTACTGACAAGACACGAAACTTGGTCAGATGGACATGCGACATGATACAATTATAAGCTGTCTTCCATTACAAAATAAACAAAGGAGGCTAAGGGAGGCTTGTATGGCAATAAAGGCACACCAACTGGCAAAGCAGTACAGAGGACAAAAACTCAACCTACCACACAGTATTTCTGCCAACTGGCCAGTATTTAGTTTTACCTGTAGATTCCAATAGCATTGGTAGCATGAAGCTCATGTTTCAGAAACTCTGTACAGCCAACCACCACCTCCTTCAACTCCAGCATGTCTGCTGCCACCATTAACTCTTGCACATTATCTTGGTTAATGTCGATCTCACCTATAACAATCATAAAACCAAAGAATATTTGAATACCAATCTGACAGAAGGAACTGTACACAATTCACAGTAACCATCTGATTATCCAACACACTCTGTAGCTATGAAACCACTAATGACAGCAGAAAAGTGTAACTATGTAAGCACAGTAGAAGTCCTTTAATGTGGCA
Source organism: Coptotermes formosanus (assembly GCA_013340265.1). Lineage (NCBI taxonomy): Eukaryota > Metazoa > Arthropoda > Insecta > Blattodea > Rhinotermitidae > Coptotermes > Coptotermes formosanus. Next base: position 5,168,171 of record BLKM01003281.1, on the reverse strand, counting down.
CATGATAGTCCAGCACTACTGATATCAGGTCGTTCAAAAAGTAAGTACCATTTGGCTATAAAAAAATATATACTTAATGTAAAAATTTTTTATTCCCTACTATCAAATTCTACATACCTACATTTCTACATTCTACATACCTACATTTCTACTTTCTACATACCTGTTTTGACGTAAGCATCACCCACATTGACGCACTTGTCCTAATGGGGCACAAGGTGTTTATGCCCTGTTCATACAAGCGGGCCGCCAAACAGGCATGAGCCTTTTCTCAACACTCTCCTTCAACTTGTCATTGCTGTCATCAACTTGTCGTTGCTTGTCATTGCTGTCAGCAAGAAATCTCTTCAAGTGCAGGCACAGATGAAAGTCTGTAATGGGTGTGATCCACCAGTTCCCATTTGAATGAAGCAAGCAGCTGGTGAGTTCCAAGCTGCAGCATGTTGGCGCACACTGTCGTGCAAAAACAAAACTCCCGCACTAAGTATGTTGCGCCTTTTGTTCTTTATCACGCACCACAACTTGTTCAGGGTTTCACAGTAGGCTGTTGTATTGATTGTCGTGCCTCATGGGAGGAATTCAACCAACGAAATTCCATGCCTGTCCCATAACAAGGTGCACATGATTTTTCTGGTCGATATCATGTTTGGCAGCCCACTTTTATGAACACAGCATAAAAAACTTGTGCCCCATTACAAGAAGTGCCTCGATGTGGGTGGTCCTTACGTCAAAACGTAGATTAATTTCTGTAGAATTTGATAGTAATGAATAAAAAATTTTGACTTCAAGTATATATTTTTGTAGCCAAATGGTACTTACTTTATGGATGAGCTAATAGCTTGGCACTTGAGGAAAGTAGTCCCAAGACCAGAAGTTCTGCTCTCTGTAACTTCCAATGCACATAGTGATTCCATGACTTTATCTTGAGTTATGTGGACCTTACTGAGTCCATCAAGCTTTATAATGGCATAAAAAGGTTCCAAGATGGGCATACAAGGTATTGCTGGCAACAGGAAACAAATAACTCTAACAGTTCCTCAGAAACTTGAAACAATTCGGAGGCTTGCAAGTGGTGGAAGTTGAAGAGACATTATGGCTCATAAAACACATCCATGAACTGAATTTTATGAGGACGCATATAAGTGTCATGCGTGTCTCTTGTAACTTTTTTCTCCCTGATGATGGCCCATACACAGCTGAAATATGTGGGAGATTATAATAACATATAATGATATTGAACAATGTAAGTGTATTTACTAGGACTTTTAATAACATGTTCTGTTATGTTGGTACAGTGCCAAGTAATAATTTTTTCATAAAACACTAGCTGCAATCATGCCTGATGAAAAAATCAGCAACAAGCACACATCAAATTGCTCATGAAACTGAAACAAACTGCCAATGAAACCTTCAATCTGTTACATAACATTTATGGAAAACATAACAGAGACTTAAAAGCACTCTCACAAAATGATATGAGGGGATGCTTTAAGGCTCAGAAGGCTCGTACAGAACAGTATGTTGCTTCTGATGGAAATCACTTTGAAGGGGGTAACATGTAGACACAATAAGTATGTTTCTGAAACTAGTCTCATCATATAATAGCAACACCTCACACATACATTAATAACCACCACCAGGAATAACACGTTCTGAACGTCTCATATCATGTGCACTTTCAAGAAGTGTGTTTCATTAGAACAATCACGCCACTTCAAGAGGCACATGTTATCATCTGTTTATGAAGCACTGAAGTCACTGTTAAATGACAGACTGGTCAAAATACAACATAACCACAATGTTATGACAATGTGAGATGGCTCCGACCTGAGATCAGTCATGCACTGTTATGTTAAAAATACTGTGACACTGACACTATTGTTAATGCAAATGTATATCATTCTTACAATGTTTACTTCAGTGCATTTACATCACTGGCTGGCCAATCAGTAAAATGCATTGCACTACCCCTACTTTAGTGACTTCTTGACTAAACACAGTGGTCTATCAAACATCAGTTCCCAACTGATATCATTACCACCTTGATAATTCAATTTCTAGCCTTTATGTAGCAAAGGAGACATCCTTCATTTTTAATTTTTAAAAACACAGTAAAGCATAAATAAATAAAATGGAACAACTTAAACATTTCATTTTTGGAAAGTAAGTTGTGTTAATTTATTACATTACAAACATGACAGAAACAGTGTCTACTAACAGAAAAGACTCATAGACATGTTGGTCTTGATCTCTTCATGTGACAAATCCTTGCTACAATGCAACAAGTGGTCACTCACCATCCTCTGTGAATTTCAGTACAAAGTACTTAAGTACATAAAAAAGAAAGTTTCAGGTTCTCCCTCAATTGTTATTGTAAAATTATTTTCAAAATAAAATCACATTATGAATACCACTATGTGAAAACATTAAATCTCACAGATATGCCCTGGCAAAAGTTAATTTACACTTCAGTGAACAATCTCTGGACATGACAGAACTTTACATATCACCACATACTGAAGGAAACAGACCAATTTCAATTCCATGCAGCCACAACTCCCAACCTGCAAAATGCTGATCAAGATTTAAATAAGCATTTTTCATGGTGGTGGACTGGAACAGAAGGTTCAAAACTATGGCCACCTTGATCCCTAAACCTTACTCTGCTCGACCGTTACCTATGGCTGCATAAAAAAGTTGGTTTGGAGTGTGAAAATCAATGACATCTGTCTGAAGCAAAGAGTCAGAGACACTGGTGCATTCATAATTCCATATGCTCTCACTACTGTGTGGCAACAACAGTGACTTGACATGTGCAGAGTAACAGTATGCATCACACAACACTTCACTTACAACAGCAAATATTTAAAGTTTCTCTTTCATTCTGAGCTTCACTCATGAATACAGCATTACTGTCAAAAAACAGCTAAGCTTCAAAATGACATCTAAACTTCAGGAACACAATGTTTTACATACCTGTATATATGAAATCAATCAGACTGTTGAGGATCTGTGGAGGAATATCATGTAGCTCTATTCTGTCCATCTGTTCCTCTAAAAGTCCTGTTGTGAACATTGCCTGGAAGTACAGGCTACTAGCAGACAGGACAGCTCGATGTACCTGAAATTAATGTTTCAAACAGTGAATAAACAACTGTTTTGATACCCTGAAGCCCTTACTTAACAGATGACCCAAACAAAATTAGAGGTATAACCATGCCAAAGTCTCTAAACAATTCAAAACTGCAATTTTCAAAATATATGCTACGCTTCTGCAGGTTGTGGTGTTCAGATAGTACTACCCAGGACTTACCTAAGCAGCCTTTCAATTAATTTATGACGTACTAAGTTACAACATGCTCACTTCTTACAGGTGATATTACCCACCATTATACTCAACCACAACTTAAAACCGTTTCTAAATAAAATATATCGCCAAATTCACCATTATATGACATACTGCTTTTTCTTTCACTTGTAATAATGAAACAAAATAAACTCTGGGGAATACACACAACTTTATCAATTCTTAGGCCAATTCTACAAATTGGTAATGAAAATGTGTCAGTATCCACAAGTTGATGGGGTAAACTCATTTATACCAACCAGGCCAGAGCACTTTGACAAGAGATCTAAGAAGAGATGAATAGCTGCAAAATCTGTGCCTCATCTGCTCACTGATATGCAACAGGAAAATCACATTAATGTGAATCAGGACACAGTTGCATTTTAAGGTCACCACATGTCAAAACTCAAGCTAGCACAGAAAAGGATGAGACCTGATGACACAGAGATCAAAGAATATAGGAAATGTATGACAATGCACCACTGAGGTGTGTTCAGACCTTAGCATCCTGCAACCTGCTCCTAATCCTCTGTGGTCACACTTGTTGTTACTGTTGACAACTGTGTGCATATTCTAGAATATTGCTGTTGTTGTTATTATGGCCTGTTGTTATATTTCTTTGCAGAACCTGTTGTTTATATGACTGCAATGATTTTGTTAAGTTTATCCATCATATATACAACCTCAAATCCTCACCATGTGGAAAAAGAGCAACATTTCACAAACGAATTTGTAAATATATCCATAATCTACCTATTTGCCAAATTTCATATTCCTAGGCACAATCAATAAACATTAAATATTATGATTGAAATTGTTATTTTATTTAAGTATGCTTCAAGTAAATCACATGCAGAAGTAAGATCAGTATCAATTACCATCGACGGCAACTATGGTAAGGCAAGTTGTCAAGTATTCATACTGTATGTAGGTCTTCATTCTTTGTCCAATTTTAATCAAACTTGAATTTCTCAACATATTTTAGTAAACCCCCCACACAAAATTTCATGAAAATGTGTCCAGTCGGAACAGACTTATTCCATCTGGATGGACATAACAAAGCTTTTGAAACTTTGCAAACATGCCCAAAAACAATCAAAGGTTGCACTTGTCCAGTTAAAAACACATGGCTTCTGCAAATATTTCTAACAACGGTGTACCCACTGGATTCGCTGCAACCCGTCATAAGGGAACTACTTACAAGAAACGGGATGGAGTGGAAGGTAAATACAGTTATCACCAAGAAAAATATACAATCTCAAATTATTTGACCATACCGTATGTGACTCTTGTTCTAACATTTTTCAACATAAAGTGTTTTAAATTAAATACATGTAACTCTCGTTTTGCGTGATTTCATTTAATGCTACTTGAAAATTTACACCACTTTTCCAATTTACACGATAATTTTCGCTTTAATGGGACTTGGCATAGGCAATCCGTGGTCATGCTTATCTTCTGTAGGCTAGCGGGAAGTGACGCCACTGTCACACTATCAGTCGTTTATGGAGTGATTGTTCATCATATAAGCAGCATCACATTTACTTTGCTCTTCAACAGCATTGGCTTTTGTTAGCAATACGAGTGAGAAACGTAAATCTGCATCACCTAGTGCAATCCAAGTGAAAAATCAGTCAAGGACAAAGGGTACTGAAGAGAAATTACATGTAATAAGCTGATGTGAAAAAGGTGAACGAATTGTTGATATAGGCTGTAATGTTAGACTTGCTCACAGGAGCATACATACAATTCGTGATAATGCTGATGGGATTAAAGAAGGTGCTAAGTCAGGAACTACAGTGTTTGTTTGCATAGCAAGACTACCACAGTCCTATCTGAATGAACTGTACCAAAAACTATGAATGTGAGTCCCTTACATTTTTACTGCATTAGAAATAAATAGGTATATTGTACAAAAATGTAGGTATACTATATAGAAATGTGTATATACTGTATATAAAGTACATACATACTCTACAGGTCCACATGTTCACTAGTGGTATAGTCATACACTATATAGGATGGGGTTGTCAGCCCCCAAACCCCCAGGTAATACATTGTTTTAAACAGGAATTTTGTATTCGATTTGCATGATTTCAATTTGCGCGACATTTTTCAGGAAAGTAATCCTGGTGTAAAATGAAAGCTGCCTGCATATGGAATGTAATTTGGGTCTCAACAGCATACTGTTTATTCACTTTGCAAGAACCAACTGGTATCTGCAATACACAAACACCACGGGTGATGATATGGAAAATAGCACTGTTTACATCTCAAGATATCTGCATAGCTCCTGTATGGATACATAACACACAGAATGCCTCATATGTAATGTGGGACGTCTAACATACATTTCCACTTCTGAATCATATGGCAGATCTCTGTGATATTTGGTATGGAATGTTTAAGTGTGTAACACGTATGTTCTTCCCCTAACATCAGAGAACATGTTTCACACTCATATCAAACAGCAGGCAAAATAAAGTACTGTATAATTTAATCTCTACGTTTTTAGAAAGCAAACATGAAGACAAAAAATTCTGGGCCAAATGGTAGCATACACTCCTTGAATTTAATTTGATCTTAATTTCTTTGTGCATGCAATTCTGATTCATTAGTGTCACTGCCAAATACCTTAACTTTTCCACATTTTGAAAGGATCTATTAGCCATCTCTATGTAGTAATTTTGCCAGGAATTTAGTCTTCTCATTATTTACTTCTACACGAGCTTGTTTTGCTTTATAGTATTTATGTTTTCTCCCAGTAAATAAATGGCATCAGCACAGACCAGAAACTGACGTGTCCCATTCAATTTCAACCTGTCCAAGTTTACTTGGACCTTCCAAATGGCATACTCTAAAGCAAAGTTAAAAAGTTATAAACAGTAAAGCATTTCCTTTTTCATACCATTCTCAATAGGATGCGTATTAGACAAATGTTTTCCTACCCATACTTTACTGCAGGTTTCACCTAAATACATAGTAAATAACCTAACTAGTTTAGTGGGTATAACAAGCTCAGTCATATTGCCATTATGTCTCAAGTATTTCATGATTGCAGAACCTATGGTCAGTGGTTGACCTGTTACATCAAAACTGATACTAATGTTCACCGATAGTTTCGTCTACATGTGGAACTGACCTTGACAGAGAACTGCTGGATGAAACTGACAATGGTGATATGCCTCACTAATCACAACAATCAGTTTTATCATCCTCTTTATGACTACATGTAACATAGGAGTCCTTCCATTGTTGAGACAATTCTTTCTTATTTTAAATAGAATACATATAAATACACATATGTTCTACCTCCTACATGAATAAATATTTGATCCAGTACCTTCTGATTTATATCTTTATGACATTTCAATAGCCATTTCAACCTCAAATGCACTAGGCTTGGGTACTAGAAGATCAGCTGCCTAATATCATTAACCTCACATACATTCAGGAACTGACACAACTGATTCTTACATGTATTCAAAATACCACATGACCCTACAAGCAGATCTTCCTTCTCATCTTCTACCAAGTTAATTCCAGGCTGGTAAGCCATCCTAAATGAACTCATGCTTCTATACAAGCCTGTATGCTCCTTCTTATTCTTACACCCGCTTCTGAATGTTGCATAACAATGAGAAAGGTGAAACACTGGACTTAGAAGCCTCAAGGTAGGTTAATCCTCTGGGCGCAGCAGCAATAGGTATGTACAGTCCAGTTCCAAATATCTTGACACTTGGAAGGTGTTTAAGGAATATGGGGAGGGTGGGGTAGGTATTCTCCTGGAAAGTGTACATGACTCAGTAAATATTACCAGTTCAAAAACACTTATCACTTACATTAGAGTGCCTATGCCGGCTCGTAATGTTGTAGCAGCCAATATATTTGGGACTGGTACTTACACTGATATCTGCTGCCATAAAGAACCTGCTATCTTCATACCATGCCCCTCCCTCTCCTTCCATCTTTCCCCACCTCCTCACCCCATAAGTTTCAAGATACAGAAAATATGCATCCATCCACCCATCCACCCATCCATCCATCCATCCATCCATCCATCCATCCATCCATCCATCCATCCATCCCTCTATCCGTCCATGCATGCATGCGTGCGCGTGCACGATGCACGCACACACACATATACATAGGAACATACATACACACGGCCATGCATGTGCACGTATACACACACACACACACATGTGCATACATTCCATGGATCTGTAAGTTTCACACAAGAGGATAGGATGTGGAGTAAGTCATGAACATACAAAAAAATACAAAATATACAGAATTTTACAGTGCAAAATATTATAAACATTTTATATAGTCTTATATTTAAGTATTATGGGTCATCTGTGCACAAAAAGAATTCATCTGCAGAGTAGAAGGAGTGTGCATTTAAGTATCTGCTTAGTGCTACTTTAAATTGTGTCTTTGCATTCTTAAGATTTGTGAGACAACATGGTGAACTGTTGAAAATTCTGATGCCAGAATAGAATGCACTTTTCTGAAAACAAGATAGTTTGGCAACTGCTCAATGAAGACGGTGCTTACTCCCTGTATTAATACTGCGTACTGATGAACTTGTTTGAAATTTTTCTTGATTATTAACAAGGAAGTTCATTAATTTAAATATATATTAGCAAGGAACAGGTAAAAAGCCCTAATTTTTTAAACAGACTTCTACATTGTTTCTAAGACGTGCATCAACCATAATTCTCATGATTTTCTTTTGTAAAATAAATATCTTCCTTCTGTTGGAAGAATTATCCCAAAAAATTATTCCGTACTTTATAACAGAAAATATGAGAAATAAATTGACTTGAGAGCGTTAATGTTGCTGATGTGGAACATCCACCTAACTGCATAATATGCTCCACTTAATTTAGGAATAATTTGATCAATATGATACTTCCAAATTAGGTGGTTATCAAGATGTAAGCCAAAAACTTTTCTATTTACTATTCCTTCTATGTACTTATCTTTATAACCAATAGTCAATGCACAGTGTGGTCAATTATTCATTACAAATTTCATTATATTTGTTTTCTTTAGACTTGGGACTAACTTGTTAGCTGCAAACCATTCAATCATATGAGACAGAACTATGTTTGATATTGTAGGGAAATCCCCAAAATTTCAGTCAGAGATTATGACACTAGTGTCATCAGCAGATAAATAATTTTAACAAATCTAATCCATGATGCAACAATGAAGAATATAAAAAACTACTAAGATTGCAAATTTTGATATGTCACTAGACCTTACCTTCATAACTCTGCCACCTGCAACAATCTCAACATCACAAAATCTAGTGTTCTGACGAAGAAAATTCAAATTTTGAAGCACCTTTGAAGCATAGTGATGACATGAATACTTCTTGTCCACTGCAGAAGTACTTGAAATTTCATTGCCATTCAGTGATGGTGTGGCTAAGTGTAGCTGCTGCCCTGTAGCTGATACTCGACCACCTGATGAATCCCCGCTTTTGAGTGGAGGCATTTCAACGCTAGCCATCAAATCATGGAGAAAGTGGCGACTCCGAGCTGAAAGATAATTGTTGTCTTAACAAAGTTGCAATGACTCTGAACGCAGTTCTTTCCTTTGAAACCAAAATACCTCACACGACTGTCTGAACAAACAAAACTCACTTTTCTGTGTGAGAATGGTGCGTCTGGATTATATGAGGCCTGTGTGAACGATGTCTTCTAAAACAGACTTTCACTCCAGCATATTTTCTCGTCATTTGTTGCCGTGCACCTAGTAGAAAATACACACACTACGTGAAAACATTAATACTAAAAAGTGAAATGTTTGTAACATCTGTACGTTCAAATGACCGATGAGAAACAGCTGACAAGTGTTGAGTCAAAAAAAAGGTCAACCATTAACACACGTTAAGTTAGGTCTTACAAATACAGGATAACATACAAGACGTTATCAACCATGCGCATGAATGAACAACATATTAACGCACTGCAATTACGTCAACAATTAAATTACACTACGTTAAAACAATAGAACCCTACCCTAATACCCACACCTCCCCCACCCATCGACGTTCCTCCTTACAGCACTATCAATCCTACAACGGATTACACTCCTACTTTCTCTTTTATTGCGCATGCGTATGTTGCATTCGATATCTCGATTGCATTGTCGTCCACACCAAACTGCACAGCCATGGATCACTGCACACCTACGTTGTCCAAACCCTCAGAATACCTAGAACACATTGGAAACTCCGTGGAATCGTACATTACAGCGCTACAAGCGGCTTACTCGTCCTTATGTAGCCGGCGTGGGTCGGCGACCGTAAATATAGAATGCTTCTTGTGGGAACTTCTGGAACTATGTAGCATGACATGGGTAAAACAGCCTCCTCCCATTCGATACCATATCTCCACCACCATCCCAGCCGTTCTGTTGGTATTAAAAAAAAGACTAAATTCGAAATTATTAAAAACCAACTAAATACACTTATTAGACAATATATCTTATTATTTTATATTATATTTTCTCCGACATATTTCTGGAGAGATCAAAATATAATGTAAAATAAGAAGGTACGTTTATTGCCTAATACACCTACTTAGTTGGTTTGTAACAAATACAGTAATGATATAATGCATGGAAAATGCAGAATATTAGGACTCAAAATTATAGTCTTCTTGGTTATGGGACCAGGTAATCTGACTGGCGGGTACCGAGATTTCGGCCAGGAAATGGAGTCATCGCTTGTATGTAACCCCTCGCGTCCATCAATTATCTCTATTTTGGATAAATATAAATTTTATTCCAAGCCTTAAATCCTGACATGTGGCTGGCAGTAGACTGACATCTGTGTGCCGGGGTTTCCTCCCCGAGCACCTTGTTTGCGTGCGCACCTACCTATTTCCCCTCCCTTACCCCTCCTTCCTTTCGTCCGGTTCGCATTTGTCCTAACTCGTCACTCTGCGTCCGGCCAGCTTCTAGTTTTCATCAAAATTCGGTTTCGGCGGGGAGGCAAAATTCCGTCTGGAAGATGCTTGCTGGGGTCGGAGTCCCTCACCTGGCGGCGTGGTCCCGCTGATGGAGCTTTGGTTTGGGTTTAGCCCCACGCCTCCAGGGAGGTACCTTGGTTTCTGTGTTTCTTCAGTTTGGCACGTACAACATTTTGTGTTCATTATTGTAAGTATTGTAAGTATTTCTGTTTGGTTACTTCCACTCATGTAATTTTATTTATATTAAATTTGTTATGTTAATTTATATTTTGGATTTTGTCTTGTGTCGCTGTACTGCCCAGCGAGGGTGGGGCAGTGAGTTGGTAGGTCAGAGCGTGGTTGGGTTTGGTTGAGTTGAGTTGATAGCACAGAGCGTGTTTAGTTATTTTAGCAGATTGTTTATTGTGCTGGTTGTATCTGTTATACAACCCTTCAGGTTGCCTGGTATATCTTGGACCCTCAATATGAGTACTGGCATTATGTAAGACGTACTACCGTTGGTGGACTTTGGTATTGTAACCGACCTAAGTGGATTACGGCTCTCTTTGGTTTTGTTGTCATTAGGTGTGTATTTTATTTATAAAAACAGTCAAAAGAGCCAGAGTATGTCCATCACGAATCTAAATTATTTGTACAAAGATGAGCTCGAGTACGAGTTGGGGACTAGGGGCGTAAGCAGTCTTGGGGACGTCCCACTTTTGCGTAAAATTTTTCGCTTTATCCAAGCAGAAGAGGTGCCCAGTAATATCCAGAACTTGGGGAAATGTGACGTGGGGGAACTGTTTAAGAGTGTGCAAGTTAAACTGGCCGAGTTAGAAAGGTTGACTGGGCAGGATAATAACAGCCGACCGTTGTCACGGGTCAGAGTCTCCACGAGGGTGACGCATGTCAGGAATCGTCTTCGCCATTTGCGGGGTTTGGATCCGGAGTTCATAGGCGAATTTAACCTTTTAAAGCCTAGCGGTAACTTTACATACGACCAGGTTTAACATTAAAAAATTCTACGTGGTGCCCACATTGCGTTTATGTGTTTTGTACGGATCTCAGAACAAACAGCAACTTTTGCCTTATAAAACATTAAGAGACTGGTTTTTATGACCGAAGTGGAGAGTGTTTACAGCGCGGTACGCACTGAGTCCTTATATAAAACAGATACGCTTCGTCTTTAAAGGGTTAAAGTTAGTTTGGAAAGTTTGGACTCCCGTCTGGACAGTGTTGAAAGGTTGTTGTCGAGCGTTTGTGAGGACGAGGAGGGAAGCCGTGTTCATCTGGAACAGACCGGAGACGTAGGGCATGTTGTTAGTGGAGGCGATGTGGATTTTCGCTCAGTTTTTGGCGGTGCATGTCGGCAAGAAATGAGTCTAATAACAGCGGCCAGCGCATCGGACGAGGTGACTGCGCAGAGTATGGACAACGAGCAGCAGAGGCCGGATCCGGAATTGGAAAAGATTACAGTTAGGTTGGAGAAAGGTGAAGGTGTCCCTGGCTATTCCCTGTCGCGGGACGTTTTGTGTTGGGTTCCGAGCCGTGGTGGTGGTCAGAAGATTGTGGTGCCGACGGCCGCGGTGCCAATGGTCTGTGAATATTTTCATACCTCACCTGTAGGAGGTCATCTTGGTGTCTAGAATTCTATCTCGAAGATCCGAGAAAATTTTGCTTGGAAAAATATGTATGAAGAGATTCGCGATTGGGTGTTACGGTGCCAGACGTGTGCCAGGATTAAACCAGCGCAAAGTTCTCGGGTGGGTTTGCTGGCCTCTGAGGTCGCGCAACGTCCCTTTCAGAAGTTGTTTATTGATTACGTGGGCAAGCTACCCCGTACTAAGCAAGGGAACTGTACGCTTTTAGTTTGTGCTGACGCCTTTTCTAAGTTCGTTTGGCTTGTTCCTGTGAGGAAGGCCACTACTGAAGCTACTATTAAAGCACTGAGGACTAATATTTTCTCCAGTTTTTCGGTCCCGGAAATTATTGTCTCCGACAACGCACAATGTTTTGTGTCCGAAGAGTTCCGACAGTTTTTTTTGGTCTAGGAATTTAGCACGTTACTACTACCCCATATTACCCTTAGCCGTCTTTAGCCGAGCGCTTCAACAGGAATCTACGATTAGCGCTCAATGCGTATCACGCCAAGTCTCAAAATACATGGGACGTGAATTTGGATTGGCTCCAGATAACTTTTAACACTGCTTCTCATGAGTCAACTGGTAAAACTCCTTTCGAGATTATTTTCCCGTTTAGGGCAGGGACCCCCTTGTTGAACAAATGGGGCATTCAGGATCTCCTGTCGGCTAAATGTTCGCCACGCAAGCTAAGATGCGTGTGGGACGACGTTCGCCGAAGCTTACGTCGCAGTCATCAGAAGATGGAAAAGCGGTACAACAAGGGTCGTTTGACGAATAAGTATAAGGTTGGCGATAGTGTGTGGTTCAAGAATCATCACATCAGTCAGGCTGCCAAGGGTATTTCAGATAAACTATCGTACCGTTGGGATGGACCGTGGGTTATCAATTATTTTTGACCCCTGTTACGGTCAGGTTAGTTGACCCTCAAGATCCTACCCGTCTCGCGCGGGCTCACCTTTCTCAGCTGAAAGCCACACATATACCAGGGTAGTTGTTTTGCATTTTATTATTTTGGGTGTTGTACGTGACCACAGTTTGTTTTTTGAGGTGTTATTTATTACGTGCCTAGTTATATTATGTATGGGGAATGTTATGTATTTGGATTTGGAGCATATTTGGGGTTTCTCTTGGTTGGGTGTGTGAGGTTGGGCGCAAGATATGTATTGTTGTTATCCCTTGGTTAAGTATGTGTTGTTATCCCTTTTCCTGTTATGTTTGCACGCGATCCGGCCAAGCGACGATTCCTAGCGACGACACCTGGACCGGTCTGTTCCAGTCAAGTGCACTATGGTACCCGCTGGTGCGGCTCGTGGAAGATCTGGACGAGGCTACGCACGTGTATGGATACGGCGCGTGCTGTGACGGAAGTGGCAGCGTGTGGTGGAGAAAGTAGCACGCGCTACTAGGGGTGGACGCTACTCGGTTCCTCTGTGGTATTAATGCTTTCGGCCGCCGGACAGTCTGGTTCTGGTGTAGCATGAGGGAGTGCGGACCGAGGTGATACGAGAGGAGTTGTTCAAGAAAGCATCGAGTGTTCTAAGTGGTTATTGACACGTGTGAAAGTGCCTCACGGTGTGATGAACATGATAGGACACGTGACAGAGTCTCAACGGGAACACTTGTACTTTTATTGGCCCATGGTCAATTTTGGAGGTTGGGACTGTACCGGGCGTTTCCTCCCCGAACACCTTGTTTGCGTGCGCACCTACCTACTTCCCCTCCCTTACCCCTCCTTCCTTTCGTCCGGTTCGCATTTGTCCTAACTCGTCACTCTGCGTCCGGCCAGCTTCTGGTTTTCATCAAAATTCGGTTTCGGCGGGGAGGCAAAATTCCGTCTGGAAGATGCTTGCTGGGGTCGGAGTCCCTCACCTGGCGGCGTGGTCCCGCTGATGGAGCTTTGGTTTGGGTTTAGCCCCACGCCTCCAGGGAGGTACCTTGGTTTCTGTGGTTCTTCAGTTTGGCACGTACAACATTTTGTGTTCATTATTGTAAGTATTGTAAGTATTGTAAGTATTTCTGTTTGGTTACTTCCACTCGTGTAATTTTATTTATATTAAATTTGTTATGTTCGTTTATATTTTGGAGTTTGTCTTGTGTCGCTGTACTGCCTAGTATGGGCCCAGCGAGGGTGGTGCCTCTGTAGCAAGGACATTGATCACAAATATCCAACTGATTCTAACATTGCTAATTCCGTGCATGGTCGTAATCCTAACTGCTATATTATAACCAACTAAATGCACTATTTCACTTTTTCACCTTATTTTCACTTCAATCTGACATGATCCGACGCTTTACCACGTCATCTTGAGGGACTGCACTAATGCTTTTTCTGCTGACAGGCTTGTTCTGCTATCTGCATTTGCTACGTTGTTCTTTTCCATGAGGCTTGTAGTAAATAGTCCGATGTCTAAAACACTAAAACTTAGTACACTAAAACTTGGTCTTTTAACAGCTTAACTAAAATAAGTTGTTCAGGTGGTTCATACGCTTCGTTGCAGTCTTAGGTTGTGCGCTTTGTTAGTTGTGTGTCGTCATATATGCTGCGGTCATAATTTATTCCCTGTAGTATATCTTGGTGTGCATTGTTTGTAGCCAGCAACCAACTGGTCTGTTATCGGCTTGTATCTTGGTGTGTGTTGTGTTGTAGTTAACAGTTAAATTCTGACTACAACACGGAATATGGAGAGTATTTAGACCCTATGGGCTATTCCTCACACTCCCACAGATACCTAAGACACTGTCAATGTAACATTCACCAGCCCAGTGATGGAGTCACCTTCATCCCTCAAACTGTTTCCCAACCCAATTAAACCTTAAATATGAGGGGCAGCTTATCACATCAAACGGGACAACTCCAAGGTAATGGTGTGAAAATTCTCATGTGTTACATACCTTCAGTCCAGAAACTTCTCACATACATCACAGCAGACAGGAACGTGACTGCTAAATGCTACCTGCTTTGCAGAACCCTGGTTGGTAATCTGTGGCACAAGTCTTTGGGATGGGACAAGGTGGAAAAAAATGAAGTTGGTGTTTAGAACCCCATGGCAAGTGGATCGGGCGGGGAGGAAACTTGGCGTCTATTAGCGACAATGTTTGATGCGCTGCAGTTTGCACTTTGCATTTTTCACTACAGATGGCAAAAGGACAGTCAACCAATCACAGGCCTGTATTAATTTCGGCGTCTAACGTATTTTTAACGGTTGTGGTTGTAGGCCTTTAACGAGTTATCGGAAGTGTGGCTTGTTGTATCAGGGCTGTGGATTCGGTACACAAAACTTCCAACTCCGACTCCTTCATAAAAGCTCAATATGTATTAATAATGGTAAACCTATAAGATATTTCATCACTACCACGTGAATCATCAGGCTACTTTTTAGAAATAGAACCTATAGTTAAGCATAAGTCTAATGGTTATTGTAGCTGTCAGGGTTCTGGGTTTGGAGTATCCAGTTAAGATTTAAGATTGAGGTCGGAGTCGGTACATTTTTACCGACTCCGACTCCACGTAAAATTCCTTCCGACTTCGACTCCGACTCCACGACTCCGAATCCGACTACGCAGCCCTGTATTGTATAGTGAGTCTGTTTATATCTACAAGGTAAGATATTGTTATCGTTATAGCATATGTGTGAAAATTGTGTTCAGTAATAACTGTTGTTCTACAATAATATGATTGTAAAAGTTTCAAGATTTCATTGCCTCTGAATAATTTAAAATATTTTGCTGACAATGTTTAATGAATAGTGACATCAGTGAAGGTCAAACATGAGTCGCCATAAGTAATGATGTGTTAGAGACTGCAAAGGAAGCAGCAGCAATGAAAATCTGAGATTCTTCACGTTTCCAAGGGATCCGGTATGATGAGATAATTTACATTAACGCTATGCGAAGAATGCAGCTCTCTGTTTATAGAGCCATGACCAAATAAAACAATTCCGGACTGATAGCTACAATTTGTGCATTAGAACAAAATTATACCGTTTACTCCTCAGTCGTAACTACAGGACCAAAACTACATAGCATTCAAATTTAAATAGGATGCAGACCAGCTTCCATGTCCCACTTCAATCAGTTCCACAGGCAACACTCTGTGAACCTCAGGCCCCTTGAGTTTATATCAACTTCTTTATAATGGACTTAAGCATGAGAAAGTCTATGGATACCCGACAGTGGATATTCGAAAATAAAACACACGTAACACCACACGAAATCATCCATTTTTAAACTACAATGACACAAGCATAGATCAGATTTTATCAAAGGTATTTCGCCTGAACGAATCTCTTATTCACGGATTATTAGCACACAGAGTAAAACCTTCCCCTTTTGTTTTGCGCTTTTAGTTGTGTAGAATTTGTAATTAACTTGTTTGTAGTCATTCCTTTTATGTTGGAAACGAATGAATAGGGTTCTGTCAACATTAATGCAGATTCTGTAATAGAAATTTCAACAGCATGTGTTAATTAGTGATCAGTGTTTTGTATATTTTTTATTTCGATTTGCAACTGTGAAACAGGTCAAAATAGTTCCTCAGCAAATTTTCACACATTATATGCCCGCCACTTGCCGCCATGCTGAGCTATATGAATTAAGCGTACACCCTACTAACCTACCTCTTGAAGATCCATTCTAATATCTTCCATCCATGTCTAGGTGTCCCCCATTAATCCTTTCCACTTCCCCACCAAAACTCTGTCTGCATCTTTTCTTCGATTTACACAAAGTTTTCAGTGAAACAGTACTCGAAATTGATATCAACAATTATGGAAATATGATAGTATAATACAGTGTTGTTGGATACCCAAAAAAGGGGGCACCCTTGGGCATGTGGCTGTCATTGGCTGTAGTTACTGATTATGCATTGTATTGTACCAATGAAAATTGTAATTTTTGATGGAAGCTGTATTTGAGTTGTACTATGAATCTGACAGGGGAACCTGCATCTGAGACTGTACTGTGAACTTCACTCAGTATAAAGAAATAATCCATCTACTGAGCACTGTGCAGGATTTATGTGGCAAAGTACTGAAGAAAGTGAAACTTCAACCGTCGCACTGAATTAGGGCAGCTCGCTGCCCTCTGCCAGCTTAACTTCATCTAAATATTTGTGTATTCATACATTTTTATCTTTGTATGTCTCCTCGAAAAAAAAACTTAGAAGGTACGGGACTTGTGTTGGCCCCCAGACGACAGTGTTGCAAATGCCAGTACCTTGTCCTCAGCACTGTAATTCTATCAGCAATAAAGCTTCATACGCAGCTGACTGGAGTTTTCAGCCACGAACAACACCCACCTCCCTCACCTACCACTCGGCAAGGTATGTTTGCATGTATGACCAACTTATGGTCCCCATGTAGAATAGCTTTTCTGTAGTCACTGCTATAGACCAGGGACACAAATCTCAGGCTCTAAGTCACACGGATTACTAAATTTTATATGGAGGCGCCTAATATTTGGGGGTCCTCAGCATGGAATTGGCTGCATGTCAACTTTCTGGCACCTCAAATTTTGAGGTGGCTTCTATATTTTTGGTAAATCTGCAGACCCATTATACACAATTGTACAGGGTTGCGTGTGTGGCCACTAATAAACATGTGAATAACTTAGCACATCAGGGGTCAATAATATAACCAATCAAACAGCACGTCTATGTGGTCACCTTCACACAGACACACAGAGGCATTATTTTGCCAGTAGTGTGTGTACAGGAAGACTGTAATTCCTAATGAACAAGTCTGAAGGCATAAGGCAGCAAGCAGACTTACGTAGGAAGGTAAATACTAATCATATTTCGTAGGCCCTACCTCTTCTACCTACTCACAGTAGGTGTCAAGGTTGTTTATTTTCACTTGATCACACTCAGACACACACCACAGTCTGTAGGACTCCTCTGGACGAGGGATCGTCCCGTCACAGAGACTTCTAACTAACAACACAAGCACTCACAAGAGACAAACATCCATGTTCCAGGGCTGCTCAGGAGGGCCTGAGGATGGCCATCATTTGTGATGGCTATCCGAAGGTACAAATCTCTAAGGATGACTTTGGTATGATCCAACAGGCTACTGGTGGGCCGGTAGATGAGCTCCCTGAAAGAGGTTCACTCCCAAGCTAATAGATACCTACTGGACAAAAGGGGCTGCCATTTTTGTATGTCTCAATGAAGAAACTAAGGATTGGCTGGCTGGGGAAGTGCCTAAAATGAATGTGGGTGAGGGATCAAAGCTCAGGATGATGGGCTTAGAGGCTCTCCGGACATACAACAGAGTGGTGGCTTGATTTCCGGGCCCCGGGGAGGACACGGAGCGTTTGTTTCAGCAGCTTAATGGGTTGAACCGGGGACTGGTCAGCAGCCAGTGGAGTTTGTATGAGCGCAAGGAGGAAACCAGTGGTGTATGCCTTGTGCTCGTCACCGATACGCAGTCTGTTACCATACTGGAGGGATTAGAGTGGAGGCCCTTCAGTGGTGTGGGGCAGGCAGTATTCTCCCTTCCTGGCGATAAGCCAGAGGGGAAGAAGTATGAAGAAGAGGCCACGCCGGAGTAGATGATATGGTAAGTACCATTTCATTTGTTCAGGCTAACCTATAACATAGTATCGCTGTGTCTAGGGTTCTCTCTAGGACAGTAGCTGTGAAAGGAATAGATACGGCCCTAATACAGGAACCGTGGGTAAGCGAGTGCAATATATAAGGCCTTAATATTCCAAGTTATAACCAGTTCTGTGGAAGTGGAACAGATAGACCGAGAACATATATCCTGGCCAAGAACATGAATATATGGATGCCAACAGGGTTCTCTTTTAGCGACCTGGTATCAGTTCAGATAAAGTACGATGAGGATGAAGCAAAGAGAAGCTTACTTGTCTGCTCTGCTTATTTGCCCTTTAATTCCGAGGACCTTCCCCAAACAAGGGAGTTTGAGGAACTCTTGCGACACTGTGAAGAGAAAACCCTCCCTCTCATTGTGGGTTGCGATTTCAACTGTAATCACACAGTCTGGGGAAGGGCGAACTGCAATGATTGAGGAATGGCCCTCGTAGAATTTCTGAATTCTACAGGTTTGGAAATTCTTAACCGGGGTAATAACCCCACCTTCTGCAACAGCCGACGACTGGAAGTGATTGATATTACCCGAAGAATTTGTGAACCCCTAGAGAGAATTAAGGATTTGGAGGTCTCATCTGAGACCTCCCTTTCAGATCACAGACATATTACTTTCAAATTACTGAGCTCAGTTCCGGCAGGCTTCTTCAGGGACTCGAGGAGCACAAACTGGAACTTCTTACGGGACGATCTGAAGAGCAGGCTGGAACAGGAACCTGGGATAGATTTAAAAGATGCAGCTGGATTGGGGCTGGCAATTTCTTTTGTTCAAGGGGCCCTAATTACGGCTTACGAAGTTAACTGTCCTCTCAAAGTTGGGAGAAAGGGTAAATGTCCTCTAAGGTGGACTTCTAATTTAGAGTCCCTTAAAAGAGAAGTAAGGCTGCTCTTTAATAGGGTCGTAGAAATGGAACTCCTCAGAGTTGGGAATTCTATAAAGAGGCTCAGAGGAGATAAAAAAAGGTGGCGAGGAAGGCTTCCAGAGAATCCTGGAGGACCTTCTGCAACTCCATAAAAGATCTGCCCACGTCGGCAAGACTACACAGGCCTCTGTCGGCGTATCCAAAAATTAAGCTTAGCTCTCTGATGGCTCCCTCGGAACTGCGAACGCAGTCGGAAGGGGAAACCTTGGAGCTGTTGATGACAACCCACTTTCCGGATTCGACACCTACTCCGGGGGTGGCGGCCTCTGCGGCTGCTTTCCGGGCCAGTAAATGCGACTTTGGGGTGGCTACAGATGTTGTCACTTTTAGAAGAGCGGAGTGGGCAATTAATACCTTTTTGCCATATAGAAGTCCAGGAATGGATGGCATATTCCTGGCCCTGCTTCAGCAGGGACGGAAGATTGTGATTCCCGTTTAAAATATTTCGTGCCTGGCTGGCTATAGGCTATGTCCTAGCCATATGGCGCCAGGTTAAGGTGGTGTTTATACCTAAGCCCGGGAAAGTTCTTACACTGGGCCTAGGGATTTTAGACCCATTAGTCTCACATCGTTCTTGCTTAAGACGCTGGAAAGGCTAGGATAGGTATTTAAGGGATGGGGCTTTGGTGATAAAACTATTGCATCCCAATAAGCATGCTTACCAGGCTGGTAAATCCGTTGAACGGCCCTTAATCAGGGTGAATAAGGCGCTTGACCAGTGGGAATTGGCTTTGGGTGTTTTCCTTGACACAGAAGGAGCTTATAATTATACTTGCTTTGCCTCCGTGTGTACCGCACTTTGCGGCCGTGGGGTCAACTCCACTATTGTCCCGTGGCTTAGGGCCACCCTGGAGGGCCGCCTGGCTACGGCGACTCTCAGTGATGTGTCTGTGAGGGTTGCGGTGGCCAGGGGATGCCCGCAAGGTGGTGTGTTGTCACCGCTCTTGTGGTGCCTTGTAGTCGATGACGATATCAAGGCTTAATGTGGGTGAGACATATTGTCAAGGTTATGCTAATGACGTTTGTCTGTTGGCAGTAGGGAAATTCCCGAACACGGTGTCGGAGATCATGCAGAGGGCTCTTCAACTGTAGAGACATGGTGCGACGAAGTTAGTTTGTCGATTAATCCCGACAAGACCGACCTAGTCTTTTTACGAAGAAGAGGAAACTTTTTGGTTTCTATGAACCTCTTTTCTTTGGGCTCACTTTGCACCGTTCTGAGTCGGTCAGGTATCTGGGGGTGACCGTAGACTCCCGGCTGGCCTGGCGAGAGCATGTGAACAACAAGGTGGTGAAGGCTAACAATTCTTTGTGGGCCTGTAGAAGGTGTTTTGTGCGGTGTGGCGCCCGCGACCCAAGGTGGTCTACTGGCTCTATACTTCCATCATTAGGCCATCCATCACCTTCGCATCCTTAGTATGGTGGCCTGGCTGTCAGACAGCCAGTACCAAAAAAAACAGCTAAGTAGAATCCAGAGACTTGCTTGTCCGGGGATAACGGGGGCTATGCACACTACACCAACGAGTGCCATGGAGGTACTCACTTGTCTTCCGCCACTTAATTTGGTGAAGGGCGAGGGAAGGGCAGCTGCGCATCGACTCTGGAGTTTGGGGTGTTGGTCTTACCTACGCCCTGCTTATGGTCATAGCACTATGTTAAAGCGGCTTCAAAAATCGGATCCCATATTTAGTATGGGGAACGATAGTATGAGGCCAGCATATAACTTTGAACCCAAGTATAGGGTTGCCATATGGACTACAGGATTGGACCAATGAACCCGGGTCCCCACCTGTGGTTAAAGGGCTCGTATGGTATACAGATGGGTCCAGAATGCAGGATGGGAGGACTGGGGCCGGTGTCAATGGGCAGTCCGTTGGTAGGTGGCTCAGCGTTTCTCTAGGAAAATACGTCACTGTTTTCCAGGCCGAGATTTATGCTATCTTGGCCTGTGTTTGTGAAATTCAAAATAATCAGATCACGGAAATACATTGGTATTTTCTCTGATAGTCAAGCGGCCTTGAAAGCATTACAGGCTGTGGAAACGTCTCCGTTGGGACGACAGTGCCAAAGGGCGTTGGATGATATCTCCACCTACCATTCTGTGGGACTTTTTTGGGTCGCAAGACATTCAGGGATGCAAGGAAATGAAATCGCCAATGAGCTCGCAAGGAAGGGCTCTGCTCACCACTTTGTTGGAACGGAGCCGCCCTTGGGGATCTCAAAGCAGAATATAAGAAGAAAAATTCAGTGCTGGTTGGACAGACAGCACTTTATGCGATGGCAGGTTCTGGCTGGCACTTTGAGACAGGCTCGAGAGTTGATCTCGGGCCCTCCTACTGATGCCAAGACCACGCTAATGCCCTTTAATAGGGTGCAATCCAGAGCAGTTATTGGCCTTCTCACTGGGCATAACACCCTGAGAAGACTTCTTCACGTAATGGGCTGAGGGATAGTCCCTTGTGTAGGAAATGCGGGGCTGGGGAAGAAACCTCAGCCCATGTGTTGTGTGAGTGTGAAGCCTTGGCAACACTCAGGCATATTTATCTGGGATCCTTTTTCTTAGACTCCGAGGACATTAGAGGTCTGAGTCTGGGGGCAGTTTGGAACTCCTTTAGGAGGAGAGGGCTCCTATGACTTTGACCTAGTAAGGGGGCACAAAGGGCCTGTTAAAAGCCTACGTATATTGGGACCGTAAGGGCTCGACCCACACTTACTCATACCCATACTCATACTCAGCAAACGCTCAGCCGCAGACCTACGCCTTAGACCGCGCGGCCACTGGGATCGGCGAAATATTAACCATATAGGCCTAATTAACCACCCACTAAGATACAGAAAAGGTGTTCTGAAACTTCTAGTGTAATGACCATTGAAAATCCAACATAAAATTCTGCCAAATCCCAGCTCTATTATGGTTTCTATACATACACAGGGATACTTTGACTCACGATTTCTCTGAATGTTCGTGCTAAGATATTCGACATTCTAGCATGTTTTGAAGGGTCAAACTCTACTAACGATATCTGCAGAAAATGCTGAGAGAAGTAGAAACCATTCAACATACAACCAATGCATGTCATGCACTAGGTTAAGGCAATTACACCCGTTGTAACAATCAAGCAGCCAACACTATCAAGAATTGGCTACCAAATACGGACTGTCAAAGGGACCACCAATGGCATATAATAAGGATGAGCTACAGCCAATCTTAGAGAACTCCAACTATGACCTATACTGTGACAGGTCCATAATAACTGATTAAACTAGCCGTAACGGTAGACCAGACATAGTTTTATGTGATAAAACCATCAAAGAAGCATACTTAATAGTTGCAGCAATTCCTAGCAGACACAACCCACACCACCATCACCGAGAAACTTCAGAAGTATACAGACCTGAAAGAAGAGCTCATAAGGAAACGGTAACTGAAAATGACCTACATAATACCACTCGTAGGACCCACAAAGGGCATTATTCCAAACAAACTGCACAAATTTTAAAACTACTTAATCTCCGCCCTGCTGTATATATCCTAATGCAAAAACCAGCAATGCTTAATACACACCGTACAGTTGGACAGTTTTTGGCAGAACAGCAAATAAGAACTCTTGAGAACCAGCTAAACTGCTGAGACCATGGATGATGATGATGATGATGATGATGATGATTATGACGACGACGACGACGACGATAAAACAGTGGGGCACAATCTGCTTTCGGTTTCCACTCGGAGATTTCAGGCTTCTGCCACAGTGTGGTTGAGGCCTTCACTCTTCTGGGATGTTGCGTGGCGTGGGTTGGCAGCCGGCAACAAAATGCCACCTTACACCACATAACATCCCGCAAGAGCAAAGACTGTTTGCACTGGTCTATAAGGTGTGAGAACAAATAAACTATTACACTCATCATAGGTTTAACACTGAAAAAACATTGCATTTCACGTCAGTAAAAGTGCTGTACAACTAAAAACACCCTACACAACAGGAAACGGCAAAAATTACAAGTATTATTATCATCATCATCTTCTTCTTCTTCTTCCGCATACAGTCCTTGCAGTTTAACTAGTGCCTCCTTCAGGATGATACCTCATACAGATCTGTCTTCTGTTTTCTTCCACCGTCTCTTACCCATGAATTTGAGATGATTCTCAATACAGTCTAGCCACCTTAATTTTGGTCCTCCTACTTTTCTTCTTCCATCTGGTTTCCCCAGAAACACTTTCTTTACAGTCCTATCATCAGCCATTCTTACCAGATGACCAGCCTTTTCTAGTCTTCTTACTTTTATTGTTGTTACAATATTCGGTTTTCTACGCATAGCCTGCAATTCATCACTAGTTCAGTTTCTCCAGCCATTTTCGTCTTTTACTGGGCCATATACTTTTTTAGTATGCCTATTTTCTTCTCCCATGTTTTAAGGGATGATTTCATTTGTTCTGTCATTGCCCACCTTTCACAACCATATAT
Organism: Coptotermes formosanus; assembly: GCA_013340265.1. NCBI lineage: Eukaryota > Metazoa > Arthropoda > Insecta > Blattodea > Rhinotermitidae > Coptotermes > Coptotermes formosanus. The sequence goes on along the minus strand of BLKM01003281.1, from coordinate 5,144,218 downwards.
TATGATAGGTTTAATCACTGTAGTATACATTTTTAGTTTTGCATGTTTTGATACATATCTTGATTTCATAATTTTTGAAACAGCCTGGTAAGATTGATGCAAAAATGCTTCACAACATAAAATATTCACAATGAAAATGTAAACACCTGCAGAAGTGTAGAAATGAGGACTTTCAAGATTACAATTACACTCATTTATTCATATAAATCTATAGATTTACTAAATTACACAAGGAATAGCAGTTGGATGAAGTCCTTAATTTACATTATTGAATATGGAACATACCTGTACAATTAATGAATTATTACATCATGGTATATATTATACAAAACATACAAAACTTCAGATTCTCTGCATATCAGGTTCAAAGTCCAATTAAAATGAAACAAAATATGATATGACAGAGATAATTCAAATCACAGATACAGGAGCAATATGCATGTGCTTGTTAATAATTTCACTACACAGTATCACTACAGAGTGAACATGAACCATTCAAGCTGTAAAATTGTACACACCATAATTGTACATGCATGACTAACACATGCTCATGAAGAACATGGGGAAAACTGAAAGTGCTATCATATTAGACTCTCATTTACTTTCATTTAATCAGTAAGTGTATATTAATAGTCTTCACTTTCAAATAAAGGTATTTCAAGACATATCAGTCATCTTGGCATGACTAACTCAACCAATGACTGTATTCAGCTATGCTTTTCAAGGAAGCTGTTACAGTCCACAGCATTATATTTAATATGATGCTCTGCAGTGTTAGAATATTAAATCAAAGAATATGAGGTAGATAGAACACATAGCACATATGGTCTATATGGTTATAAAGCCTGAAGGAGAAAACTGACCCAGGGAGAATCAAAAACACATGTCCAAAATTTCAGAACAGTAACTTAAACTATAGAAAGCCTAATATCACATCAAAATGCTTTCTAACATGAAGCATAACATACATTCAAGTGTTCTGTATTTCAGACAAGCACATGCATAGGCTACTTATTCATTTGTTGCCAACATAACCATACCCTATACAGTAGTATAACTGGTTTCTTATTTCTACCATTACATGTTCCATATGTTACTGTTTGACAACTACCCTAAATTATTATAATACAGTATCATGAAAAAATATGTGGCATTCATTGTACAAAAATTAGTACCACATTCATAAAATAAATGTATTACTTTACTTTTTACAGAAAAATAATAAAACAAAAATTTTTTACAACACACGTAAATGAGAAAGGACCCCATGAACTTCACAAAGAACCCTGAGTATGCTGTGGCTTACAAACAATGAAGAGTGCATAATTTCAAAAGTATTTAGTCACAACCACATGTGATGTCCATACAGTGTGAATTATGCTACTTCAGTGAGGATGATGAGATTACGGGAACTCACCACAAAATAATCACTCTTGGGGGGGGGGCCCCCCGCCCGCCGCGCGGAACAAGCGCGACGGGGGCACGGCCGGTCGGCGCGCCACTGTGGGG
>BLKM01003281.1:4925532-5142673 GCA_013340265.1 Coptotermes formosanus | reverse complement strand
TTCCCCCCCCCCCCCCCCCGCATAAATTTAAATACTTGGGCTCCAACGTGACAAAGGAAGGGACAGGAATATTTATGTAAGTCCTTTTCAACAAACAATAAACATTTAAGTCAATGAAAAATATAATGTTAAAAATTCACATGACTTATTCAACTTGTTATTCACTGATTTTTAAAAACATATCAATTTTTCTTTTTTCATTTTCTTGCTTTCTGAGAAAATATGCTAGTATGGCATATTGTAGCCTATAAAATAAAAATATGAATATATTCAGTAAATTAATACCATATATTATAAAAACCATGACCAGTATTCACAGGGGTGGGCTGGCAGTGGTGTACTGAAGAGTTATTTTTATGAAAAATAGATATTTAATATACTGGAAAAAGGTATACTGATTTTTATAGATGAAAGCCATTTGTGGCTACGTCTTGAAAAATGTCTTAATTTCAAGTTCAATATCTGGTGACATTTTAAAGATTTTAATATTTTTCTGTTTTCTTTTGTGAATAATATTGGCTGTACAATGCACTGTTGCAGGTCATAAAATAATCCTTATTAATACCAATCAGCAGAAACATTTAAGCCAGTGATATATGGCTTCTACATACAATCAGACACTTACAGTCAAATCTGAAGTCAATCAGTATTACACAAGTTAATGCTACAAACACACAAACAACACAAGAACAAGTAAAGTTATGGCATATATAGAAAATAAATACTTGGGAGTAAAAAATTTGTATTAACAACAAAATATTGGAACAAATGAATGTTCTTAATATTTACGAAGAAATTCATCTTATGAGGAAAAGAAAGATCTGAGTGTACCCCCAGGTAGTTATGTCAGAAGTCTGCACATCATAAACCACACTTCCAAAATTACAGGCAGTCTTATGACATACAAAAATTTGAACTTACAATGGATTTCTGGGCTATAACATCATGCAAATGCATGGGTAGCTTAACACTGTTTTGGAAGGACCAGCTGTTTCTGTCTTCACTTCTACCCTGAGGACAGACAGCTAGCTCCTCCAAACTGACGGTAACCACACACACAACTACAATCACAACCCATGTCACAACCGAGAAGACCACAGTCTTAATTTACACTTCAGCAAAAACCTCATATCTCACTTTATATGAAATTTACTTTAACACTGTTATAAGGCAGCAAAAACATGAGTCTGATGAGAGAAAATGAGTATCAACTCACTTGCATTTGATAGAACAATGAAATAAGAACACAATTACTGAATTCAACAATAATTAATAAAACCTGAAAAATACACTGAAACCGTAAGATAAATTCCCCCAGAAATGACAAAACATCAACCCACAGGAGGAAGTCTAGGAAGATCTCAATAAAGCAATTAAGAAACTGTTTTCTAATACCACAATTCTAAAAGGCACACAAGCCAACAGGCTATGAAGATGAACACTTCTGTTTCTTGATTCAACTTTCAATACAGTTCATAGTCAGTCTTAAAAATTCTGTCAGAAATTATGTGAATTGATGTTGCTACACAGTATGCAATCACATGAACCTGTAATCAGTATGGTAACAGTCAGAATGACTTCTACCATATGTATTTACAACTGTGCACATGGCCCACAGTGCATTCTAGTCATCCGCTGTGACTTGTATACTGAGTGACCCTACAGTTTGCATTTCAAGATCAACATACATGAAAAACATGTTACATATATATTTCTGTACTGCAAAACATGTACATATAATTACTAATTTGATTTTTAAAAATAGCCACAAGTTATGCGATGCATTCAACATACTCACACCTAAAAACCCATGTCACTTTAAGTAAAACAGCACAAAACACTTTTGTGAAATGCTAAGTGAACAGTGTATAAGTAATCTATCAATAATTGGAGTTTTACAAATAGTCTTCTCCTCAGCAGATAAGTGCATAAATATCTGTATGCTATGGGCAGATGATTTTTCTATGTGGCCAGTATATCTCAGTTATGTTTCTAGAATTCTATCAATGATGAAATCAAAACAAGGTAATGGTTCTTAACCATCCTTTTAAAGAACAGATTTCAATCTCACAACAGAGAACTCTACACATCCTTGTATGGTTTTTAAGTGCAAACTTTCTGTACCTGAACAAAACACGTAACATTCTGAAACTTGTACAGTAGAATTCCTTTAACCCAGCTATTGGTATGCCAGAAATCCCAACAGTTCAGCAGCTGAGGAAAATAGTCCCACAAATGGAAGTTTTGCCATCCATAGCATACAGTACACATACCAATTCTATGACAAAGGATGATTTAAATATCATCAAACACAACTAACATACAATACATATTCAATTATGCCAAACAATAAGCCACAATAATATACACTAGTTGTGTTCGATGGTATTTAAATCCTTCTTTGTTACAAATTAACACAATGGGATGATAAACATAAAATTTTATTCTGTGAATTTAGCTTGTGTTATCTGAATTTTTATTTGGCCCATCAAGCTATTATAATGATTTCAAAAGATCCCAAGATAAGCAAACGAGGAACTCCTGGCAACAGGAAACACGTAACTTTAATGATTCCTCAGAAACTCAAAATAATTAGGCTGCTTGAAAGTGGCAAAAGCCAACGTGTGGTTATGGCTTCACACAACATTGGATCATTAACTACCATGATATCAAGGAACAGAAGAACCAACTACAGTCATTTATGGAATCATGTGAAAGTGTGAAAGGTCTTTTGAAGAAACAGACTTTGAAACAGCCTAAATTAGCACAATTGGGAAAGGTGTAATATAGGTTGTTTAATGCATTCTGAAAGAAAACTTGTGACTGAGCCCAGGTGCACACCCAGAATTTTTCCTTGGTGGGGGGTTGACCCTGAGGCTAAATATAATTTATGTTTGACTTTGACAACTTTGTTATAAAAATCATGTTGTAAGTACAACATAACACTGTCAGCAACTGCATTTTTACACAACACAAATATAACTACATGTTCCATGACTCAGTGTCCCAACTTCTTTTTATTTTTTTTTTCTTAATTTTATCTATTTATTTTTCAAAATTGTAATGTACTAGTCATCAGCCAATTTCTGTGGCTGAAGGGTAAATCATGTAAAACTTTTGATATCATAATACCTACAGAATCTGTGTTGTTTAAATTTCAGTTTTGGAGTGTTGGTGTGGGGCGCCATGTGCCCTTTACTGGGCCTAAGATAACTGAAAAAGCTACATGTTTCAGCTGCAAACAGCCAACAACAGGCAGGCCATTAATTACACATAAATCAGTTCATTTCCACAAAGTCACTTTTGAAACAATGGTATCCAACATTTGTATACACATGTAACACAAAATCATAAAATCTTAACAATATATATATATATTGTTAAGATTTATATATATATAATATATATATTATATATTTATATAATATATATATAATAAACTAATATCTAGACTGTATGCCGTTAGTTACATAATGATCTCTACAGTCTTTCAATTCACACAGGATAATTTTGTACATATATTGTATACATATACTTCCAGATTATGATTTGTGTAAAAATGTGGTATCCCTTCATTAAAAAATTGTCACCATAAAAATGAACTGATTACATAGAACTTAAAAGGTCTGCATGGCAGCTGATTACAGTGAAAACATATAGCATACAACAATGAATATAAAAGCACCTATAGTTTTTCAACATAACACCATCATAGTGCTGTTAAACTTAAACTACAACTACAGGGTGAGTCATGGGAACCCGAGAATTTTCAAGATTATTGCGCTTTAAAACTCATCAGGTTCCCATTACTCACCCTGCAAAATTACTAAATACCACTGTTATATGAGTCCTGAAGGAGGCCTATGTATCCTGTAACAGGGACATCAATGCTGCATATTTATTAAAATATCTTACTCCCTCTTAAATATCTCTTCACTGTGGAAGCACATTTAACTGTTTGTGGTTCAACAGTCAAATATTAGTGTCATTTAAAAACCTACTGCTGAAGGTTATGTACAGTGAATGGGAACACTGTATTTATATTCACAGATCAGGTGTGCTTTACAGTCCTCATTTTTCATAAAGTAATACAGATGCCCCTAGGGACCAAATCTGAGGTAACGCACACCTTACTCTGCAATGAATACATACTCTTGTTTCTTGCGAACATTCTCTCTTTTTCACATTCCACTACAAGATATATAGCAGTCCCTTATCTAAATGATTACGTACACAATTACATTTTCCACAACACCTGAACTAGATCTTGTTCAAAATAAATTTTCCTTCTGTTGTTGTACTGCAAATGTTTTCCCAGCAAGCTTCCACCATCCACGGGAAACAACAAAATCATGATTCTTGAAACACAAACTGCACAATGGGCAGAAAAATTTACATGCACCTGTTAATTCTGCAGATAAGGGGTAAATTATGAAATACAAAACATTATTTTTACTCTGGAAACCACATTACTTTGCTGAACACTTACACATGAATCTACCATCAAAATACAACATATCACATATCCTTAGTTCAGCATGTTCTGACAACTCAAAAGCCTCAGGGGCAGTTCAATACACATAAGCTATTGAAGTTTATAATTGATAATTACACATCACACATTACTGGGTTTTATTTACTGCTTTGTCTTAAATCGTAAAGAAGAATTAAATTCGGTACAAAAGTATTAAGAGTGACTTTTTAAATTATTCTGCATAATCTTGCACTTTCTGGATGAAACACTTCAAATTACCCACCAGAAGAGTACAAAATTCTTATAGATACTGGCTGTTTAGAGGCCTACTTTCAGTAATCCATAGTGGCAATAATCTGTAACATATTTACACTTACAAGCAATAAAAATGTGACTTGGTTACAATTCAGTTCAATGACCATCTACACAAGCATCCAGCACACTAGCCCATAATAAGATACACTGACTTACATGTTGGGTTAAAAATCTGTACTAACAAAAAATTTGTAGGACTCAAAGTTCTGCAATCAGATATTAGGTTTTATGATTTCCACCTGGTGCTGCCTATTTTATTAAATGTTTAATGAGATACTTCAACACACCTGGAAATGTTCACTCCCCCCCCCCCCCTTTTCCTTTGTTAACTTCACAAAATCTCAAAGTCATGGCCATTCATTGAAACATCTTCCCTCTGTGAAGTATCAGCCCAATATACCAGGAAGATCATTAATAATAATTCACTAATTTGCAAAGATCTAATTTACACTTAGGTAACAGGCAGTTTATCAGTCAATTTATTTTAACGGTCAGCATGTCCTTCAGGACAGTAATGGTAACGCACGGCACACACGTTTGACTACCAAACATTATGGATGACAGTCTCGAATTCTTTGCATTTGGGAAACACTAGATTTCAGTCTCAGTGCAGAGACTGACCATCCTGTCATTTTTTGTGGATTTTAGTCCCTCCAGGCAAATGCCAGGTAATGTTTCCAACAGCCCATAAATATCTCCCTCCATATCCTTGCGCATTCACCAATTCAGTCATTCACAAATTTTATGCTACATACCCTGTGCAGTTACAAAAGCAATGTTGCATAAACCACAACAGAACTAAACAATACTGACTGATATACCACTGCAACTAAGAACATCTAAGTGATGTCTTCCCACTAATTTAATAACAGATCAACAATACATCTTAACATTAAAGATTATTTTACATTAACTAAGGCACATTGCATTTTACTTTACAAAACTGTTCCTAAATTTAGGCCAGAAGGTGGAAAAGATTTGAAACGCCTGTTTTAGGATTACAGTGCAAACACAGTATTGGGAACCTAAAATTTAGACATGAGGACTACTTTTTAATACTGTCCCTTAGGTACGTTTTCTTCAGTTCATAGTCTTCATGCCTCTCACATATGAGAACCTGATTTCCCTGTGCTTTTAAAGCATACTTCAGTGTTCCACAAGAATTAGTCATCATCTTACTTTTATCACGCACAATCACAACCAGAGAAATTTGCGAACATGTGTGCTATGAAAATATTTCATCATAATTGTCAGTCACTGTATAATTAGGCCCATAAAGTGTTGGTCATTTCATAACCAAGTACATGTACAGTTGCATAACATTCCTAGTCTACATACAATGTTAACATTTCTCCCGATTTTCATCATACACTGTATTCATGGGCCACACAACATAAAATCAGATTACAGCATAGATGTCACTCCCCGCCAGCATTCAAACTTCTGACACCAAGAGGATGTTGCACATCTATCTCATCGTAACGTTAGTTAACTACTGCTCACTCATTATTTCAATTCAGAATGTTATGACTATGGCCCATGAATGTGTATAACATTCTTCTGAACTTGTCAAATATATGTAACACCTGTGCAGTTTTGGAGAATCAGTTAACAGGCATCACATCAGATGTGCATGAATTTGTGCAGAAGAGAAGATGACAAAGGAAAGAAGTAGTGTGGTGGTGACAACCCTCAAGTGATTCAGGATAGTATTAACACTTGTAAGGGTTTTTTGCCTTTTACAAGTTTTGCTGACTGGAAAGCAATGGCATGGCAACCATGCTGAATTTGGAGCATACCCACTGGACACTGTGACCATTTCACCTGAGATTCACTCTCACAAGTGATGATTTATCATCTGTATGAGAAGTCTGACAAAACTGATTCCATTGCAGACAATTACACAGAAAACAGTTGGCATCCTGTAACATGTAGATCAGTCACCAATGCTGCATCAACATTAAGCACTGCTGTGACCACTATATACACAGAACAGTTCTCTGAATTTGCCAAGAGACTATGAGAAATACATACATGTATGGTATGGACAACAAGCACTCAAAACTTCCACCGAACAGATACTCTAAATATAATAATGTCAATGGCAAAACTGTCACCATTACTACCAACAAACTATTATTGCAAAAGTACAGAAGGGTTTTACTCTTTCCATGCTCTTTTCATTTAAGAAAACTTTGTGACAGTATAATTATATTACAATGTGCAATTCCTTCTTCAAGAGCCAATGATACATTCCAGTACCAAACACAGTAAGACCAGAAATTTAATATCTCATGCACAACATGTAAATAGTTAAAGGGATTGACTTATAAAAATAATGCTCTTGGTACAATGGCATCTGAACAGAAGTTAATGACATAAATCTCTGTGATACAGTAAATGTAAATTGTTCCAGAATGTAAACTTAATGTTCCTTGACAATTCAGAGTTAAATTGTGTGGCAACTCCGTCCCCATGCAGTCAGTCATTCTTACAGTTACAGATATGCACACAATGTAGCAGGAACTTCCAAAACCAGCATCTTGTTATAAAGCAATCAAAAGATATTTATGCTTCAGTCTCTATTGCAGCCTAAATGTTTGCCAGTAAAATGATCATCTCTAGGCAACAGCACTGCTTATTGTAACAGCTGTCTTTCAAGAACTTCTTCATAGTGCACATATTCAGAGTACTGCAATTTCATACTAACTTTCAAACGATAATGTAAAAGAGTGGATCAATGGAAGGATTATCTGTGGACACTGTAGCTACAGGTAAAACTGACACATTTTCCTATTAAATTTTCAACACACTTTATACTGCTGTTCTATCAGTCTGGGCAAGACAGTCCCTTGAAAAATCTTGTAACATTTAAGTACATGAAACACACAAACATTTGACATTCATTTAAAAGCAAAGCAAAACTATTTTCAGTCCCAAAAATAATCTAACATAACAAACTAAGGAAAAGAGACCCCTGTGGTAACATGAAATATATGTCACAAAAAATCTGAGACTGAGCAATAACTGAACATGTTGTAAAGGAAAGCACCTTGTCCAGAAAACTGGGAATGTTGGAGACAATGTACACTTATCAATCTTTCCAGCTAAAATATTATTAAGATTGTTCCTATGTTCTCCCAAATGAAAATGTTCCCCACCAGAAATGACACAATCACCTTTCAGAAACATATACTATCTCAAAATGAGCATGCAAACAAGATGTCAAAGCTGATTACAGTGTAAAAAACTCACTGTTGTCATAAAAAACAACATGACTGATCACGAAATGCACAAGGCTGTCAAAATATACTTACTCAGCAGTGACATTAAGTTGGTTTCTATCCATTGGACATGTTGTAAGTGTTGTAATACAGGTATTTTACTTGTAATCCCTCAGCACTTTCAAATGTTTACGTAAATTGTTTCAACTTCTTTGACTGTGACTGGCACCAAGCACATGTCTGAAATTGCTAATACATATAAATAGACAGTGGCACCATGTGGGTTTTATGATTAATATTTTACCTACTGTAAATAAATTTTTGATGCAAAAACACCGGAAAATAATGAAACTGTGTGTCAGTGTTGTGCCAAACTCTGATCAGATCTACTAGAAGCTTCGTTGGAACTACAATCAACTAGACAAATCATAAGAATTCTACAGGAAGAACTCAACTCAACTCGGCCTATTGTGAATAACAACCAAGGTACTTTACCCAATGATGATGAACAAACATATGCTAAAGTAAAACCAGTAATTGGCTCCAAGTATCATCACACCAGCACAAGAAACCCCGAAATATGGAAAAAAATAACTTACGATCGATCCCTGTAACAGTTAACTGCTTTGAACCTCTATCTAACCTAACAGAGACAACAATCAGTGATTGAGTGGAATTCGACAAGAAGTCACAAAGCAGCATAGGGAGAATGCAACAGAATGCCACATGGAAAGGCAACACTCCTACTGGGATTATGAAATTCACTACTGAAAGTTTGAAGTTTAAATCAAAAAACCGTGAAATTGCTTCTGGTGGACATAAACTACATTTGTCACATATGGGCGAGTTGACCTATACAATTCCGGTTGTCATTAATGGTATAATTACAATGAATAATAGTGACATATCAGCAAGTTCGGGAAACGCAAACACAGATACTGCTGTACAGAAGAAAACGCATTCAGTAGTGACCATCAGCGACAGCTATGCAGGAGGGTGTGCATCTAAAGTGAAAGATAACCTCGGTGACAAATTTATGGTTAACGGATTTGTGAAACCAAGCGTTGGTATTGATACATTAGCTTCTACAGCTAAAGGTGATATTGGACAATTAACAAAAGAAGATGTATTAGTTTTTTGGGGAGGCACCAATGATGCAGGTAAAAATAATTGCCAAGATGGACTTACATATTTAGTAAACTTTGTGAAAAACAACAGCCATACAAATATTATTGTAATGTGTGCACCTCATCGACATGATCTAGTGGACTGGTCATGTGTTAATGAGGAAGTAAGAAATTTCAATAGGAAATTGGTGAAGCTTATGAAAGCTTTTATGCATGTCAGAGTAGTGAAAATAGACCTTGACAGGGAACTTTTCACTAAACATGGACTACATATGAACAATTTAGGCAAAGAAAGGATTATGAAACACACAGCCACTATGGTTCTTGCAGTTCTTCAAAAAAAGACACAAGAGCCAATCAGTATACATTGGAAAACCAACCAAGAAGATGATCACGATGAGGTGACAGGTAGTGATTATGTTGTTACACAAGAAGTACCATATGATGCCTCATTAACGGGAATCAATGAGGAAAATTCAGCTGATGAAGGAAACCCAAAAGGATTACTGGGTAAAGTAAAAGGGAAAACTGATCACCTGCCTCAGTTAATGGGCCTACAAGAATCCATTGCAAATTATAGGAGAGTATTCAGGAAAGCTCGTATGTTGCAGCATTAATGCGGATTAATGAGGAAAGCCAACTAGTGACGGAAATCAAACTGAATTACAGGATTAAGTATTTGGGAAAGTTGATCATCTACCTCAATTAGTGGACCTACAAGAAACCAACAAAAATATAACAATACAAATGTGGGTATAGCTCGAACATCCAACAGACAAAAGATACCTCCAGTCATTAAAACAGATGATCTTTTATGGTAAGCAATTACCAAAGATTAGCTAAATCCTCAAAGATTACTAATTCTGATACCATGAATTGTAAAATTACCCCCAGTGTAAGTCAAAAATTTATAACTGTCAACAAACGTTTGACAAAAATTCCATAATGTTATATCACCAGAATATGTGTGGTATGAGAAGGAAAACTGATGATGTGGTACTTAACAAATCACATCAGGTGGATATTGCTACCAATAGTCATATCAATTGCAACAGTTCTCATATTAATAATGTAAATAATTATATCAACCCCAGTAATAATTCTTCTAATGTAAACCAAGATCGATTATTTAACAATAACTTGGCCAGCCACAATAATAAAGACAATTTAATAATATATCATCAAAATATTTGAGGATTAAGTAATAAAGTAGATGAACTTTCCACCTTATAGTCAATAAGACTTCCATATATTCTCTGTTATACTGAACATCACCTAAAGGATAATGAGATTGACTGTATATCTATCAACTCCTATAAACTTGGTTCCTATTATTGTCAGAAAACTCGTAAAAATGGACGAGTTTGCATATTTGTGCATGAATCTCTTCAGTACACACCTATTATTAACCTAAAGAAATTTTGTATGGATCAAGAAATTGAAGTCTGGGCAATTAAATTGCATCAATATCTTTCTAACATTTGCATCCTGTCCATGTACAGATCTCTATCTGGCAATTTCACTCACTTTTCAAATTTTTTTGGATCTATACTTCAGCAGCTATACAGCAATTTAATAAACCTAATAAGCTGTGGTGATATAAATATTAATTATAATGATAACAACAGCAACAAAATACAATTCAATTCTCTTTTGGCTACATATAAGCTTCAAAGTACTGTAGATTTCCCAACAAGAATCAGTACCAACTCATCAACCACTACTGACAATATATTCATTGATAAGTCAAAGAATATAAAATTTACTATTCATCCATATTCAAACAGACTTTCTGATCACAATGCTCAGGTACTTATATTACACAATATAATAACTCACAACTTACCTGTTTGTTCATATACTAAAAGACTAATAAACATTTCAACTATATCAGAATTTAAATTACATCTTAGTTATGAATCCTGGGAAAATGTATTTTCTGACAATGATGTGAATATAATCTTGAATAACTTTCTGAACACATATTTAAGAATATTTTATCATTATTTTCTCCTACAACAATTCCATCAAAATCACAATATTAAAGATTGGATAACAACACGAATTAAAATATCAAGCCAACATAAAAGAGACTTGTTTTTACTTTGCAGAAGATCCAATCATCCTATATTAAAAAATCGCTACATAAAATATTGTAGAGTCTTATCAGAGGTAATAAAGGCTGCTAAAACATTACACTACAACAAAATTATCATCAGCTCTAATAATAAGGTTAAAACTACTTGGCATATAGTAAAAACAGAAACCAAGAAACCATTAATTTGCTGCCACTTTACATGGTAATCTATCAAATGATTATCAAGTGATATCAAATGAATTCAATAAATACTTCTCCACAGTAGCTGACAATATACTTAACAATAATGTAAAGTCTTGAAATAAAATGACTAATTTAGCCAGTCCTTGAATTATCTCTGTCATATATTCAAACATCTGTTTTCGCATACTACCTTGTCACCTACCACTACTTAATGAAATTAGTAAAATTATCAAATCACTTAAAAATAAAAATTCATACGTATATGATGAAATTCCACTTAAAATTTTAAAGGTCAGTATCCCTTTTATAAAATCCCCTTTAACCTATATAATTAACAAATCTTTAACCAATGGCATATGTCCTGCAAGTTTAAAGTATTCTCAAATCAATCCAATTTTCAAGAGTGGAGATACATCTGGTAAGTCTAGCTACAGGTCGATTTCATCATTTATGTTCTTTTCTAAAATTTTTGAGGAAGTTATTTACAAAAGACTTTATCAACACATTATCAGTAATAATATTCTGGCATCGGAACAACACGGGTTTAGAAGCAATTCATCTACTGAAACTGCAACCTACAATTTGTTAAACAACATCTTATTAGCACTAAACAACAAGTCAATTGTTGGAGGTATTTTTTGTGATTTGTCAAAAGTATTTGACTGTGTTGACCACGATATTTTAATATCAAAGTTGGAATTTTATAGCATCTCATGCAAGGCTAAGCAGCTGATCACATCTTATCTTCAAAATAGATATCAAAGAGTATTGATGAAAAACAGAACGTTCTACAAATTATTTTTCTGAATGGACATTAGTTAAAAACTGTGTCCCCCAGGGTTCCATTCTTGGACCACTATTCTTTCTCTTATACACAAATGACTCGCCCTTTACATTTAATCGTGTTTCCATGCCTGCCCTCTTCGCGGATGATCTGAGTATAATTTATACTAACTCAAACCTCCTTTATTTTAAGAATGGAATTAACACATTATTTTTTTCATTAAATAACTGGTTTGAAATTAACTTGCTATCATTAAATTATAATAAAACCCATTGTATGCAATTTATGACTAAAACCTATCAGGACAGAAATTTAGGTGCAAATTTTAATAATAATCAAATCAAAAGTGCTCTTAATACTAAACTTCTTGGCCTAATTATAGGCAACACCTTATCATGGAAGGCCCATACTGACTATATATTACCTAAGTTAAGCATGGCTTGTTATGCATTAAGATTTCTAGAATCATTCATATCACCAAAAAAATTAAGAACGATCTATTTCTCATATGTACATACAATAATAACGTACGGAATAATTTTTGGGGGCAATTGACCCCACAGTAAAACTACATATAAATTTCAAAAAAGAAAAGCAATAAGAATCAAAACAAATTCTGGTACCAAAGACTCATTTGGAGATAAGTTTAAAGACCTCAAAATCCCCACTCCACTCGCAATATATTTTTTCTCTACTGTTGTTGGTTATAAAGAACAAAGAAACATTTAAATCTAACTCTGATACACACTCAGTCTACACTAGACATACAACCGATCTGCATCCTCCATTATTACATTTATCCACTTCACAGAAAGGTGTTTATTTTTCTGGAATCAAGATATTTAATCACTTACCTCAAAATACCAAAGATTCGTCTCATGATATAAAAAAAGTAAAGATATACTAAAAACATTTCTCCTTATGGGTTTACTTTACTCACTTGAGGAATATTTTGCCTGGGAATCAATAATCGATCTTGGTATCATTTCCATCAACTAAATTATCTGGTATATATTTTAGCTAATTTTTACAAAATTAACTGATCTTAATGTAAATTTTTTGTATTTAGGCACATTCAAATAGTGCCAAGTTGTACGCAGATTACATCTTGACTGTATCTTGTAAGTTTTTTAGAAGTTTATTGCTTCCTGTTTGCATAAAACTGTAAAGATTTTATTCAATAATGAATCACATTCCCGTTCTAAATGTTGTATAATGCTGTTGTCTATTTCATACTTTTGTTAACTGGGTTACTGTTTTTAACTTGACAAATGTGTTTTAGCATGAAAGCATGTTTATGTTTACATTTCTTACCTTGTATATGAATTGCAAAAAATTGATAAAACAGTCACGCATTTCATATTTTATTTTGTCCTATATGGGTTGAAGTGATGTGATCATTGTAATTCTGTTGTTGTTGTATTGGTAATTATATTTGTATTGCATGTGATTGTTTTGACTTGTTATGTATACGGTGGGGGTTTTTTAACCTGTCTGGATCAACATGAATGTGAATTAAGATATATGATATGATATGATATGATATATATGATATGATATATGATATGATATGAATACAACATAATCAAGATGCTGCTTATAAGACATGATTGTAACAACTGATGCATTGTAAGTGTCTATGTAAATATTTTAACTAGAAAGACCCAATATTTTTTCAAGGAAATATACTACATTAAAACACAAGAACAAATGTGGGACAGCAAAATATTTCACACAGAGAGAGAAAAGAGAGATACCCTCGCAACATTGCAAGACTTTGCAAGGTTCAAAGCCCAATTTTACAGGCCTTGGCAATGTGCTTGTCACGCTTGGCAATGCTATCAACAGCTTAGGTATGTAAACAGCTTCTGTACCTAGGCAAGAGCATCAGCCAACTGACTCTAACTGGCCAGCAAGCCTGCCACGAAGCATAAGATCATTTTCCTTGCTATAGTGCATCTGCAGCCGCCTTTGTTCCTGTATGATAGCCTAATTAAGTTTATGACTGACTTACAGCCACTCAAGTTCATATCCCATTATTCTTCACTATACCCACCTTTTTTTTATTCTACCACCCTACCCCCCATTTCAAAATTCCTTGAGATTTTTCCACTTCTACATAAGATCAAGAAATTCTGCACATAACTCACAGTGACATTTTTCAATACTTCACTCACTGCTTTTGTCCAATTTAAAGGACTTATTATTTTCAGTGTCTTAATACTGTGCCATACACATACACAAAGTTCAATGTTATTTCCTGCAGTCCCCTTGAATAAACAAATAATGGGGCTATTGCTTATATTTTCCACTCTGGGGCCAACTGTTTGACTTTTACGTATCATGTAAAGTATAAATTCTGTAAGTCACTTATATACGTAATAAAAAAGCTTCGTCTCTCGAAGTTTCCACTACTGAACTACAGTTAATACATCCACTTATCTTCCTGGAAAAAGAGATTCATATGGTGGGGGAAAGTCTTTATCTTGAGTTATGGTAGCTGAGGAACTTCCCTCGGAATATGGTGGTGCTGATTGTGTAGGGTAATTCCTCATCTCTTCATTCTGCAAATGTGGGTGCATCTCAACCCTTGAAGTGGGAGGTGTCAGATGAGACCCATTGCTGCACGCATTTGACCAACAGAGTTTTTTGCCACGTCTCAAGAGCCACAGACAGGTAAGAAATAATACGAATGCTAATAAAATTGATGCTACAGCTCCTACTGTTGCTCTTATGCCAATATCTGATGTCCTTGTGCCTCCTAGAAAGTAGAATTTTGT
This sequence comes from Coptotermes formosanus, assembly GCA_013340265.1. NCBI lineage: Eukaryota > Metazoa > Arthropoda > Insecta > Blattodea > Rhinotermitidae > Coptotermes > Coptotermes formosanus. Next base: position 5,127,688 of record BLKM01003281.1, on the reverse strand, counting down.
GGTCCGAATACAATATTTTAGTTGCAAGGCCACTACCTGGTTTATACCATGCACCTAACACAGAATACCCAGACATATTAGAAAACTTATGCTTTACTCTTGCCAGCATATATATATATATATATATATATATATATATTAGCTGCAGCTGTTATAGTATGTGTAAATATTGCTGTAAAGTTTTAGGATAAGCACTGAATTCTTACTGCAAATACAGTATTCTTTCTTCACTTACATGAACAAAATTTACTTTCTTAATTTCAGTATCAGTTCTTCACAATGTTTTAGCTACAATACATTGTAATATTGACAGAGGAAAAAAAAACATGTCCCAGGTCAAGAACAAAATATTCCACTCCTGATTAATATAAGGATTTTTTAATAAAAATGCCCATAACTTCTACAGGTTTTCCTCCTCCAGGTACAAAATGTTACTGGTACGGATAACAGAGTGTGGAGATCATCCACAAACTAGAAAACCAACAAATATCACATCTTTAAAAATCATAATAATGTTTTCATATGTGTAAATTCCATGTCTAATATAATAATCACACCTACTCCTGACAACTTACCTGGTGCTCGATAGCAACCACCTTCATCAAAACAATTCATGGGACAGTTGACATAACTGTCATTAAAAAGCCCTCTCCAGATACACACATCTGCGTATGGAAAACAACTCTCATAAGTACTGTCACCTCTCGAACACTCTGAAAATGAATCAATTTCACGCCTAGAAATAAACATTTTTGAACCTGCAGAACTCTGTTTTTCTGAACCACATAAAATTATTATCAATACCAAATTATGAGTCAGATGTACATTAGCTTCATGTGACTATCTGATGATGGTTCCTGCATAAATTTAATGACTTTCACCATTCTGTCAAGCATATAACACTCAGCATTTCCACGGCAAAAAAATACAACTCAGTAGCAAACTGGGGGCAATTAACATGTTCATGAAATAACCTAACAAAGAGCAGATGCCAGAAATATCGTCCACACTCAAATATCCATCTCACTATTATACCAACAAGGACTAGTGAATTCCAGTGTAGTAGACATACCTTGCACAAGCATACTTGACCATTTTACATATGTCATCAGCCTTAATGCTCATTTACTGGGAAATAAATCCACTGCTGTTCAGCTAACCAAATTAAATTTCACATCTAAATAAATTTCTTCCTTCCTCATTAAATACACACCATACTGAAAAAGTCCCAGTGAAAGCCATAGAACTTAATGAGTTCTATATTTTATGCCATATGCCAATTTTTTATATTTTGCTTGTTGTTTTAGATGGATGTGAAACTTGAACTCTCACATTAAGGGAAAAACATTTGCTGAGGATATTCAAGTACAGGGTGCTGAGTAGAATATTTGGGTCTAGGAGGGAATTAAAGGAGACTACTCTTTCCCAAATATTATCCAAGTGATCAAATCAAGTGTGATGGGACCAGGACATGTGGCATATATCAAGGAAAAGGAAAATATGGACGGTGTTTTCATAGCGAACCCTGAAGGAAGGAGACCACCTGCAAGGCCTAAGAACAGAGGGGATGATAATATTAAAACTGATCTTAAATAATCAGGAAGGGGGTCATGACTGGATTTCTCTGGCTCAGGAAAGGGAAAATGACAGGCTTGCATGAATGAACACAACATTCAATCTAAATTTTCATTAAATTTATCATCAGGGAGTAGGGGACTTTACAGGCTCTGGTACTAAGGAGCTGATGGTCAGATTTTAACTCAGGCCAAATAGTCAGTACCAAACAAATGCCAGCTTGACTGCAGATACACATCAATATACAGTGCAATATGCAGTCAATAGTTTGATGTCATAGGAGCTCATCACCGGACCATATCAAGAGTCAGGTCAATCCACTTCACATTCCCACAATCCTCCCTAATCTCCATTGTAATGCATGTCTCCCCACTGCAACCACCAAACTTTCTTCTCTTTGTTGTTTCTAGTACCAGATTCACAAATTATCTGTTGGCAATTTCTAACACCTTCAGCAAAAAAACTTGCCTATTCTAACTAATTCTGGCATATAACAGAACATTTCTGTGTGGTGTGTAAGGCACAGTGGGTGAGATTTGAATCCCTAAACTCACCTCATTATAAATGCTGCAGGAAGTTGACAGCAGGCTTAATCATTTCACACAATGTAATATAATACCTTACCTGTCACTTAGCACTGCAGCCTTAAACCACATCATCACAATTTGTGTTACCACTTAGATAATGCACTTAATTTATATCTGAAAAGCACCTTTAAATGATGTATACACAATTTCAAGATCCAGCCTTTCATTCGGATTTAACTTTATTTTGGCCACATATATAGTTGTGTCCAATTCTCCATCTGGATCAAGGACTGCTCCCATGTCCCAATCTGACACCTCCACATCCTCAGGTACTTGCTTGAAAGAATGGATCTGGCCACAGTACTTTCTGCTTTTCGATCCATCTTTCCGTTTGAACTACAAAATAAAACAGAGATGCAGACTACATAAATGTCATTCTTAGAACTATATCCTGTTGGTCTGCTAGCTCAGAGACAAGCTTCCACTCACAGTCAATCATATACCCTTGCTGTTTTGCACATATTAACCTTTTAATGCCTAGCAGTAACTTTATGTACCACCAGGTTTAACATTAAAAAATTCTACGTGGTGGCCACATTGCATTTAGGTGTTTTGTATGGATCTCAGAACAAACAGCAACTTTTGCCTTATAAAACATTAAGAGATTGGTTTTTATAACCAAAGTGGGGAGTGTTTACAGCGCGGTAAGCACTGAGTCCTTATATAAAATAGATACCTTCTGTCTTTAAAGGGTTAAGATCCAAGTGAATTGCTAATACTGTTATGGGAACAATAAAGCAGCAGACACCCACAATCGACATAAATGTCCACTGGTGAGGGTAAACAATATTAATGCCAATTAGAAAAGGGACCAGAGCCAGAGCCACCTGTCTTTCAACATGATAAGAAATTATATTAATATTTTATAGAATTGCTTTGGCATACTGGATAGCATAACATCCGAAAACATCCACAAGTGAAGTGTTATAATGGGTCAAGGAAGTGCCACACAAAGTGGACACCCTCTCTCAGAAGAACATGGGAGGAGCCAGTGTACAATGTGTAGCAACTGTGAGAAACACTCTTAGTAACAAGCAGAAATAAACAGGCAACAATATGATTGGTGTCCCTTCTGTGTAGTAATGGAGTTACAATGCCAACAGAAGTTAATTTTTGAGAGATAATGTAATTTTAAATCTTTAACAACAATGAAAACACTGAGTGGGAAGGAAGAATAAGAGAATGGCATTCATTAAGAACTGAGTAAAGAGTAACAGACCACAGACTGTTCACACAGCACTCATAATTACTTGGACATTTAACGTCAAAAGTGATCACAATATGGTACACATAGTGATAAAAAAAATATAAAATTAATGTTCTGAAAAAGAAGGCAATGAAAGACTACTGAAGTAAGGTCTGATGTATGTAAATGGTATGAGGATAACAGCACGACTCTTAGGGCAGCAAGTAACAGAGTAGTTTATAACTGGAATATTTTTTCCAGATAAGCAATGTTGGGAAGGGCTGGTATCCTAATCAACATAAATGAGAGAATAAAGGTAATGAAAGTTTTTGTTATGAGTGAGAAAGGGACAGAGAAAATTAGGAAAAAACAAATTTACGTGGAAAAAATACGCAATACAAATCAACAATGTAAAAAGAGAAGAAAAATGGCAAGACAGAAAAATGGACAGTACCAAAAAACTGCTGGAAACTAAAGAATCTCAACAATTATTGTATAAAGGGATAAAAAACTGAATCTATGAAACATGAAATGAAATTGACCAAGGGTGTGTAAGAATTTATTTGTTTTGGTGCAGGGATTAAAATGAGGAGAAACTGGATCTAGATTTTACAAGGGAAAGCGCATTTTTGGTTAGATATGGGTAAAAAAGAAGTGAACAGAATAATTGCGATGGGAGAAATCTATGAACTTAAAAAAAAACAGGCAGCAGGAAGCAATGATTATCCAGTGGAAGTTTGGAAGGATATTTAAGAAAGGCAAAGGCAAAATGAAAACTACAATAATTGAATAACATTCATAACACAGGAACACTTCCAGGAACATGAAAAATGATTCAGCCAGTCACACAGGTTACAGGAATATTACACTGGACATTATCAATGGACTGATGTAAACGTGATCTGCAGCTTCATTTGCAATCAGCTACTTTGGTTGTGTGATGTCAGGCATCTCAGCAACTGTGGCTCATTTCAGTACAGGTAACTCGTTTTACGCGATTTTGCTTTAACGCGACTTGGAATTTTGCACAACTTTTGGAATTCAAGCTATAATTTTCGCTTTAGCGCAACTTGGCATAGACAATCCGTGGTCACGGTCATCTTCTGCAGTGGGCTAGCAGGAAGTGACATAACTGGCACGCCATCAGTCACGTGTACTGATTGGTTACGTTTGGGTTATATCCACGTGGCTCATTTAGTTTTCTCTTCAACGGCATTGGCTTTTCTCACCAATATGGGTGAAAATGTAAATCTCCATCATCTAGCGCAATCCAAGTGAAAAATAGGAGAAAGAGAAGCAGTATTGAAGTGAAATTAAGCGCAATAATGAGACGTGAAAAAGGCAAACGAATCGTTGATATATGCCCTAATGTTACTCTCGCTCATGGTGTCATACATAAAATTCGTGACAATGCTGACAGAATTAAAGAAAGTGCTCAGTCAGGAACCAAAGTATTTGTGTAGCAAGACTACCACAGTCCTATCCATACCAAAAACTATGGATGTCAGTCTCTCACTTTTTTATTACATTAGCAACAAATAAATATATTAACTAGACATACATGTGTACTGTATAGAAATGCATATATACACAGTACCTATATACTCTACAGGTCTGTATGTCCACTAATGGTATAGTCATACACTACATAGGATGAGGTTGTCAGTCTCCTAACCCCCCAGTGAATACATTGTTTTAAATAGGAATTTTGTATTTGATTTGCGCGATTTCGATTTGTGCGACTTTTTCAGGAACGTAACCTTGGTGTAAAACAAGCGTTACCTGTATATCATAACACAGCAGGTAATTTTAATAGATGCTGAACTTTGGTTGGAACATCCTGTTGTGATTGTAATACAGACAAAGGAGAAAGAAAGACACAATTATTTATTTTTCAAAAACATACTACTTGTTTCAGCCTATACAGCTATCATCGGGTACTCCTTTATAAAAGTGTTAAGGAAATATCAGACACACAATATTAAATTCTTTATTGTAAGAACTTGTTTTTACTTTTTTTATAACAACAAATTCTTATTATAAGAAAATTTTTAATGCTGCATACACATTTAACATTCTACATATTCTGTGCAATTGTACAGTTGTTTACACAGTTTTTCCTTACCTGATCATGGCTGTATAAACCAAAACACACAGCACGTCACTGACAAATAATTGTTTGTCAATGCTTAAATTCAGATTGATAACCTTTCTTCTCCTTTATGTTTAACAGATGCTGTCAGGAACTCATGCAACTGTTCTGTGGGTCATCCACTTATGATTATGACAATATACAGCCTACTTGACTTGGATCACAAACATCTCCATTATCACTTAAAAATACAAACATTTTTATACGACTGAATCAGATTTCAGTACATGTACAGTCTTCACAATGGCCACATTAACAAAACAACAGACAACAGACATGATAAGAAGAATATTATGTCCAGAATAAGAAAAAGGAAAATAGATTGGGAAAAATGCGGGTTACTGGACCATGAAAAATAGTCACATGAATGTACTACAAGGATTAAGGTATGAAGCACTGAGATTAACACAGTTACTTGGTTTTGACTTTTTACTTCCCTCAGCTCTCTTCAAAAACTTGATTGTAAAGACTCAATTCCCTTCTTCACAATAGGTCTGTTCACTTCAGTGTAAACTTCTGAGAACTTGTCCACCACAACATAATTGAAATATATGCCAATGCGCTTTAGACATCTGACAGCCCAGCCTTGGCAGGTCACACGTTTTTGTGCTTTCTCTAAACAGCAGCCATACATTCACTTTCTGTTACTAACAAAACATGTACATTTGCAACCATCAATTCAACTTCTGTCAACAAAATAAAACCTCAACACCTAACCTTTATGTTGGCTGGCACATATAACTGGACTTTTTGCAGATACAATTAGTGTGAAACCTACACACTGTTTTTGCAAATTGGCATGTGGTACCTGACTTTCTGTCACTAATATGAGAATTCAAAGCCTAACCATTGTTTATTCCATTACAGATATTTTTTTATTCATGTTACCTATTACTAATATGTATGGTTTTTGGAAAGTAAGGCCTCCATGTTTCTATCATTACATCCAGACATGGTATTGAAACAAAACAAAACACAATATAAAGCTTAAAATGTGCACTTTGTTTCTAGAGCTCATTTCCCCATGTAGTGTCCCTCTAGCTCGATACAATGCCACCAGTGCTGAACTAGTTTTTTGAACCTGACTGTGTAGAACTCTTCAGGCTGCTCTTGAAACCACTTCTTGATCACATGTACAAGGTATTCCTTTCAGATGTGCCTTGAGAGCTGCAAACAACCAGAAGTCAGGCGGTGCCAAAGCCGGGCAGGAGGGAGGGTGTAGAACAACTTCCAATCTGATGCTATCGTTGCTGAAGTGGCAACACTAGTAGGGGGTCTGGCATTATGATGTTGAAGAAACATCAGCTTCCCCCCCCCCCCACACAAACACAATTCATTTGTTCTTTCAGTTGCTTTAGCGTAGCCACCTAAGTTGCAGTTCATTTTCGTCCACTTTCTTCAACAAGTTTGTCAAATTTTTGCCTGTTCAAATTGTGAGTTGCAGTGACAGGCCTTCCAGACCATGGCTTGTCATTCAGATTCAAATTTCTGCCATTCTACCCTGAGTTTTATACCCAACAATACACAGTACTTATGTTGACTGTATCTTCACGACAGGAAGCCAATAATCGCTGATGAATTCTGGCAGGAGTTTCACGTTTGAGCATCAAAAAGTCAATAACAGCATGCTGTTTGATGCGCTTCGATATGGTGGAGAACAAGTCATCAATTGTGAACCGACTACAATACAAACCACTGGGTTTACCAAGCTGTACCCCATGGCATATTAAAGCCCAAGCAACAGTGAACAAGTTGACACAAGTACCACTTCAAGATCACACCACTTGCAGGAGATACCTGTGTGGAGGCATTACTTTCTGGACACCCCACTTAAAAATTCACAGGTTAACCCTGGTGTATTACAATGTGTACTTTTATCTACGTAGGCAACTGTGACTTGACTTTCTGTAACTCCATGTGTTATCAACGCTACTGCAATATGGTTTGAATTCTGTACAATGCAAAAGCAAAGACTGGCATACAGTGTGGTACATACAGGCATTATAATTACACTGCCATATTCACTAACCAGTATTGCTTTTGGAAAGGAAATAAGGACACACTAAGTGTTAGGGAAACAAGAATTTTAAAAAAAATATGAACAGTTAGGTCTTACATGGGAAATATATTCACTGCCTATTGTATGTTAGTGCCAGAGATAGTTTTGTTTTGGTGACAAACAAGTCATGGCTGCCAACATACATAACGGCCTTCATATTATTTCACCGAAGATACTAAAAACCAAAGTGTGCTTTACCAAGGTTAGGCACTCAGTTTTTGTACCAGCGACAGAAGCTTTCATCACTTCAGTTGGCCAACCACGTTCGTTATGGTTTCCTTTAGACCACACACAGTAACAGCAGCTACACATGCAAGTACATTAAATTACAATTCTAACTCATACATATTGCTTCTATTGCATAGGTACTACCATTTCGAAGTGTTACTGAATAAATAGTGGTAAAGAGTGAAGTATTACAAGCGATACATGTGCCTCTCCTAACGCATTTAAATAAACTGTAACTAGGACTGTTTCTTTACCTGGACGTAATCTACGCAGCCAGATTCATCTGATCTAAATGAGAGATTCCGAATCACCGCAATTAGACCACCGTCGTGTTCACTTTTAACTTCAAAGTGACATCTGTATTCAACGACACCTTGCCATTCATCAAAAGATCTAGTCTCTTTTATTGTAACAGCAGATTCGCCGTGTTCTCTTATTTTAATTCTTCGCTTTCTGCCAATTAGAGAACAGATTTTGTCACTTGAGAGAGCATCTGAAAAAAGAAAAGGAATTATTCAGCACTTACTTTACATTACTACTCTCATACGCGTGATAGAAGAATACGTCCTCTGCCTGTGCTACATCAACTTCAATTATCCCACACACACACACACGCACACTAGCCTACAGAGTACACATAGTACACATTTAGCCCTGTCTTCACACTTCGTTAGGGCACTTAGAAATGTACACACACACAGTTCCCTACCACCTATACTCACAATGTTCATATGACAAACACACGTTTAATAAACAAAGCATAACCACATATTTTACAATCCTAGCTGGAGACATATTGAATTGTGACGCTTCAGTATCGCTCTCTACGGCACGGATGAGGGTACAACTTTATCTGTGGGACAACCACAGATGATAAATAACTACATTGCACGACATTGAGTCATAACCGCAGATCATCGAGTATACGGTCATAACCACGCGGGGTCGTGGAAGAAATCAAGGCAACACCAACGAGTAATGGGAATATGTGTATGCGTAGAGCTCAACTGGCATACTGTGTTTGATATAAAATCTTCAAAAAGTATAACTTTTATCTGCACTACTATTCGCTTTTGATGTGTATGTAGTAAAATAAACATAAAACTTTATTTGCGTCTTCAAATGAAGCCCTATATTAACTAACGTTGTCAAAATTCGTATTATCACCTTTGTATAACTGGCATCGTCTACATTACAATAAAAATGCAGTTCTGCACGTGAGAAAACACAGTCTTTTTACATTATAAAGACCAACCACTTAACACAGTACAGCAAAATAATCAGAATTTAGGCCGAGAATCATGCGAAACACATAACTATATTGCGTAGCAAAACGCAGTTTCTTATTTTCGAGCAGGTGGTAGATGTAGTTACTGCTGGGATTTAAAAGGCTAACCGTTTCCATACAAAAGAAAGTGTTCCATTTTCAATCCCTGATGAAGATGGAAACTATCTTCGAAAAACTATCTTCAGGAATGCGACGCCATTTCGTCTGGTACATATATATCGACCTTCCCGAGAAATCTGCTGCTTCCATCTTTAGGTTACAAGGCAGCCTATCTCAGAAGATAGTAATTTTCAGAGTCACGACATTGAGAACCTCAAATTTCACAATCTCTGAGTGGAAATTCTTTCCCTGCGGACACAGCTCGTATTCCGAAAGGACTATGTTATAAGGTGGACAGCCTTGCATTCAGAAAAAGACCACAAAGTTTCGGAAACTGGACCTTTCACTATTTTTATTTGAGGGGCTGGGAAGGCATCTACGCATTGACAGTTGGTTAAGACAGAAAGAACTATCGCAGGCAAAGGTCCGGTGTCAGACACTTTAGCAGCTAACTTCGTTGCATGTTTATACGTCATATTGTAAAGCTAAGCCTCACCTATCTTACATCCGCTTGGTCAGTGGTGCTCACTAAAAGTTAAGAGTCAGTAATTTTGTTTCAGTGGCCTAGGGCAGGCTGCAGGTTATAGATGTTGAAATTGCACTTGATGAATTCAACGAAAATCATAAAGTTCAGGCTCGTATTGGCTGTACGAAAAAAGGAGTGCATAATATTCTTCTTAACCGAAATGAACAGTGATGTTTAGAACATGCACTGATCTGTCCACAACTGTGATTATATTTGCTGGCTTCCTTGCGTCAGTTAAGTGTGTATATGCGATGTACTACAGCATAATGAAACTTACTTAGCAGGCGTCGAGCCGGCCAAGACTTGTGGGCGCACAAGGGAGACTAACAATTTGGCGCTCATTCAAACAGACATTCTTCAAAGTTTTTCAGCTAGGATACGGCTGGCAAATATCTCCGAGGGCGCATGCCCAAAATGCGAATAATCTTCGGGGAAATTCTTTCGTGCTTGGAAACCTGAGTTTACCAGCATCATATTTTCCATTAGTCCAGTGGCGTCTTAGCGTCCGTTATAGGCTGGCGCCGCGGGCAGCTGCCGGCCGGCCCGCCCCATATTCCGGCCCTCAGCAGCAGGAGTACGTTGCCCCAAAGCTTGGTATACGGCACTGGTAACAAAAATTTCACTATGTGTGATATGAGGCTTCCGCCGCGGTGTAGTTGTGGTCTTCGTCCTTCTGGGATGTTACATAGCGTTGGCTGGTAGTTGGTTACCGACGTTTCAGGTTGGCTTATCGGTCCCTTCTTCAAGAGTCAATCAATTCACACAGAATGCCGAAGTCTAGTGTATGAGATGTTACATAGGGGATGGTGTGGGCGGGCGACTGGTTCTCACGTAAAGCAGACGAGCCAGTCGCCGCCGACACCACCCATATACAATATCGCATCCACTGTGCCCAGCATTCCGCTTGACCAACAGGCCCTCACGAAATGTCAGTTAACTACCAAGTAATGCTGCGTTAGCATCCCAGAAGAGCGAAGACCTAAAAGATTTCACTACGTGGAAATGCTTTATCCGCAAATGAAGCAGGATCTTTCTGAACTGTATTAAAGTGCTCATTTCGGAGGCTGTGCAGAAGCCAAATGTGGGACTTTTCACGTTTTATTTGGCCATCCAGCATCTATTTGCCATGATATTTTCTACTAGAGTGTCTATTTTTTATTCTATTCGTCTTAGCTCCGCACGTGTACCGCAGGACGGTCTGTTGGTATCCTCACTTTTCACTGACGTTTGATACGTGTGTACAAATATCAAGTAAATCTGTACAGTGGTTATGCTAATAATAAAAGCGTAATATACGCACAGGTGCATCTCACCACTTGTAGATGATAGGACACGCCTCATACTACTAAACTTAAAAGCAGATAATGGTAATAAAATACTGTGCCCCGGGTGAGGATCGAACTCACGACCTTAAGATTATGAGACTTACGCGCTGCCTACTGCGCTACCGAGGCTCCTACTGCGACGCTCTTTGCAAACCACATTTGTGTTGTGTAAGATTCCCGCGATGGTGATTATGATGGTCGATAACTATTGTTTTTATGTTATGTGATCCCATCTGGTCTGGTATAAATGTACACACGTTTTGGAAGAGCCTACTACATATGTAGCACCTATGTAGCCTACTACCAAGAACGGCGCCAGTCTTTGCACAACGTAACATTTGGAAAGTTACGTTCATGTTAATTAATGCACAAAAAATCTAAGGAATCATCTGTCGCGTCAGTTGTTTTTTCTTTTATTAAACAAAAACTTGGACTATACACCCAGTGAATTACGGCCGCCTAGTCGCATTCGCTATCTAATCCACGTTCGTGCCTTAAACTGTTTGTACATTGTCTGTGTACTCCTGCCCTCTGACAAAATTTCACGTACTATTTTCCATGACCAATTCGTGTTCGATAGCTCAGCCAGATGTCCGGCCACGGCGTTGCCCTGTAGAGACGGACAATCATGAAATGCCAAGAAACCCGAAGTTATAGTAATCAGTCTGTAGGCTATGGCGTGTTCCTGCAAATCTGCTCACTACTGAATCCATGCCACACTACTGCGTCGGATATGCCCTTTGTTTAAAGGGCTTTTCCTGCGTAACTGACGTGGAGAAATAATTTTAGGCATTTTCGCAAAACTGCAGCAGGCCTGTTAAAAACTGTATTGGGTGCTCGTCTGTCCACCCGTACTCGGGCACTAACTCGAGGAACGGTTTCATGAAATGTGTAGCTGATCTCGCAAATTTTATCGTTACAATCCGATTTCGATTAAAATCAGAAAAAAGAGGAGCACCCCCTCCCTCTGATCTACACACACACACACACACACACACACACACACACACACACACACACACACACACACACACATACATACATACATACATAATACATACATACATACATACATACATACATACATACATACATACATACATAGCCCGTTCTAAGTTCCGTTCATCCATCCATCCATTTATCTAGACATCTATCTATTTATCTATGTCTGTCTACCTATCTATCTATGTATCTATCCATCCAGCCTATATTTTATCTTTTTTGTTCTATTTAACGACGCTGTCAGCTATTAAAATTATACCAGCAGGAAGCCTGTTGAAATATCAAAGGGAATTTGTTAAGTTACAGAAATGAGTTACGAAATTTGGAGTATAACATCTGCTAAGACAAAGACTTCTGTGCACGTGTGACAGCTATTGCATAGAAACACAAACCTAACTTCTTTATAGCAGTGCCATTAGGTAGAAAAAAACTGTACGGGACCCTCTTTATTATGTATAAAAAACACAAAGCACCACTTACGTAAAAAACGTCCAACATGTTACCATCAGCACTTAATATTTTCATGCAGCTCGTTTACTCACATAATATTCCGAACAAGAAATTGGAAGGACTCGAAAAATGTTTAGTCCACTACAACAGGCCTCTTAATAAGGACAAACTGAAGCTTACGTGCTCAGTGGAACTCTCACCAAAAGCTTCCATCTCCATGTTATTACTGAATACTTAATTGACGCTTACTCTAACGATAGTGCCAAAAAGACTTCTAAAGCAATGAAATTAAATATTTTCTTAATTGGAGATTAGCGACCCAACTCGAATCATTATGTCCACCAGACTCTGTCGCAACCACGGACAGCGGTGACCTGTGAGGTCTAGAAACCATGGAAACCGATGGCTGTGAGGTCACCAAAGTTTTACTTTCAAATAAAGGTTATTAATACAATGCAGACAGCCTCGATAGCACATTAACGAAACAGGGGTTACACCAGTGGGTAACACGCAGTTACTGGTACACAGAACTGCCCCAGTGCTGCGTTGCCCATCAAATATCATGCATGGATCCCTGAGGTTCCGTGGGATTCCTTGGACAGGGGAGGAATTTCTTTTTTGTTCTTAATATTTGACATTCAATATTGACTTTTCGCTGGCTATAAAACACAAAGGATGTACACCTATTTTCATTTAAACTGATTTCTGAAAGCCGTTCCAACAAGCGGCGGAAAGATTGCCATAACGGTTTACGGAATCTGACTTTAGAATCAGTTATGTACATTTGTCTTAAGTTTAAAAATAAATACGTGAAGGTAGATTTTACCAAGTTACGCTGCATTCTTGGAACCCGACATCGAAGTGTTTGCATTAAAACAATCGACAAATAAACATGTCATCAACTTTATGTTGTACATCCCACTGTAATTAAAGTAATGAGTTATAAATTGTCCTTCCCACAACTATATTATTTTATTAAAATACAACAAATTGCACGATAATATTAGAAATGGCGACATGTTTCGATCACAGAGGTCATCTTAATGCCTTCAGTTGGTGCAGAAATATAAATTTGGATTTGCTAAGAAGCTGAAATTGCTTAAGTAATAAGCATGTACTTAAGATACCAATCAAGTGTGGGATATAGAAACTAGAATACATACATACATACATACATACATACATACATACATACATACATACATACATACATACATACATACGTACGTACGTACGTACGTACGTACATACATACACACACACACACATACATACATACATACATACATACATACATACATACATACATACACACATACATACATACATACATACATACATACATACATACATACATTCCATGGATCCATAATTTTGTCACAAGACAACAGGATGTGGAATAAGTCATAAACATACAAAAACATACAAAAATGTACATTACAAAATACTTTAAACTTTTTATGTGCAGTCTTAGAGGTCATTATTATAGTTTATCAGTACACATAAGAAATTAATTTACAGAGTAAAAGGAGTGTGCATTTAAGTATCTTCTTAGTGCTACTTTAAATTGTGCCTTTTCATTCTTAAGATTTGTGGCACTATATGGTAAACTACTGAAAATTCTGATGCTAGAATAGAATGCACTTTCTGAAAGCATGAGAGGTTGGCAATTTGTCTATGATGACGGTGCTATTAATACTGTTTAATGATGAATTTGTTTGAAACTTTTCTTGATGAAATACAAGTGTACTAGTGTATATTGCTGATAAAATCATTCACTCCAGCAGGTTGTTGATGTACTGTTGGTGGGCGGTGTACAAGAAAACTTGATATTATTCGGTGTTTTGAAATTGGACCCTACGTAGCTAGACGGCATAAGCAGCTGGCACATAACTATCCTACGCTGCGTATTTGTCATCAGTCATTGCTAGGTCTCTCGCTTTCACTTACACCGATACATATCACGTATTCTTTTACCGACTGTTTCTTTTTCTTTCTGCTATTAGTACTATAAGGTAAAACAAACTCATTACAGGCCTGGACAGGCCTGAGGGCTCCAGCAGGTTGAGCCTTTCAGTTTTCAAGACAATCGGCAAATGAAGGTGGTAGGGGTGTCAGCCCTACGCACCGGCCGCTTTTACCCCAGGAAATATTCTTGGTGCTCATTTCTGTTAGAGGCTGAGTCGACCCCAGAGCCATAGTGCGGCCGGAAGGAATATGTCAATGAAAAATTCCAATGACACCTCAACCAACTGCGCCACTCCGTGCTCCATTAATACTATAAGCTACTCATAGCTATGCTCTTTATTTTTGTCATTGAGCTATGCCTCTCTGTTCCCAAAATATCTGACAATTCCAGCCCCTACTTTCAATGTGTTCTTAAGTCTGAATATATGTGCTTGCCTCGTCTGATCTAGCCAAGCCATTATTCTCGGATATGACTCTTCCTCGCGGAGTGATCGGAGCTTGGCTTTTCCAAAAGACGTACTGTCTTCTTCATCTTCAAAGGTCAGCAAAGTTCCACGCTGATCCCGATGAACCACTGAATATGAATGCAGTAAGTTCCTTCTAAGCGTTAGGATTCGATTGCCCCCGAGGCAGCGCCATATCCCAGAAGAAAGCAAACGTCCGTTACATGGTTGTCGCCACCCCCAAACTCGCATTCTAAAATTCATGTAGGACAAATATTTGTGTGTAAGAGTTACCAGACTTCCGTACAACTCCATATTAAGACACCAAGGGCTTTTATTTCAGGCGTTGTTTTCCTTGCGAGACGAATTTCCACCTACCACCGTATTTCTATTGAGGACACATTCCCTTATCTAGAAGTTTCCGTAAAAGGATGCTGGAAATTCATTCTTGAACCCCCTCTCTTCGTTACAGGAAGCTGAGTTAATTACAGGTTAAGATTAAGACATAAAAGTTGCTGAATTCTACAAATTATAAGGTTCTTATTTAATGTCTTGACCCCCGTGTTACTTCCTCTCTCTTAATACCACCTACTTTTGTATATATCTTAGGTTCTTTCATTATTGTTAGTGTGACAGACTAAGTCTCATACCCTTCCGTTCCACTACACCAATACAGTTTTGACAAATATCGATCAGAAATCTACATTACGGGACAGCAATAGTGAAAAACATAGGCCGTGCTAATATATACCTACGACTTCTTCGAGGTTTTCCTTCTTTTTGAAAGTGCAACATGACAGGAGACACACAGGGAGTCAACGTTGACTCTGGAGTTTATAATAGTGTATCATTTCAGAGAGTGCTTAAAATTATTGTTTTTCAATTAATGAAAAATTCACTTTTGTGTTAACGAATTTTTATTTAAGGAATGCACAATTTCGTAAAATTTGGAATTCGGGTACGTAGAAATGCGTGAGAGTGTTCGGAAGGCCGAACACATTAACTTCAGTTAACCGTAGCTGACAAGGCGGACTGAGGGCAGACAACTTTGAGGTAAGGTGTTGCCTTATCTCAGGGACAGATAAGAGTTACGAGAAAAAGCGAGCTCACAAGGTAGTACAGCAACTTCAGAACTTGTGGAAACTTCGAAAATAATTAACATCCGAACACTGAGTACAAAACAGGTGAAGTGACAGTGAGTCTGTAAACAACAGGATAATTTTAAGAAACGTAAAATTTGTTGTGTTGACTGACACACGGACGCAGAATTGAGTGACCTGTTAAACAGTTACTGGAACCAGATTTATGGTTTGCCGTGTTGTGGCAACATATTTACAATCACCTCCAAACGAAGCTAAAGACCGCTTCTCACTTATCAGTCAAATAAAATGGCGTATTCAACACGATGTTTGAAGTTTGTTGTCCTTGCCTTTACAGTCATATTCGGGGTAAGTTGTGACATTAAAATTAATTGTTGGTAAACTATTTAGTGTGTGAAGCTATGGAAGTGATATAGGCCCGTTAAAAGTTAAACATTTGAGCAGATGTATGTGAGTATAAAAAATCTGCAGACAAAACGACTTTACACTGAAATATTGCAAACAGAAAGCAGAGAATTATGTATAGGCATATTTGTGTGCCTGTATGTGTATGTGTGTGTGTGTGTGTGTGCGTATACGTGTATGTGCGTGCGTGCCTTATATGTGTGTGCGTGCCTGTATATGTGTGTGCGTGCGTGGCGCCGCATCTGTGTGTGTGCCTGCATGCGTGCGTGTATGTGCGCGCGCGCGTGCCTGTGTGTGCGTGCGCGAGCCTGCGAGTGGGTGCGTGCGTGCGTGCGCGCGCGTGTGTGTATGTGCCTTTTACATTGCAAGGTCAGACAGCACAGGTTAGACCCTACAGTTTATCCGCCATAATCACGTAATTAACTGTTTACATTATTCTAGTAATTATGTAAGAATTTTAAACTCTTGTAATGCTGTGCTAGTGACGCATGACTTGTATCCAACTGTACGTTTCTGGCGACATGTGAATTACTTACTTTCACCCTCCTGGATTGCAATCATAAAGTGAAATTTGTGGATTTTATTTAATTCACAGAATACGTTGCTTTATTAATTTATTTAACTAATTATAGACCATTTTTCAAAACGTGGTCAATATTTCACACTATAGGTCTATAACCACGAAAACAGGACAGTTAGTGAACAATAAATCGTAAATGGTATGGAGAGAAGACGCCGTTGCCAGATGTGGTAAAATCTCGAAATTTGACGGACCGGGCGGAAGAAAACCATGACAAACTCTGATCGGGATGTCCAGATTCTGGGCCGAGGTTTCTCTACGGAACCTCTTAAGTAGGAAGCAGCAGTTCTAGCCAATCGACAGCGATATTTGGTGATTTTCGGAATCATCAGTAATGTATTTTAAGTTCTATTTTACCAGCCTTACAGGTTGCAGTTTCTGTGTTACTTATCACAAATTGCAGCTGATGAAAAAACCAGCACAATACACACAACAAAATACATTTAGAATAAACCAGTTTTTTCCATTCTCTCTCATGTTTCGGCCCTGACGGGCTATCCACAGGGAAAACAATGAATATTATTGTAAATTTTATACGTCAGGTGAACTGACACACATTCTTAAAGTTTTCAGTATTCACGTATTAAGTGTCTAATGGTAACAGCCTTGATTCAGTAATATTATTGGAAGTGTACAAAGCAGAATTACAATCCTTACTGCTGGCAGACGGGAACTGCTCTTTTCAAGCATAAAATAGTCACGATGTTTTAAGAACGTTTAAATATATATGTGTGTGTGTGTGTGTGTGTGTGTGTGTGTGTCGTGCCGCATGTGGTCGGTTTATATGCATATCGTCCGACATAAAGTATTATTGATATACGTTACATAAATGTCCTTATGTAGTGTACGTGCCAGTGCCTTTTTATACAGGCTGCTTGACGTCCTAATGCTTGCCTGTTTCTATGTGGGCGTTCATATGCGTGCGAAATATCAACGCCGTATGTCGGTTTCTGGAGTTCGGCATTTGTGACATAAAACTTAGCCTGAAAGATTAATATTTTTTTAATTTATCTATAAACCAAGACATTTTAAATCTTTCATATCACTTCCTCTATTTCATACACAAGAATCTTGTTTTACCTATAAACTAAGATATCTTCAAACGTACTCTTTTATAACTTCTGTTACTTCCGTTAACATTAATTGTTCTCCCTGAAGATATCACTGCAGGGCCGAAACATATAGGAAAGTAGAATAAATTAATTAGTTCCGAGTTTACTTTTTGTGTTATGTTGCGCTCTTAATTAGTTATAATGTGTGCCTACCTGTGTTCAACGTAGTTACTAT
Organism: Coptotermes formosanus; assembly: GCA_013340265.1. Classification (NCBI taxonomy): domain Eukaryota; kingdom Metazoa; phylum Arthropoda; class Insecta; order Blattodea; family Rhinotermitidae; genus Coptotermes; species Coptotermes formosanus. The sequence goes on along the minus strand of BLKM01003281.1, from coordinate 5,109,428 downwards.
CACTTGTGATGAAAAAGCAGTCTTTAATGGGATGAAAACCCCTATTTATAAAATCGCCTTTACATGACCTGATCCTACAGAAAACCTTGGTATTTATTTTCTGACCTCGTCCAAAGGACTTTCTTTAAGAACAAATTTTCTGGTAGCAGGACCAGAAGGTTCAGGACTACCACATGGTGTAACCGTGAATCAGTTTCATCCAAATCGCACCCATAGCAACTGATCCCAGAAGACCTCCCTTAATGTTGCACTCTTGTCCTGGGGACGGCAATTTTTCAAGGTTTCCAACCAAATTATACATGCATCTCCTGTCTTCAACGCGGACTGAAAATGAGGCATACATTTGATTCAAGGTTCCGCTGCCCAGAAGAACTACTGCATCATATATTTACCACTTTTAATTGCATTTTATTTTGTGTGCACGCGTTTTCATTACGACAGAAGGTGAACACTGAGAAAGACATACGTCATAGTGCGACCAGCTTCGCAACAGCTGACCTTAATTTGCAATAAACAAATAACCAGGCTAATATAATGACATAGGCACAATATCAAAGACGGCATTTGTGTTCGGCTGTTTCAGTTCCTTCTGTTTTAAGATAGGATAGGCAAAACATAAAAAAAATCATCTTTAAATCTGTCTGCTTGGGAAAGCTAGAAATCCTACTGGAACTTGCCTTGCATAAGAGTAACAGCGAAGCGTTTGCATCTTGCAATAGTATCGCAGTAACTGTATGAAGCAATTACACCAACAGGTGTCCGGATTTTCTGTGACGGTCTTCAGTGTCGTCAACTTAATCTTCTTCTACTCACACGACGTCTTCCTGCCCAGCAATGTTTTCGCTCCTGTGATGATGCTTTGTATTACCGGGCTGGCGGCGTGTTTAGTAGCAGCACTGGGCTGGCACGCAGCCATGGAGGGAAGTCCCTGCCGCTTGAACACGGTAGGTGAACCAAAATATTGAAGCACAAGTAACTCTCGGTTTACCACAGGGTTCCTTTCCTGAAGGAACTGTCGGAAAAAATAAGTGTAAAATGAACCTAGTTATATAATATAAGTGAATGGGAATTCCATGAGTTACGTTCCAGGCGTACGTAATATAATATTATTACATTTAAAGCTCTGAAATGAATGCCATGAATGTAAAAACAGCATTCTTATGAATATAAATCAATGAAATGTAATACAGTATAAAATAACAAAATTAAATTAAATTAAATTAAATCTTGTACATTTACTTTGACATGTTCGAAGCCCAGACCGAAAAATTTACCTCCATCTTCTTTTGCAACGTGATGGGCTCACGTGACTTTTTAGCGACATTTTGACATTCATTGGGCTTCACTGCATTGCTCTTACTAGACATGGCGGCTCTTATGTTATTAATTTAATCAACAATTGTTAATTAAAACTCACAAATTGAGACTGTAGAATAGTGGCCCACAATAGCACACCGACAGGCGAACTGAGTGTTCCTCTCCTCTTATCTCTGGCCACCTCATCCCTCATTGGCTTAGATGGTACATGGGGATAGCTCTCATCTCTGATTTGCTGTGCTGTTTCTTTACATCATATCTGGTATTTATAGTTGCGTATTTTTTAAGCTTTCTATACTTTTTGATATTTCGGCTTTCTGGTTTCAAAACCGTCCTTATTGTGAACTGTCGCGAAACAAACCGTCGTAAACCGAGGGCTACCTGTATACCGTCACGTTTTAACCAGCTACAGAACAAGAATACAGCATATTTTCTATTACATGAAGCTTACGTTTCCGGAGACTGTCGCGTACTTTTGAAATAGACTTCATCTTATTCTTCACCGACTTTTTCCTTTTTTGCTTTTTCTTCTTTGCCTTCATCTTCGCCATCTTCTTTATCACCATTACCGTCATAGACTTCACCGTACCAGACTTCATGGCAGAATGAGTAACACTTTTTGCGTATTCGGTAAACTTCAGGTTTGACTTTTTCCAAGAAAGCGACCGACCTATGTGAAGATACTCTACTTCACCAAGTCTCTTCAAACAAATCCCAAGCAAGTAATATATTGCAGTAAAACCCCAACCCTCACATTCACATCTTTTAAACCATTATCCGCACAGTCATCCTATTATTACGAGGCACATGTATGCGTACATATGCAGTCTTAAAGTTCGTCAAATCGCAGAATCAGCCTTCTGTTTTATGTGTGGGGAGGAGGGAGACCTTCAAGAGTTAAAACAAAGAAATGTTCAACCCAGAACTGTTGGCTTATTGGCCTTTAATTTCCATTTATAGCTATACCATTATATTTTTGTTTGGACCAGGTTTCATTGTATTTACACTCATTTCCTAGATGAATTTAGACGTAACCGTATTTTAGCATTTACACCTCTTCCTGTTGACAGCATTAATATGTTCTCCTCTTTGTATGGTCACTTACGGCGATTTAATTATGGTTACGCTTAGCACAATATGGAAAAGGTTGGGACTGGGGAAGTCTTACTTTTCTTTGTATCGACAATTTCAACTGTTCTGTCTATGTGTACAGTTTTCATTACTGCCCCATCATGTGGCCACTCTTCATTGCTCTCTTCTTCATGCGGACAGTTTGCATTGCACATTAAGATACTTGAATGTCCTCTCTTTTTGAGACTATCTTCTGCTTGGTTTGCCAGTTTTCAGCGTTCCTGATAGCGACAATCTTCAGTGAATTTGGAGGCGCTGTATGGGCCCTGATATCGCGGGTCAACTTCGAAAACGAAATGGCCATAGCTATGGAGGTATCGCTCTCCTCTTACACCACGGATAAAGCTGTCGCTGAAAACTGGAAGTCCTTACAACAGCAGGTAATAGTTCCAGAACTATAGCATAAACCACCTGTCTGATATAAACTGGCAACTATATCACCATCACCATCAACAGCACCACCATCACGGATGAAACTGTTTAACTCGTAAAGCTGAAGCAATCCCATTATAGGCCTGGACAGGCCCTTAGGGTTCCAGGAAGTTGAGGCTCCCAGATTCTTAGACAATCGGCACATGAAGGTGATAAGGTTGTCAGCCTTACGTTCCGGCAGCCTTTACCCCTTCCCCCAGGAAACATTCCTGGTACTCATTTCTGTTCGAGGCTGTGTTTAACCTGCGCAGGATACAAAATTAATTTTTGTGATTACATTCCAAGAACCTTTAAAATACCACGTATTTTACGACTCATTTTAGAGCTACCGAATTTATGGGAATGTTACAAAGCAGTCTGTCCATCGCATACATGGAAGCTGCACGACTAATATGCATAAAGAATTTGGCGGGAAACACGTATCTTCCTTTCTGCCTAAATGGTAAAGTTAGAGTTTTCCATATGCAGGCTATGAAGGCACATGGGGTAGTGAAGTTATAACTCCCGTAAATCTCAAACTCGACACTAATGAGATGAGCAGTCAGCTTCATGTCCCGGCCGCTTTATCCCTTTTGGCACTTCGGAAGAGAAACAAATCTCTTACCCACGCGGGAATCGAGCCACGCTTTGTCGACCATTCATTTCGAAGACTGGTCACTGTAAGCACTGCGCTATACCGGCCCACATTCCTCCTATATGATCAAATTTATTTCATAGACTCCTGACTTGTAGGGCCTACTATATCAAATGTTTTGCTTTCTTATATCTGCACTGTTCTTACTACAGACAACCAGTCAGCAGCTACCCACCGGTTTAAAAGAACACATCTCTGTTGCCTGCTCTCTCTTTCCCGAAGTCAATTATTACAACCCAATTAGCATCCGTAGGAACGTAATGGCGAAGAGTCTCTGCACTTAACTAAGTACGCCTGCCGCATAATGAAAAACTGTGGGTGTGCAGGTACACCGCCCGGCAGTCTGAACCCCAGTAGTAGATGGTGGTGTGTGGTCAATTGCACTCCTCGGCAGCTTAAACCCCAAAGAACAGGCTGCTGGTACCCACTTAATAGAAAGCATGTGGGAGGTCAAAGGCGATCTGAAAGTGGTGACGAAAAGAAAAATCCTGAAGCTGACAGAAATCGAACCTCGACCGCCCATCCGGTGACCTGAGCCATCCTGGTTCCCTGCACGTTGATAAGTGTTGCATGGACGAACTGACTGACTGTTGCAGTTGAAGTGCTGCGGCATTGACGGTCCTGGTGACTACCGCCGACATGGGCACGTGGCCTGGTCTTGCTTGTCAGCGAACCAGAACGAGGGAACCTACCACTCCTTATCGCAGCAGGGATGTCTTGTGGCCCTGACGCACGACGTGCAGGAGAGGCTGCTGCGGGTGGCTCTGCTAGCCGTTGCGACAGCTATCGGACAAGTAAATACAATGTAAACTTTTCCCACTATCGAAGGACCTCCCGCTTTGTGTTGTGGAGGCCTCGTTGTGTTCGGAGCTTAACTCTTCGCATGCTGCCAGTCACGGTGCACTGTACGGCATTTGAGGTTACCGTACTGGGCAGCAGTTGGAAGTTAAACCCTAGCGTCATTGAAGGCTTAATTCTCGGCACAGAGGCCGGCTATCGCAACTGAGGTTTTTGCGATTTCAACAATCCCTGAAAATAATCTGAGATAATAACTTAAAATAGGCCACGAAAGCCTAAACATTTCCAGTCGATCATTTGCACTATCCTTGCCATTCGACGCTATTGAACTAACGCAGTAGAAGTGTTGCAATTAAGACACACGTGCCAATCATACTCGTTTTGTTGAAAAACGTAAAGGCAATGCTACAGGCATTCTAGGACTGGACAGAGGTGAGTAGTTAGCTTCACGCTTAGACCGCTTTACTCCTGAGGAACCGATTGTATAGGAGGCTGCGTGAGCCCCAGAGGTGGTCTAAGCAGAGTGATGGGCGTGTACCTACAGAGAATCGGACCACAACGTTCTATCCAGTAACTAGCTACCTAGCTATTTTCTCCAGGTACAATGCAATATTTCTGCTATAGTTTCATCCATCGAAAATAGTTTGCTTTTGTGTTGGCATCCCTACATGCCCCGTCTCAGTCACTTTCACGCAATCTGCTTTCACACTGTAAAGAATTCCCATAGCTTCTGTCGCGTCCCCTCAATTTGCTGACAGAGAACAAATGTCGTCAACGAAACTTTGCCGTAATAGGTTGATACCGTCACTTCTGCTAGCTCTGCGGTTTTGACACAATCTTAGGGATCATACAGGGGTGTGCTCATCGAGTCTCATGGTTACTTAAAAAATGTACGTTTATTATGTTGTGGATCCTGTCCTTATGGCAGCATAGACGGTGGCTCTGACTGCATCCCTCTCCAGACCTACAGCCAACTGCCTCAAGCATTTGGGCGAGTTGACTGTTCGCTCTCTAAATACTATGCTTCTTTTTTTAATGATGAGAGCGTTCTCGCCTCCCTTATTTGTTGAATCCTGAATGCTGGGTTCAAGGTTCTCTGAGTGCTAGGAAGAGTTGTTTCCTTAGTAAAGTCAAGTAATTGTCAGGAGAATGTCCTTTCCATTCACTTCTTTCAAAGATTTAATGACACTAAAACCTGTCAATCCAAATTAACGGAGTGACTTGAGCTTGTCTAAATAATGACTTTCAGCTTCACAGTCTCAAGTTTCGAACTTGTAGACACTGGGACCACGTTCCCTGCTGACAGCTCTGTTTTTGAAATCACTGCTTCCGCTTCCCACAGGGTTTCTTTTAGCTTTCGTGTAGTGAGGTGAGCGACTCGAACCCTTCACCGCGCACATTCTTGTTATTTTTGTTAAAGAGTTTCCCAGGCTGGACCCGAACCAGGCCTGACACGGGACGTCCCGTTGTAGGGTTTTCTGTTCCCACAACGGAAAAATGGCGCTTCTTACACAACAGGATATATTCGTCTAAGTTCACCTTACACAGTTGTGTGACACTGCAGCCCGTGCATGTTGACCACATCGGTTCCTGGCAGGCCTAGCAGAATTTTCATTTTGTTCCTATTTGCTTCGCTGAAAAGAGAAGCGCTAAAGCTGCTCTTAGAACGAAACATCAAGTGGGTCAGGTTAGTTCCAGCTATAAGAGTGTGTTGCTCCTGTTAATTTTTGTGTGTGCCGTTATTGTACCTGTTGGCTACGAGCCACTGATCTGTTGGTTATTTAACCCGTTAACGAAGAAACGTAATGTGTTCTACGTAAGGACTCAGTACGCACCGCGCAGTAAACACTTTCCACCTCGGTTATAAAAATCCAGTCGGTTGACGTTGTTTACGGAAATAAACGCTGTTTGTTCTGAGATCCGTACACAACACGTAAACACAATGTGAGCACCATGTAGCATTGCTGAACGTTAAACCTGGTGGTCGGTAAAGTTACCGCTAGGCTTTAGAATGTTAACAACGCCATCATTCTCTTTCTCTTTCTCAGTTTTAGAGATTATATATCGTCGAATGAAACGGGAAGACAATTACGAGTGATATGGGATTGACAGGAGTCGGTCGTGACCTATTTCTAAGAATTATCTTGGAATTTGCCTGAAGTAACAGGCAGACCTGCAACAACCCTATGGCCCTAGGGCCATATACACGAGCGCTGAAAACGCGGCAGTTCTAACGCCGCCGACTGCTTCATTTTACAGAACATATATAATGTAATGGAGCAGACTACACAAGCGTTTCTGCTGCCGCGTTTGCCGGCGTTAGCACCGCGGTCGGCGTTTAAACGCAACATGCGTTGTGACCGCTAGCGACAGAAACGCCAGCCATACTACACTAGCGTTGAAAACGCGGCGGTTGCTACCCACGGTAGTCTGCGCTGCCCACATTGTTAACAAAGACGTCAGATCGGAAGGAAGCCTTTCAGCATATTCTTCTTAATACTGTTGTTGATGCATGTGCAGAAGTGTTTGATGTTGAAAAGCTGATTTGTGAAGTAGAAAAAAGCCGCCACTTCACAATATCACTCTGAAAGATTACAGCAGTGGAGAATTAAAAACCAAGTGCTGGACAGAGATATGTGCAGAGATGTACCCTGACTGGAATGAAATGGCAAATGAGGTCAAAAACGAGAAAGGTCTGTAAGTAACACGTATTTTTATTTCTTTGTAGTGATAAGTAATATCACAGTAACTCTAGAAATGTGAATTTCACAAAACAGAAGATTACAGAAGTGTTTAGAAACATCTCTGCAGCTAGGCGAGCCTCCTCATCTGCGATTTCGCCTGCATCAGCATCCGCTACTTCACCGTTAAGTGTGACTACGAATGTTTCAGATACATCAGATAATTTTAACATCTTGGACTTTCATCAGTTATAGTTTTCCTGATTTTGACAATACGAATTATTGCGCTATGAAACTATGATAAATAAACGAAAATAAGTTTAATAATATCATTAAGAATCTTTGTATTTACCTTAATGTTACAGCCAGTCTCTCCACAGGACCAACTGGCTTCCTCATACTAGTGTCAGTTTTCACAGTTTTATCATAGATTAAATTTAAAAGTTCATCAAAACTTGTCGTTGACATTCTGTAATATAAAAATAATTTGTCACGAAACTTTCGATGAGTTCCAAACATAATATGGAATTGCCCTGTTGAAAGTCTCTTTGAAATTGCAGGATGAGTCCACCAGAGTCTCTTCCTTCTTTGTTGGCTACGTGTAAGTTCTAAACCCAGATGAGCTACACAACCAATTTGGACGACATCCATTTTGGTACTAAAAGCAGGCAGTAGAAAGGCCACACAGCTGCCGCGCTTTCAACGCTCGTGTAGTATGGCCCTTATCGGAGCGTTTTTACCGCCAGCTACCGCCGCGCTTTCAACGCTCGTGTAGTATGGCCCTAAGCGTTGCAGCAAGGCCAGTGTCTTCGATACATTGTATACAAATGCCTTTTGTTTTGTAGCTGATTCTGCACATAGCACTGTTCTCTTTTGTATTTCATTCTGCACATAACACGATTCTGTTTTCAGATTTCTGGAGTTTTCTGCTCGTTCTGTTTCTCAAATTCACTCAAGAACGAAGTGCGAAGAAGCGGACTTCGACACCGAAAGTCACTACAGATAGAAAACTAAGAATCTGGAGCTTATATATCTGTAAGAGAAACCACCTACATTCTTATCGATCTCAGTGGATTACTGGATTTTGACGAATATCTAAATTCGGTCTTACAAATTTCTGAAAAAAAAAAACAAAAGAGAACACACCGCTTAAAATCAGGGATATGTAACTTTTTCCTCTGGTGCGGGGGGGGGGGGGGCACAAATGGGACCATGTAGGAGTGACTTCGGACAAGACAGCCTGACGAGTGACCGTGGGGCCGGGTCAAGGCCCAGGCATTTAGTTTCCGCCCTCTTATTAGGGAGGCCCCTTTTTCAGTATCAGTCCATGTGGAATATCGGGTGCTCAAAGGGGCACTGGGACAAATTTGCTTCGAGTATTTCAGTTTTCCCCTGTCAGTGTCATTCCACCTGCTCTCCATGCTCATTAATTCATATATCACCGACGCTATGTAATGTCAGCAACTGATAATGTCTTTAAATAACACACAAATGACGGTTTTTAAAACAAACACTGCCTTCACTTCGTGTATTGTAGATTTACGAAGATACCTAATAATAATAATAATAATAATAATAATAATAATAATAATAATAAATGTTAAAGTATGCTGCCGGTAAATAATCCGAAAACGCTATTCTGAAATCTGCTTAGTTTTTTCAAGGTGTTACAGTAGCTTTAAACAGAATGTCTAATGAGACCCTCTTGACCTTCACAGACCAACTTGTCAGTAAGACAGGTACTGTAGCTTCTGACAAAATTTATCACCCTACAACATTACTCTTTGCTGCCAGGAAGAAGGGCAAGCGTGTGAAGTGCACGGACATCTGACACAATTTAACAGTCCATTTCTAGTATCAAAGACTGAAGTAAAATGGAAAGAGTCCCTATGCTCCACGAAGCACCTCGTTATGAAAACGTACGGAGGGAGTCGATTTATAGCTCCATGTATTCTTAAACCCAAAAATTAGCTGGATGTGAACGGTCAGCGTCACGTGCTGGCCGTTGCATCTTCCGGAAAAGTGCTCTTTATGCCCACTGGATAGGAGGCCACATCGAAGTGAGGTCTTTCTTCTTACAGATATAGATTGTTTACGGACTATCCTCATGTTTTTCATGAAATTCTTGGCACATTCTTACCCATTCATTAAGCATAATTAATCCAAAACTACATGCAAATTTTGTTTAAACGAAGGGGTTTTTTAAAACATTAATAAAACCCTACAGAATAAATACCACGACAAATAATCTTAAGAACAAGATCCTTAAGGCTAAGCTTAAGTGGATAAGACAATAAAATAACTTTTATTTCAGCGGATCAGAAGCCAGAAAAAGGAGAGATTTCGGAAGAAAATTTGGGTATATGTGAATGTGTTTTCTTAGGTGAGCAGCTAAAGTTGCACGCCTATAAACAGGGAAGAAATAGAATGGACGTATATTAACAATGCCGGAAGGCTGATATTTAGATCTAAGAAATGAATGACGTGAACATTCTGAAATGAAGGAAAGAAACCGTTACACTAAGAATGCACTGCGCACGAAGAAGCGAAAATAAATATCTGAAGGCCTATAAAAGCACGCATTAGTGAAGGAAGGCTTCGCGGGGGACATTTGTGACAGCTCTTTAATTCATAAATATTATTCCAGAACTTCATGACAATGTTACATCAGTTTAGTATTACTATTAGTAGTAATAATAGTAGTACTAATAGTAGTATTTTACTGTTGTTTTCTTGTTATTTTTGTGTAAATTTATTTGTCATTCATGTTTTAAATCAGCCAATTACTAAAGTCCAAAAAAGTGCCATGATATTCATCTTGAAGCTGATAAAAATATGACACGAAATTTCAGTTATCATACATTTTCACGTTTTACCAGCAGAAAATAAATCTGTATAGGCGCGAGAGTTTATGTAAGCTAATACATAGACACATACATATTTATACCTATCTGTGTTCTGAGGGCAGCCTACGCGAGAGTAAGACTTCTTTTTTTTTTACAAAGAACAAATAATAGAATTTAAAAACCCGTAATTTTCTTCCGGCAAAAGTAGCTTACGTTAATTTTGTTAGAATGTTCTGTATAGGAAAATAATATTTCTTTGAAAATATACTGTAAAAAATACGAAAGTTGTGTAGTAAAGCGCTGTTTGAGATTGTGTATTCTAGAGAAGGGAGGATTGTTTTTTGTGTTCCAAAAATTACAACTTTTGCACCTCTCATGTATGTGTAGCCCTATACATATACCTATTTAATTACAGCGTACTGGTACTTGTCCGTTATGATAGAATCAGTCACAAATAGAATCAGTCACAAATAGAATCAGTCACAAATCAACAGAGTCAGTATGTAGCTCAATATTACAGAACAGTAGCCTTTTACACGAAATAGTTTTACATGCATTTGTGTACACGCGGTCGATTTCAAGAAAATTAACGAAAATTAATCGTTCACTCGAAGAAGATTTACGCCCATATCAAAACCCTTACAGTGAGCTAATACGTAAGGAATGACAGTTACCGATAACCACGTTCTTCAGAAGAAAAAGGAAATGGCCTCCAACATCGAAGAGTCTGCCACCAGACGCAGAATTGTATTATTACTAAATTACATTGGTCTCTTTTGTAGTACACTGTACATTCCTGTATTTTCTGTATTAGTGCTTTCGTACTATTTCCCTCATAAATATACCTCAAATTACATGCATACCTACACACACAAATCCACTTATGATCGAGTTCACTTGTTTAAGGGGTTTTGGGTATACACGCTATGTAAAACACGACTCTGCTTTACTTCAACGCGGTTTATTTTACAACGGAGTGCTTTGGGTTACATACTCATAGCGTTGAGACCGACCTTTTCGTTAGCTCATCTGTTAAGACTACCTCAGGATATACAGGGGTATGTTCATCAAGTCAAATAGTCAACTTAAATTTACGTTTATTATGTCAGAATTGCATATTTCACATACAATCCACTTACGACTGCTCTCCTGCCTCCTCTGGCCTACGACCAACAAAGATCACGACGAACTGACTCCCACACAGTACTGGATTCAGCCGAACATATGGTCTCTAAAGATTTATTTCCATTTTATGATATGTGGTTCCTTTCTTCCCTTACTGTTTGAAACTTGAAAGCTGGGTTCATGGTTCTCCGCTTGCTAGGAAGATTAGCTTCCTTAGCAAGGCCCAGTAACTGTCAAAAGGATGAACCTTTCATGCCCTTCTTGTAATGATTTTATGACACTAGAAAGTGTCTAGCTATCTAACTGCATGGAGCAGAGGCCTTCTTGAAAAGTTAACAGTTTCTCAGCTAGTCAAGAAATTTCCCGCATTTTATGGAACCCGAAGGTTCATTACCGCATTCACAAGAGCACCCCACCTCTCCCTATCCTGAGCCAGTTCAATCCAGTTCATGCCCACCCATCCCACTTCCCGAAGATCCATTTTAATATTATCCTCCCATCTACGCTTGGGTATCCCAAGTGGTCGCCTTCCCTCAGGTCTCCCTACCAAAATCCTGTATGCACCTCTCTTCTCCCCCATACACGCTACATGCCACACCCATCTCATTCTTCTCGATTTGATTACCCGAATAACATTTGGTGATGAGTACAGGTCATTAAGTTCCTCGTTATGTAGTCTTCTCCACTCCCCTGTCTTCTCGTCCCTCTTAGGCCCAAATATCCTCCTCAGCACCCTATTCTCGAACACCCTCAGTCTTTGTTCCTCCCTCAGTGTGAGAGACCAAGTTTCACATCCATACAGAACAACAGGTAAAACTACAGTTCTGTATACCCTAATCTTTGTGTTTTTGGATAGCAACCTGGAAGACAAAAGATTCTGCACCGAATGATAGCAAGCATTCCCCGACTTCAACCTGCTCTTAATTTCTCCATGAATGGAGTTTCGATTCGTTAGGGTTGCTCCCAAGTATCTGAATTCTTCCACCCTTTCAAAGGATTTATTATCTACTTGTATGTTGTGACTGTGTCCTGCATTCTGATTTCGAGACATGACCATGTACTTAGTTTTCTCAGCATCTACTTCTAGACCAATCTCCTTACTAGCAATCACTAAATCTTCTGCGTTTTTCTTTATACTATGAATGCTTCGGCCCAATATATTAACATCATCAGCATAAACCAGTGTTAAGTGTGTTGCTATCACCACGGCATGGTGCGTCCTCAGGTTGCGGATGGAGGAAGGCCTCCAGTTATGGAGGGTAGTCGCGAATACATTGAATAAGCAGTCGCGGACAGCCGACAAGGGGTGCTCCTCCAGCTTGGCGGTTGGAGGAGGTACTAACAACTCCTCACCGCAAAAATTTATTACGTTACGAATCAGACAAAGAAGCCTCCGACCTGGACCGATTCTTTGGTGCACTAGAACGTTTCAGCCCACATAAATGCAGTGGCTTGAGCTGGCCAGATGTTGGCCTTCAGCATCACAGCCTCAAGTCTCGACCTTGTAAACAGTGGGGCTATACTCCCTGCTAATAACTCTGTTTTGACCACTGATTCCCCAGAGCAGAGGGTTTCCTTCCCTTCTGTGTAGCGGGGTGAGCGGCTGGAACCCTTCGTCACACACGGCATTATTGTTAACGGTTCCCAGGCTGAACTCGAACAGGGCCTGACAGGGAAAGTTCGGCCACAGCGTTGATGGCAGTATGACTGATGAATGATTATATGGAATGAAGACGTCATTGTCTAATTGAGGTATTCTCTGGGTTTTACCTGCAGGGACTGAAGATGTCCACGAAGCCCTGTCAGTCAGGGTAGCCGGCGTCTCGGCCGCCTTTCGAAACGGAAACTTTTCTAAACAGGCCTAGATCGTGCCCGTTGAGTGTCATTACAACACCTAACTACTGATACTAGTGTCATTTCTAACACAAAGAAGTCCTTTCTCTATCTGGAAGAACGAACTACAAAGAGTCAACGTGGCATAAATGCTCGAATATGGAACAAACACAAAACCAAGAACTGTGAAATGCTTTGCTCTAACGAGCATCACCTTGGTAATAATTCAAGGCTTTGCTAATATGTTCGTGGGCCAGTCCTGCTTATTCATCTAGAATTCCCGTCAAGGCGATATTCAACACAACTTCCCCAGGAAATGTATAGACACAGGCCTACTTTGACTGGCCTTAATATTTCCTTGGGCAGAAAATTACGCGATCTGGATGCTCATGGTTTGTATTCTTCACTACATTGTGTTAGGATGATTAACTTAAGGAGAAGAATTGCGCTGGTTGTGCATTGTACATTGACGGGTTGAAAAATACATAAACATTTCGGTTGAAATCCTGAAAGAAGGGGACCACTTGCGAGACGCAGGTGTAAATCGCAGGATAGTATCAAATGTGACTCGAACAAGGAGAATTTAAGGATGTGGACTCGACTCATCTGTCTCAGGATAGACGCAAATGGCGGACGGTGATGGCAGTTCAATATGGCGATAACTGTATGAGACACAGAGCAGCTTATGACAGGGCCCACAGACTGAAGACAGGTGGTATGAATGTCGTTGCTGACGCGCATTCTGCGCGGCCATTGACTGCAATGTTTGTTCACAGTGACAATTTGAAGACTAAATTTCCTTTAAAGTGATGTGGTCGTATTTCACAGAAAACAAAATCCGTCTCCATTACACGACGTAAATGCCAGTCGGTTCAGGCATTTTACAAACTAATCTTTGATTCTTGTGAGAATCATTCGAAACACATTTATAAACGGTGTGGCAATATGCACAGCTTATTAATGTCACATCAGCTGGTACATGTACGTAACACTAGGCTTCAAACGGTTGATAGAAAACTCAATTAGCACATCGGGACAAAATACTAAATTGCATTTCATCGCAAAATTTTCCGTTGACGTTGAAATGAAAGACGCGCTGCAGGATTTCTCTAAGGACCACCCGAAATTATTTTGTTGTTGTAAGACCAGCAAAAGTTTGCACTAAATACATTAAAACAGAACGATTATTTATGTATAGGAAAAGAATCCACATATTCACTCTGTAATAATTACATGAAAACTTGTAACACTGCCTTTAATTTTGACTTACCCTCGTGTAATAAAGGAACATGAAGGCCAGCGATGTACAAAAATTGCACAAAACGCTTACATCTGCAGCGAGAGTTGAATATCGTTATCCCTTTGCACTACGCGAATAGTGATAACACTGAACGCAATTATGCTACGTGCACTCCCAGCCAGCAGACGGGCGGCAAGGCGAAAGATAAGTAATCAACTCCGCGCGTTCTGTCTGAATCTTATAGGGGACGCTGGTCAATACGACGGAGATGACTGACTGGTCTTTAGCGACATTTCAAATGTTGGCAACATAAGAAGACAGTGGACAAGCTTTTGTTTAAAAGACTAATATATAACAGGGGTTGAAGGTATTTCGTACCTAATACTGTCATAAAAGGAAGTACGCATTTGTCAGGCTGTACGGAATTGTATCTCGTTTTTACACATTAGTTAAGAATTATTTGTCACAGGAACATTATGTAAATTAATTGAAATATTACATCTATTCTGAAAAGTGTACTCTTGTATGATTCTTACATATATTAGGTTGTGGAGCGTGTAATAAGGCTAAACTCCCGCATTTGTTACGTTTTATGCAACAGAGGTAACATGACAACGAATTTGCCACCGTTAGCCAGTGTGATAACAAAATCTCCGATAAAGCACGTTAAGGAAAAAAACAGAAAGAAGAAGAAAGGGAAAGAAAATGAAAGTACGCTATATAAAAAAACATGAAGAGAGATTTTAACTTAACATGAGAAGAAAGGCAAGTTCCAGTATAGATAAGCCACAACCGATATTTGCGACAAGATGTGTGAATGTTCTTCCTATGGCGAATAGATTCAGGCAGCAATTTACCGGGAGCTGCCTTTCGTCTCAGGACATTGCGCCGTATCAGTGGGTGAGTGATGCCCAACGCTTGTAGCCAAAGCAGTGGTCTCATCTTCAAGGGTCATGGACTTTTAGACGCTTGAAGAGGAGACCATCGCGGGCGCCGAAACGCCGGGCATTAATCATGCAGAAACGTGGCGCCACACAAACGAGTCCTGAACTGCACCGCTGTGGAAGCCTAAAAACTCGCAGAATCATGCATTGCTGATCGACTCTATTGAGTTGTTTATTTCAAGAAACGAGCCAGTGCCAGTGTAACACCAGAAATACCCCACGTGCGAAGTCTTGTGAAACGCAACTTGTGCCAGCTTATAAAGGATTTGTTTCAGTTATTGTTGATTCTTCTTTTTACCCTTACATGATCCAGAAATTTACCCAGTGTGCGCTGCAAGTGAAATAAAATGCAGGTTTTTAATACATATTTTCGCTGTCTCATCTCGTCTTCAGCGTCAACGTATCTCAATAATTTACAAGCAAGCGTCAGTGACATGTGACACCTCTGTTCAAAGTGTACTCATAATCTCTCGGTCACATGCAATTTCATGACGTGACGTAGGCTATTTAAAGGGCTTGTCCACACCTGCGAACATTGTTTGCCAACATGTGTTTGTAAACAGTTTACAAACAAGTTTAGTTAACGTATGTGAACCGTTGGCGGTATTTTCGCAAACAATCCACCAACAAATATACCGTGTTTCTTGTCTCCCGTTGGAAATGGAAAACACGATAGAGTTTGCGAACACGTCACCTGCGTCGCGCGCCGCAGCCGAGGCAGATGCTTGCAGAATGTGGACAAGGAACGACACGTTGAAACTTACTGATGATTTACATTTGCAGCCCTGTTTGGGGGATGTGCAATCTGCGGAATACAAAATCCGGAAGAAAAAGGTTGATGTGTTTGATACTCTGGCTCCAAAATACGGTGTTAATGCGATGGCGATAGAAAGTAAAATACAGGCGTCGAAAACGCAGTTTCTCAGGGAACACAAGAAATTGCGGGATTCCAAAAGAAGCGGGAGTTCTCCGAATAAGGCCGTTTGTTATGGCTATGAGCCGTTATTGTTTCTGCTGCAGGGACGCGAATCGAGAGGCAGTCGCAATACAGACAACATACAGGTAAGTTTCAAATTCTGTATTACTTTTTGTTTACAGTTTACATCAACGCCATGAATGACAAGTTTTATGTACATGTACATTGCCATGAAACTGATTCTCCGGTCCATAGGCGTAACTTGGGGGGGGGGGGCAAGGGGGTCAAATTCCCCCCCAATATTTTTTCAACCTAGGAATAGTTTATGTGGTTACTGAATAGAATAATGGAACGTAAAAGGACAGTAAAAGAAAACGAAAAACTTGCATTTTATGGGACCAATATTCCCCTCTTTCGAATTTGACTCCTTTGTAAAAAAAAGTTGCTAACAGCCATTGCCAGTATTGCCCCCTCCCCCCCCCCCCATGTTATTAGCCAAGTTACGCCTATGCTTCGGTCGAAACAAAATATTCACGAAACTAATTTTTAATAGTTTGTGGTACTACATTCAGTGACCTTCTTGGTACATTCTCCAAATTAAAAAGGTTCAGCTGGCAGTAGACATATATCCTTTTGTTCCCTTTTTATACAAAAATTTGTATGTTTTCAAGCACCATCGTCATAAATGCGGCCTTGGCAACCCCCGTCTGCATAAATCACTTTATAATGCGCATCCATTACCGCGAACAGTACTATAATCAATGTCCCTTTGTACTTGTAGTACATACTACCACTGTTCCCTGGTGCTAATATCTGTACGTGTTTGCCAACCACTGCACCTATGCAATAAGGAAAATTCCATTTGCTAGCGAATCCATTCGCTACGTCTGCCCATTCTTCCTCTGACCTAGGCAACTGAAACGCAAAAATAGCCTATATTATATTGTATAGATGTATAATGAAAGACTGACATCGGATTCTTTTACAGGAAGCTAGTACTCAGTCAGTGTCAGACAGCGAATCGGAAGGAACCTGTCAAACACTCTCCAGAAGGGCAAGAAGTAACAGACTGCATTGCGACTCCTCGAGTGCCAACACCCAGGCGAAGAAGTGGACGCGACAATGAAGACGGTACCGTGCAGGAAGCATTGAAATGTAGGAAGACTCTTGTGTGACGCAGCTGCAAAACGCGATGACTATTCAATGTATGGAGAGCACGTAGGAAACGAACTACGGAGCTGTGGCAGAAGTAGCACTGAAATTGCAGTAGCACAGCACGACATTGACGAAATTTTATTTCGGTTGAGTACGGGTTCATACAGCCGACTGCCCTACGCGAGTACGCACGGCACACATCGCGCAAATTCTGATTTTCCCCGTCACACCTGCGCTTGAGGATCGCAATTATGCGTTGTCATCGAATTCTCCACAGTCTGTATACAGCCACCGCCCTTGGTGCCGTGTTTGTAGCGGCTGTGGGCCAGGCGAACAGTGGTCGAGGTGGTTGCGTCGTGGTTGCGGCGGACATACTCTTAAGTCTTAGAAAAGGAAGAGGATACGACTACGTGGCTGTAGCGGCCGTGGGCCAGACAGACAGTTCTTTAAACGGAAGAGGATGCGAAAGAATACAATACCTGCAGGCCTATATACCTGTCTCGAGATCAGAATGCAGGACAAAATCACAACATAAAGATAAATAATATATCCTTTGAAAGGGTGGAACAGTTCGGATATTTGGCAAGAACCCTAACGAACTGGAATTCCATTCATGAAGAAATTAAGAGCAGAGTGAAGTCGGGCAATGCTTGCTATCAATCCCTGCAGAATCTTTTGTCTTCGAGGCTGCTATCCAAAAATATAAAGATTAAGGTATGGAGAACTACAATTTTGCTTTCTGTTTTGTATGAGTGTGAAACTTGGTCTCCCACACTGAGGGAGGAACAAAGGTTTAGGGTGTTCAAGAACAGGGTGCTGAGGAGGATATTTGGATCTAAGACACACGAAGTGACGGGGGAGTGGAGAAAACTACATAACGAGGAATTTAGTGCTCTGTACTCATCACCAAAATTACTTGGGTGATCAAATCGAGAAGAAGAATGAGACGGCGGGACATGTAGCACGTATGGGGAGAGGAGAGGTGCATATAGGATTTTAGTGTGGAGACCTGAGAGAAGGAGACGAGTTGGAAGACGCAGGCGTAGATGGCAGGATGATATTAAAATGGATCTTCAGGATGTGGGATGGGGGCATGGACTGGATTGATCTAGCTCAGGATAGGGACAAGTGGCGGGCTCTTGTAAATGCGGTCCGACTTATGGTCCGACTATGAGTCCGACCATAGGCCACGAAGACTCCACGACACAGTACAGGGTTCACCCGATGTACTGGTTACACAGTGCTGAAGTGTAGCAGTCTGTCTTACGAGTGCACAGTTAAAAAGCATCAACCCCATAGGGAATAGGGTAATTACGCCCATCCTAGGCTACCAACCAGAAAACGGGAAGTCAAATACCCAAGGAAGTAAAAACCACATCACACTCTGCACACACGACCGTGGAGGAAATTTCCGACCACAACATTTATGACAGCTGCCAGCACTGGAATAACGTATTATTACATATCTTATGGTCGACCGTTGATGTACGTACCTTTCATCTTTTATACCCACACACGTTACATACATTTTACTTTATTTTACATATACACAATGCTGTATATTTTAGCTCCATTGTGAAGAGGAACGCCCTCCCTTTCTGAAAGTAGAGTTTCGGTGTTCATGTTTTATAGAGGATCCTGATGATGGCCATAACAGGCCGAAACTTGTAGCTCAAATCTCCAAATACAGAGATGCAAACAGAGTTGGCTGTGACTGACTTTTTGTGTGAACTGAAACATTCGCCAGCGGGGATGTTGAACGTTAAATCAAGTATGTTCAATTTAGGCTACCTGCTACTGAACCCGCGGAAAGAGAACTGAATTTTTGTTTTTGTGGCTGACGAGGAATTCACGGTACACAAAACATGCTGAAGCAATTTTCTGGTGCCATAACTCATGATGAACGAATTTTTAATTGTCGTCTCAGTATTGCGAGGCGCACTGTAGAAAATGCTTTTCGCATTTTGGGTAATTGATTTCGAGTTTTTCACAGCGAGAGTAATATGTGACCAGAAAAAAGCTGACGATATAATTCTCGCTGCATGTGTTCTTCACAATTTAAGACAGCATGCTAAATCACTTTACATTGCCAAAAGTTTTTTATGTGTCACTTTTCGACCCGTTTTCTGGTCATGGCTTTTCCCGTTCTCAGGGCTTCACGATCACACTAATTTAGACACACGACACTCGTTAGGACTCCTCTGGACGAGTGATCGGCCCGACACAGAGACCTCTACCTGACAACACACAACAGTCACAAGAGACAGACATCCATGCCCCCCGTGGGATTTGAACCCGCAATCCCAGGAAGCGAACGGCCGGAGACCCACGTCTGAGACAGCGCCGTGACTGGGATCGGCAAACATGAAATAATAAGGGCATTATATGACTGACTGACTAACAAAGGCTTCTTGTCTGGACAATGTTAGAAAGATATTGTCTAGGCCCAAGTCGGGGGGGGGGGGGGGGAAGAGCGAAGGAAAGTTTGGAGGTACTCGAGTAACCTTAATATTCCTGTCTTATTCATGTGACAGATAAAAACGGATCACTTTACTCTCCGCCTGGCCCCCGATTTTAGCTGGTCCGCCTCAACCACGGCCGTCTCGCCCACGACACTCAGCCCTTACCAGGCACATGCAACTCAGCATTGTGAGTATGCACAACTCATACTCATTGACAACATGTGTGACTCTGAAAATATGAATGTTAAATAACGGTGTGTGCTAGTATTCTTAATTACTATATTTTCATACTGTACTAGCGTAAGCTGAAAGATAATGTTATTTTGTCTAAAAATATAGCGCTTCCAATAACACTAAAAAAAATTGCAGTCGCGTACCTCAACACATTGCCAAATAAAATTAAAACGGGCTTTACTCAAGGGACAGTATTGCTACTGTTTACGCGAACTAATTGTGGGGACGTCACTGTCATTTTCCAAAATTTCAGATGCACTGTCATCAGAAACATCAGAACATGCGTCCGCACATAACTCACAAAATGTCCTTGTCTTTCATTACCCTCCTACTCATAGCCATGATTGTAACCGAAGGAAGTTGACGGAAGAAAATACAGAGCCTATCTCATTCTGTGGTCGCTTTGTTACAGTCCTATGAGTCTACGAATGTGGGGTTGGGAAGATTCAGTGTGTTTATAACTTAAGACCTACACATCCTGCTTCAAGCCGCCGATAACCTTGACGAGATACGTGAGACAGAACAGCCAACAGACGCAGGTATACCACGCCGCGCCTGGAAACGTCAAAATACTTTACCTCCCGACAGCGCATGGGTTAGTAGTTGCGTTTCTGTACGTGACCCGACGGCAAAGTGTTAACGTAAGTTTTTAGTGCACCGATAAGAACTTCACACACTTCTGGAATAGTGGCAGATATGGACTGTTTGGAGATCTAAAACCTGTACATAAGACTGGTAAAAGCCTCGCCACTAGCTAAATATCTTAGCGTAAACAGCTAATCGAACGGACGGAGGAATCGCCGCTAGATACTTGTATCTGTTCCTCATGTTTTGGAACCAATTACTTGTAGCAGTATTTCAAAACACGAAGGTGTCATTCCGACAAAATTTCGGAAGCCAGTCTCATCTAGTTTCAAATCTGCCAAAAGATTTTCTCCAAACCGAGTTCCTTAATTGAGAAAGTGTCTAGTCCACCACCGTCTTCGATTTCTTTGTCGGGGCCTTTCATGTAAGAGAAATACATGGGCAGCACAAACCCCAGCCGTACATTCGCTGTACGACATGATATTTTGAACTTAAATGTCATATGTGGACGCAAAACAGTGTTTGTCGACCGTTTGCCGACGATCCGAAAACACTGTCGCCGAACTGTTTGTAAACAAGTTTTGCGAAATTTGCATACAATGTTTGCAGGCGTGGACGAGCCCTTAGGATGCAGTCCTCAATCACTGATAAACCCAGGCTCCTTCATATGAGCGTATTGCATCAGCGTATTACTCACACAGTCACACGATGTCTGGGCTGCACGCGTACAGTAAAACCTGCTAATATTCGAATCCTAGAGGACATCAACACTCCTGCGATTCAGGCAGATTTACAGTCAACAAATGTACTTCTACAAAAAGATATTGCACAGCATATGTCCTATGTATTTATGATCCGGAACGCAATTGAAAATTTCGTGCCAAAAATATGCTCTACACTGTACGTGTTTCCACTTATCGTTATTTGTATTTTTCCATTTTGCCACCTTCCCTCCTTTTTTCCACTTCATTCTATTTTCCTTTAGTTCCTCATATTTTTGTATGGTACAGATAACATCATGTATTTGATTTGTAATTTCTGAGAGCAGGCCCGGATTTTACACCGCCACCCTTATTCCTCTTTGAGTGTCGTTTCCGTGAGGTAAGCAGAAGGAGGCGTGAAACTGACCATTCACATTCGCTTCTTTACGGCCCGCACAAGCCTTATATGGCGTGGTTAGGCACATGGTGGACGGTAGAGAATTTCAGTGGTCTTTGCACACGGTGCACAAATGTAACATAAAACAGACAGGTTATATTTGGTGTTATGTCAGTATACTTTATTTGCATAAAACTCGAGTAATGTATGCGGAATGTGTTTATCGGAACCAACACTCTAATCGTTGCGTGACGACCTCAATTTTGATCTACAGTAACATCCGCTTCATGTGAAACTGGAAGTGAAGTTAGCCGGTTGTTGAAGTGACACTGACAAAAACATGCGTCTAATAATACACAAAGATTATGTTGTAAGCATTTTTATGTATGGGTTATATTAAACAAAATAGAAGAAAAATATGTAGAGTTATTAGAAGGAATGCTACAATTCGAAATTTTACTGTGAACAAACAAAAAGAGGTACAGAAACCAATTTTACATTTTGTAGATAGTAACAGAAAAGGTTCTCTCCTCAACCTGCGTGCTGGATGCTGGTTTGCGGGTAACACTTTCCTTCTGGAAAATGTCTGTGCCTTGAAAATTAAGCCATTATAAAGATAGATATAATATAAAAATTATCCTCCATCTGCAAGTAAATTTATCAAATAATTTCCAGCGTTAATGATGTCATGTGTCTGTCTGAAACTTCCAGTGGGTTAAAAACTGTTCTTCCATTCCAAGTCGAACCTGGATATTTCTTTTTTTTTTTTCGGTAAGGCGCAATGTGCTTGTCGTTACAGGAGCATGGTAGGAGAAAATACTGTAGACAACATCCATTGTTTCCTAGAAAAGTTAAGTGGAAGACATCTTTCAGCAATAGCGAATTCCTAGTGGGAGCGAAGACGTCATTACTAACCGAACGTTCACACTACTAACCGCTAAACGTCGAATTTAAAATAGGTGAGGCAGATGTCTTATTCAGTTCCACGAACTTGAAAATGTGTGTCAAGTTTGTAGGAATCGGGGAACACTTCTAATGCAGATAACAAAGGCCGAGTTCTTGCTCAAGATAGCGAATTCGTCGACCACGCTCCCAACTTTCAATTTTCATTACGTAATTAACTGAAATAAACGTATCTCCATAAAGTTAAAAAAGGTAAAGTTCACCCTATAACATGCCATGAAGGCAAAGAGGGGGCTGTAGAGGTACTGCTCTACCATTTCTTTAACCTCTGTGCTAGATTGGGGTGGGTGGTCAACGCCACGCCCCGGCCGCTTTATCCCCAGGAAAGAAACCCAGTACACACTGCAAAGAATGCTGGGTCGGCCCACGGGCTGGTCTGGACGGATGCGGAATATCTCGCGCCCACGACGATTCCCTCCCGGACCGTCCAACCCGGTGCGAGGCGCTGTGCTGACTATGCTATCCCGGCTCGCAAACATATCTTCGTATGCTTTGCAATGTGTTAGGTAACAGCGGAACAAGTGTTTTCTGACTGAGAATTTCCGCACGTTCCATATTTGTAACTAGCTCTCCTATTTTTCGTCTATCGTGCTGCTGGATTACCCTACAACCTGCCATGTGGTTGAAGCGCAGGCTTCGATACCCGATACCCATTACTGTCGCCTGTGTGAATCCAGTGAACTGCATTTCCAGCGTGCGGCAATGATGTCTTTGCAAGCCATCTGAGTGATGATGCGCACTAATTATAAGTGGCATACAAGTATGCAGATTTCGACTGAGAATATCCCAGTACGCAATTCGGAGACAAGAACTGCTGGTCTATATCGTGCACCAAATGTTAAGGTATCTGTATCTACGTCTAATATAAATCATGCAGGCACATATGCATAAAAACACAGGTCTCTTATATCTTGAAAGGAGTAACGTGTAGAGAAATAAATGAATGTTACATTAATTTTTTTTTCTGTGGTACTACAGCCCTAATCGGGCCTAAACAGCCTCGTTTAGAGGTTGCTATATCACACACAATTAGACACACACAAACACACCCACACACCGGGTAGGACACTGAACGAGTAGTCAGCCCGTCGCAGAGTCCGCTACCTACACAACACACAACAAACACAACAGACGAACATCCATGCCCCCAGCGGGATTCGAAACCGCGATCCCAGCAATCAAGCGGCCGCGCGCTTACGTCTTAGACCGCAAGTCCAGTGGGATCGGCACGCATTCTTAACCGTATAGTATATTTCCCCTTCATGACCGGACCTCTCTACCCAACCCGATGCATTTGTTTGGTTCTGAGAGGGAGCTACTGTATTTTGAATAAAGCCTCTCCTTCAACAATACTGTCACTTTCATAAACCACTTCCTCGGCAAGTTTCTTTTTAACCTAATTGTCACCATTCCTAGATAATATTCCGTTCGTAATTGCATTTATGCGTCTGTACATAGATTACGTAATTCGTACCACAGACTCTTCTGAATCTCTGGCGTCCTAGGCAACTGCCTAGTTTGCCTAATGGGTAGCGCCAGTACTGTTTGTAACACTGGCTAGTGAAGAATAAACTCTAATACGAGCAACGTGGTGACAGTTTTTCAACGCTAGATGAATGATTTCCGTAGCTATCACAGGGCAGAAATAAAACAGATAAGAAAGATTAAGCAAAACTGTGATAACCATAGGCGTCGCCATGATTACATCAACGGTGTTTCCTAGAACAGTATTTGTCGGTCTTGTAAAAATAAAATTGTCCCTGTAATTGCTTAGTCACATGACAACGTGGTAGAGTTGAATGTTATCATCTACACTACGGGTCTTGAACCTTTACTTGCTCAACGGCCACATTTTAATGGCAGAAAGATTCGCGGGCCGCATTCACGTTTTACAAAGTAAAGTTGCCATACTATTGCAGGACATGCCCACTAATATTTTCTTACATAAACATACATAGGATAAGTTTGTTATTTAATGTATTTATTTATTGTATACGATTTATTTTTATTATTATTTACTTATTCCCACAAGAATATTTCTAGAAAAAGAATGCAGAAGCTGTGCCAACTCAGAGGGATTTAGGTTCAATTAGAAAAAAGATACATATTCAGAATCTAAAAATGTAAGTTTTATTCTTAATACTCTTAATTGACATGTCTAAACAATTTTACAAGCATAAAAAACGTTCATCTTTAGTGCGAAATCTGGCACTGTTTATTTTTCGCTAATCTATATCAGCTTTAATCTGGGAGGCAGCGATTCGCAGTGAGCTGTCCAAATGAGAGCTGGTTATTCGGGTCCTTGGTTTAGATTTAACATTTTTCATCCTTCAAAAAAGGTGCTCGCATAAGTAGTTACTTCCAAAAAGGGAAACCACTTTCAGGGCGTGTGAATGAATTGCTGGAAAAGTGTTCTTGTCAGTATGTTGGGAACAGACATCAAAGAACACAACGTCATTATATTTCGCTTATAGGTCACTGTTGCATTGCAAATCAATTATTTACATTTACATATTGCCAGGAACATCGTCGATAGATACACTGAAAGGGGTAGAAAAGAAATTCGTTGATTTTTCATTTGATTTGAAATTCAGTCCTTAGATCAGCAACTGCTGAAGATTATTTCACAGTGTCCGTGGCCATGCATTGTGACAAGCATGGGAAGTGTGTCAAGTTAGTTTTTCGAAGCTGAAGTTCCCACACCTGAAGTTTATTGTCAAACATTTGATGTGGTCAAATAGATTGTGAACTAAGTTATCTCTGCCTTGCAGTCGTAGGTTCAAATTGTTGAGATGCAAAGAAATGTCAATTAAGGATCCAAAATCAGTCATCCATTCTGGATCACCGAACTATAGTACCAGTCTTCCTTTAGTAACCATAAACTCTGTTATTGCTTCTCTCATGTCAAAAACTCTTTTCAACATCTTTCCTCTACTCAGCCAACGAACGTCAGAAAAATATATCACATCCCCGTATTCCGCTTCTGTCTCACTTAGACAAGTCTGAAACACTCTGCGGTTAAGTCCCTTTGATCTTATAAAATTCACAATCTTGACAATGACCTTTATCACATCTTGTAAACTGGCAGACTTTGCACACAAATTTTGTTGTTAAAACAAAAAATATGTTTAAAACTTTAGTACAAAATTTAAAATACTTCAGAATGAATTTTAGTTAACATTTATTTATTTGAATTAAACGTGTTACACTTAAAATTCAAAATTTGTTTGGGGGCCGCACAAAAACTTTCGGAGGGTCGCATATGGCCCGCGAGCGGCGGATTGAAGGCCCCTGCTCTACACGGTGGAGGTGTGTGATAGGCATAACGACCAGGCCGAGGCACACTCCCAGAGAACGCTCATGATAACGCGTGGATTGGATGCTGGGTGGTTCCCAGAGCGGCCTGGATGCCATGGCTATGACAACCATTTCTCATCATAGCTGATAATCGACTACGTCATCCAGCCATCCAGCATGTGACGTACTCGGTGTACAGCCTTGGGTGTCCCAACCCTTCTGCACTTCCTGTTCCGCCTCAAACGCAACACTGAATTTACTGGTTGGCCCTAAAGAGTTCCTGACAGAAAAGGCTGCAAAGCGGTCCTTGGCGTTCCAGCCTAGTCGCTATTTTTGTGAGCTTAGACAGCTGTGTATAGAGTGTTTGGGGCAGGAAGTTTTTATCTTTTCGGGCCACGTTCCTTTCTGACGGCCACCCAGCAAAGCGCCGGCAACGATGGCTGCTGACCAGTGAAAACCGCCTACTGCCGATCAGAGTCCCTGAAAGCGTATCTGCCTGCCCTTATACTCCCTTCGTGACGTAGTACTTACGCACGGGTGTCCGGAAGTTGCCCTAGACCTATCACGTTGACCCTCCACTACGCGAATTAACTGCCTATAGCGGGGGTCGCCAAGTTTTTAAATAAAAATTCTGTACGTATTGACTTTTTGGTAGCAGTGGTAGCCTGTCAGCTATGCAGCTGTGGACTTCTTTAGTACTAAAACAAATTTTATTTCAGTGACACCTGGTAGCATTCAGCGACATAACGGTAGCGTCGGGCAGATGGTTAGGCCGTACTGGCCTACTGTTTGTATGTGCTGGCTAATTAGATAACATTGTTTTGCTAAAAAATCTAAGATGGGGCGCAACCGTAGGTCAAGGGGGGCCACATGGTGGACACCTTGGTTTTACGGGTTGTTCTGTATCTGTTATCGGCTGTTATATACATGGAGAGATCAACCCATTGCAGAAACCCCCAAACCTAATCTGGAGAATGATGAGTAAATATTAACCTGCTGTATTTGTGTCGATGTTCGTATGTTGCAGCAATAAAAGCCAGTTTTAATTTCTGTGGATTTTGTGTCTACTTCTTCCTAAAGTGTCTCACATCTGCTGTTCTTTTAGAGTTAATGTATCTGAAGGCCGAAGTGGACCCACTCCACATTCGACTGTGTGTACATTTCAGCACCTACAGAACATTGGATTTTTATGCGAAATATCTGAATTAATTATAATTAATACGTCGGAATTAATTATAATTCATTCGGACATAATGCACAAAAATCCGACGTCGCTAACTATCAAAAATGAATTTGTTACGTGTTTTAGATCAGCTATACAGTGTGTTCAGCGATAATTAATGATTACGGACGAATTTTTTAATTACAGAAATTTTCTGTTGGGGCTCTCTCGTGCGCAGTCCGTCCTGGTTCAAACCAGGTACCCCACACACCTTGTCAATACGGCAACACAATAATGCTACCACTAACACTAATAATAAGCACAATAGAATCTTCCTGCCCACACTAATACGAATGACCTACGGGGGTATACATTCCGAACCACAGTACCGCGGCCACCGATCACCCCCCCCCCCCCAACCCGCCGCACCAAAGCAACGAACAATGGTCCGTTTCTTACGCGAGTACACAGCTATCAACAGGGCGAAATGTGTATGCGTCACTGAGAAATGATACATCCTCACGTGGTTGTACTTACTAACGCTGTAGGGGTTTCCATGCAGGCGACTCGTCGAGCAAACGTGCGCAGCCACCGCTGTACGCGAGCTGCGAGCGCAACCAGTCGCGGGTGCCTGTTGCGAGTCAGACAAAAGAAGCAGCGTAGCTGGCGAAGGCGTCATTTTTCGTGAGGACGTGGCGTGGTCAGTGTTGTGTGTTACGCGGAGGCCTTTTTCTGGCAGCAGTTCAACATGGGGTGTGGCATTGCAACAGTGAAGTACCTGCTGTTTATATTCAACTTGGTGTTTGCGGTAAGTTCATTGCTGCGAAGGCCTGTTGCCAGTATAAAAATCAGTACGAGTTACAAATACATGATGGGAATTCACGGGCGTGCGCGATAAGCAAGTGGTGGTTGGCTTTGCTACAATCCACGAGCGTGAAAGAATGTTGGCAGGATGCTGTCATGTCGTTATTGTTAGTGCCACCGGTTTCATTTTCAGTCTAGAAAAGTGCCGGTGACATTGGAGCAGGGGGAGGGGGAAGCGTGCTTTGAGTGAAGAAAAGTAACTGCTCATGTGTGCAAAACGTATGTATGATTTGTTAGAGAAGTCAGCGACTAAATTCATCTTACAAAATCTCCGTGCCTCTGGGCAAGTTATGGACATGTGTGTGACATGTTTTTAAAATGATGTGAATGTGTGTGTTAGTGTCACGGTCTTGCGTAATGTGTCGTCGAGTTTGGTGGATAGGGACCAGACTCTACGGCGTCGCGCCCCAGAAGACCGTAGTCTTGAAGCTGCAAGGAAGTATAAATTATTGTTCGTGCAGAACTTGTGCGTCGTGTTAAGTTTTGAGCTCGCATTTGCCTGGAAATTTTAAGACCGCCACAAAAGTTTGTTGCGTCGTATTTGAAGTTTATAAAGAAATGTGTCCCGTAAAATTCGTGGTACGTTTATGATTTGTTTCCGTAGAAAACATAGCATATGTAACTAAAATGGTAAATAATATTGCCACCAGATGTCCACCCAATAACTTTGCGGTGAGTGGTTGCCATGTTTGTGCGTCGTCATTATAATGCAAGGCCCCAAGGTAAATCCTTTTCTGTTGCAAACTCGGAACCGCGTATGAAGTGGCTCCAGGCCCATGGGCAGATCATGAACATGATGGGTGCAGCGTCTTCCAGTGTGGGTGCATATACGTACATACGTTTACATGCGTATATAATGCTGTAGTGTGTGTGTGTATATATATACATACGTACTGTGGTTTTGTATATGCATAAGTGTAAAAAGCGCCTTTGTTAGGACCACAAAATCAGCACTTTAATTACATAATGCGCTGTATAACATTGCACAAAGCATCTTGTGTGTACATACATTTTTTTTTTTTTGGAAAGTGAGTTGTTTCCGATCATAATGGTTCAACAGAGGCAACACGTAGGTGCGGTAGGGTGTCGAACTTTTGTAGTGGGCTGATCAGCCTGTTCGTCTTGCAAATTCCTAGTGGGTGCGCGGCACCCACTTGCAACCCCTCTCCCCCGACTGTGGGCTTGAGTGGCTGTATTGTCTCATCAGCCTCATAAGTTCTTACCTTGTTGGTATTGTTAATGGGGAGTCACAGTGGTACAAATGTACATGAAAATTTGTTTGTTGTTTTGAGGTTGTTGGCTGAAGCATCGGAGGTAGAAGAAGGCCAAAACTAGTACTTAATAGTAAATTGAAGAAGAGTAATGACAGAGAGCCAGTTTATTTTCATGTGACGATTTTCACATAGGTTTACTGTAGGATTACCCATAGGAGCGCGCACGGGGTGTGTCAGGTGTGCCTAGGCCCATCGTAATGTCTCAGTGTGGTATTTTGTGCCTCATGTTCGAAGTTTGTATGTCTAAGTGGAGTTCTTAATTTTAAGAAGTTCAGTTAATTGTTAGTTCGTTTAGTTTGTTGGTGAATAAAAATAATTTTCCTTATGCTTGAGTATTCAATAACTGTTTGCCTTCAAAAAAATAAAAAAGTTCCTTGGGTGCGCACCCTGAGGAATCATGCTGCGCACGCGTACAGGGTTGTCATATATCCATCACAATAAAAGAGATAATTTCCCACTTATGAACCACAAAAAGGAGATCATGTCAGCGAAGGAGGAGGCTGAAAAAGATGCCGTATAAATAGCCACAGTTCCGTTAAATAAAACACATTCAGCGTTTCTCAGCTGATAATCCTGGCAAGCTCGTGGGTATGAAATTCAGAGGCAGACTTGCTTTAAGCTTTTATTCAGGTTGTTGGGAGTTTCCGCTCCGAAGTTTTACGAGATACTCCGACGATAATATAATATAACCCAATATATATAATAATGTAATATATTATGTAAGGTAATATATATAGTAATGAATTTTTTATAAAGTTTTAGTGCCAGTAAAATACGCAAAAGCCTTAAGAAGTAACACAAACATAAAAATATAAACACACTTAAGAAACCCTCCTGACAAATTTTTGGTTCGAAAAAGAGGACATGTCCGGGGAAAACGGGACGATGGTAGCTCTAGCTTAGTAAGTCACGTATCATTCTGATATAATCCTGCGGTACGCCAAGTGTAAGGTTTCGTAATGGTTAAAATTGGAAGAAATTTCATGGATCGTTACGCGAAATGATTTAAGCACAGTAGGCTCAGGTGCTGACGTTTCCTCACGGTAGACGTCATTTGAAGGTTGGTTCTGTCTGCAATTATGTTGAAGTATTTTTCGTTTTCCTTTCACTTGAAGGACGTGACACCGTTTGATTATAGGTGTCAGCGCCAGCGAGTACTGTTGTGAATGTGACATTACCATGAGAATGACATTCAGTGTAATGCACAACAGTGCTTTATGTCTTGTTGACAACGTAGGGTTGACCCTTTGAAGACAAAGAAGTGTGAAAGTACTCTGTGCCCAAGGATTGAAGACTTCGCCACTTGGCCTTCGTAGTACTAAAATGAAGATGAGTATGGAGAATTGGCGGAATGATACTGACAGATGAAAACTGAAGTACGCGGAGAAAAACCTGGCCCAGTGCCACTTGGCCCAACATAAATGTCACGTGGACTGGCCTGAGATCGAACCCGGGTCTTCGGTGAATACTAAAATTAATCCAAAATGTGTGTAAAGAGTCAGTTGGCACCTCACGGATAACACAGTGTGCTTCTATTAGGAGGCCAAACTGTGAATGCTGTTGAGGAAAGTAATGGATGCTTGCTTTGAGAACAGTATGGGACATGGGTACATTGTGTGGATAAAATGCCGCGTTTTTAGTGCTAAACATGGCGGTAGGTAAACACAAAGCTTCAAAGGGTTGGTGGCTGTGAAATGGCAAAGAGCGTTTGCGTTTGAAACATTTGTCCGTAAAAGCAGGTAATTGCCGGTTGTCACGAGAATAATTTGAGGCCAGTGCTCTAAAAATTTATAGACCAAAGCTTCAAGGGCTTGTGTATCGGGCGTTACATAACCAAGTGACTTCGAAAGTCAGTACGGTATGTTACATAAA
Organism: Coptotermes formosanus; assembly: GCA_013340265.1. Classification (NCBI taxonomy): domain Eukaryota; kingdom Metazoa; phylum Arthropoda; class Insecta; order Blattodea; family Rhinotermitidae; genus Coptotermes; species Coptotermes formosanus. Next base: position 5,078,565 of record BLKM01003281.1, on the reverse strand, counting down.
ATAAGGAAAAATAGCGTCGCGGCTGTCAATGTCAGCAACGTCCACTGTCGACCCTTTCAGGTCACAACAGTATTTAGGCCTGCTTCATTCCCAGGACACGTTGTGACGGACAGTTTCCATGCCTGTATGAGATATTAGAAGCCGTAGTTACGTTGAGATGGGTGTAACGTCCCTTTCATCATGAAGCGTATGGAATGTGCAGGTCGTACTGTCGTACTAGTGAGTACCAGAGTGAAGAGCGTCGGATGATTGATTCGAAAAAAACTGCATAAAACTGTTCATGTACACGGATGGCGCCTTGCACTTTTTTTTGCTGTAATTTTTGTGGTCCTACTCGAGGACTGTCTTTAGCATCAACATATTTGCACACGTCACTTACACGCTTACTTTGACCTTTCCCTTGCCGAGTTTCAGTTAGAAAACAGTAATACTATATTTTGCACTGGTATTTCCACCATAATCATAGGTCTGCGGCCGAGCGCTTGCGGGGATCGTGGGTTCGAATCCCACCGGGGGCATGGATGGTTGTCTCTTTTGCAGTGTTTGTGTTGTCAGGTAGAGGTCTTTGCGACTGGCCGATCCCTCACCCAGAGGAGCCCTACTGACTGTGGTGTGTGTGCGAGTGTGATCAAGTGAAATTAAAAAAAAAATACAGCTACTGTGAACACGTAGGTAGAAGAGGGAAGGATTATGACACGATTTCAACCATAATCATTAGTATCCATTGTTCGTAAACTGTTTTGTGAAGTATTACGTGACCACCCGTATACTGGTTGCGGGCGTGGGGGTCAATGAAGGGACCATCCAAAGGCCACAGACGAAAGGGAAACGCTGGGTCGCATGCTTCTGCATGCACAGTTCGGTTTCTCAAGTACGTGGTAGGTGTGTTATCAGTCTCGGGTATTGTTCTGAGTGACTGTGGATTGTGTTTGTGAAGAAGGTATTTGGGGGCGTGTTGAGTAATTTCAATAAAATTTTCGGTTGAAACTGACTGGTTATTTTCGAAGTACAGATTCCGAATAAACTGCATTCAAAACCAGGAACTGAACGCGTCTGTTAAACTCTCAAGTGCGTCAAACTGACGCAGACTTAAACTTCCAGTTCTTGGTTGATTGTGTACCTGTGTGATAGTATGTAAACATACCGGCATGTACGGAATAATGCAGGCTTTTCAAATTGTGACGCTGCGAACATGCTTGTAAAAGCTAGCCGGAATAGCCTAAATTAGCGCCTGTACCGGGCTTACGCAGCGTCAAAGAATGAAAATCGTGTAGGATTTTTTTTCGCGCCATATTTGATGGATCAACTGTAATACACAAAATCAGTCAAAAAAAACATTACGGTTCACGTATTGGGGTCCAGTTTTTAGAATCACTGACCCCATGTACGTGCAAAGTATGGACACACTCAGTGTTACTCTGTCGGTAACACGGTCGTTTGAAACTGCTGCAGTGATGGAGCTGTTGACCTCGGAACATGGACATAAATGTTACGGTGAAAATATAGGCCAGTCGATAATATGGTCGATCACAGCGGCCGTACGGTGTACTGTTTTCTTCCATTGGAAAACTTGGATTGCGGGTTCAAATTATACCCGGGGCATGGATGGTCCTGAGGCCAAATGTTCAAGAAGATTTACGGAATTAGTTTTGAATTGGAACACACCAGAGGACCTAATCCATACGGGTTGAGGACGAAGAAGAAGAGGAGGAGGAGGATCTGAAGAAGAAGGAGGGGAAGTGAAACAAAGTCTGTATCGGAATGTCCATGTTTCCGTCAGGAGTTTGAAAAGGAATGGGTTCTTGAATAACCAGTGAGAATTTTATTATTAATTTCACATTTGCTTTAAAGTTCCCACGTTATATCGAAAGTGTAGACGATCATTATATTATCTGGCGACTCGGTTGCTACGTTTTGTTTGCTCGGTTATTGTACTGACGTAGCCCGTTTAAACCGACAGCACACGCGCGCGACAGAGTAGCGGCGTGAGGTCACCAGTAAGAGCAGCCGAAATTGCGGTCCTGGTGTTTGTAGCAAGACATGCAATTCGAAACAGAGTACTTAATACTTGGCGTAACAATGCATGTGTTAGTATCTAAAGAAAATATTTTATATTCTGCTTTCGGATGTTCTTTATGTATTGCGAAAACTAAGGACAAAAGTTATCTTTGTTTATCTGTAGCTATAGCCCCTCGTTAGTAGATAGCGGTTATCTAATCTTCCGAGAATATTGACACTAGGCCTGTGTGACAAATACAGGCAGTTCGTGGCACAAAAACAGGGGTCGGCCAACTTTTTGTAACAGGTGCCACACTGTCAAGCAGTGAAGTGCAAGTGGGCCAAGTGGGTGTAACATTGAACTGAGTGCAACAAAATTACGTGTGTGAATCCATGTGCCCGTTGCTTATTAAACATGTTGTTAAGAATTCTCCAAAACCGTTGTGGAAAAGTAACATTAATTACTAACTCCACGGAGCCGATTCCCTTTTGAAAAGCTGACGTTTTCTCGACTAGTGAAGAAACCATCACATGGAAGCCCCGAGGTTCATTACTGTATTTACGACAATATGCTATATGTCCCCGTCCCGAGCTAGATCAATCCAGTCCACATCCCGTCCCCATGTTACTTCTTTATCCATTTTAGTATTTCCTCCCATCTCATTCTGGGTATTTCAGGTGGTCTCATTGCCAACATTTCTTCAACACTCTGTATTCACCTGTCCTTTCCCATCTCATCCTTTTTGATTGGATCTCTCGACTGTTCGGTGAGCAGTACAAAAAGAAGCTGCTCATAACGCAGTCTCTTCTGGTCCCCTGTTACCTCGTCCAGTGAGGCCCATATATGTTTCTGAGCGCCCTACTTTCGAACACCCGTAGTCTGTGTTCTTCACTCACTGGGTGACCAAGTTACACACCCACATAAGAGAACATGCCAAATTGTAGTTCTGTATACCTGCAGTAAGTACTACAAGATAGCAATTGAGTGACGTATGACTGAAGTAGTTGTAAAGACACCTGAAACCTCTTCAAGGCCATGATTACTGTATAGTGACAAAGCTAATTAAAGACGCTTCCGGTACGATGGGGTTCCGAGACGCCGCCGGAATTACGACGGAGGTCCGTTCCCAACGATCAGTGGAAGTACCTTAAAATGCGCATCGATTGCACTTAAGTAAAGTAGCAAAACGCAAACATCGATCGGACGACCAGATACAGTGCTATATACAGCAGCGTGGTAAACTGAAGAAAGGAAAACACGGGGACCGAATATGCCATCGACTCGTACGCGTGCGTATTGCATCAACCTGTCGCGGGGCCGACCTACTGTCATGGCCAAAGTATGAGGTGTCGTGTGTTGGCGATCGTCTTTTATGTTTCGTTGTAACAGCACCAAAGTATAGACAGCCTATTATAGCAAGTGCTGCTTCGAGTCGGTTATAGACAAAAGCTGTTAAGGCCCGTTTGGTGTGATGGCAGTACGCAGGCCGCATGTGAATGCGAATATGAGCACGAAGGGTGGTGTCCACGCGTTGCAAGGGATAAGAATAAGAAATGGTTGAAACGTCGTCTTTTTTTGTTTGCGGTGACGGTCGGGGGCGGGACCGGATGAACTGGTTTTTTTTTTACTGCGGGACTCAATGCTGCGGAGTGGGCAGCGTCGTGGATTGCTATGCAGCAGTGATGCCGCACGCCCTGCGGCGCGCGGTCCCGTGTTCAACAAGGACGCTGTGAGGGATCGCCGTAAGTCGCGATCGGGTGGTGTATAGATAAAGGCTTCGTCATGAATGACAAATGTGAAATGTTACTCCGTATGGTAATGGTGCGTGTGTAGACTCTGATTAATATAATGGGCCGGTAAGACATCTCGAAGCAGGGACAGCTAGGGATGTCAGGTGACACACTGTAGCTGGGATTCCATTTTTTGCCGGCATTTTCTGCTCACGAGTGTGACTGCGGGCGTGTTGTATAACAGTAATGACGAATTTCTCTTATGTTTTTAGTGTGCTCTGACATGGTTCATGATGGAGACAAGTCCAACATCAATGATCGTCTCGTGAGTGTGTGGGAGTCACAATAAACGCCGAAGTGTTGGGAAGTGAGCGTGAACTTTGCCTTGAGTTTTAATAAACAGCGCCTACTGCGGCAAGTTAACATAAATTTGAGTAAAGGAGATGTTCCCGACTGGTTCTGTGTTTAGATGTGTAACGAGATGGAATGACATGGGCGTCAGTTCTTGTTTGTAGGAATCAGCGTTTTTTTTCGATCTCCCAGAAGGGGCACGGATAAGCGATCAGCAGAATTTAAGATGCCAAGAATCTCCAGCCTTTTCAGAGGAAAGTTAATTTTATGTTCTGCTCGGACATAAGCATCTCGAGACTTCACGCTGAGATAGGCCTATACTGCACACTCATCAGCAAACAGGGCGCTACGCCAAGGCTGGGAAAGTATGCAGTAATATTGCACATGTCTGACCTCGCACGCTCCTGTCTTTTTCACTTAATTCGTCAATAGATGTGGACCGATATTTACGGTATCCTTCTTTGCTTATCACATGTCGCTCGGAGGTTCTTGGAATTCAGCATACCGTTTCCTCCTTAATTTTCTGGGAGATAGAAGAGCCGATTCTTCCGAACGAGCAAGGACACGTGCATATTTTTGTGGTCTTCCACTTTGTAACACACATAATACACAACCAGTTAAGACCCTTTTTCACCAGTTTACGTAACTGAGCCACAGCCGAAGCTGGTTTTTTAGAATTCGAGGCAAGCTGGTTTAATAGAACAACGAGACGGTGTACTCTGTTAATTCGTCTTACGCCTGGCCCCTTCGGCCTACCTCGCGACCCCCCCCCCCCCACACACATACACACACAGACACTTCTGGATGGTGAATGGCCTTGTGTGTGTCATGAACACGTTAAAACGTAATGGGAAGTCGCCGTCATTGTTACAAAACACGTCCGTCGGAGCGCAGTGGCGAAAGGAAAGTCCGCAAAAACGGGAATTCCTAGCCACGGAGTGTCAAACGACACCCCACTCTCTGCCTGCTACCGTATGCCTCGCCCGCCCGTCATTGATCAGAGGCCACATACGTAATGTTGTCGCAACGAATATCATCTCTTGTGTTTTTCATTTTTGACGAAGCCTTCATTATACACCATCCGATCGCGAATTAACGACCATCGTATACAATGCGGGCTGTACCTTGCCGACCCCTGTACTGAAGGACAGATGCTTAATGTAAGAGCCCACATTTGCCAACTGTACGCACCCCCTCCATGCAGTATAGCCTTCAAGATGCTAGTAGTCCCTAATTACGAAATGCTCCGCTTCTTGCGGGCCGCGAAGGTTAATTACCGTTTTTGCGTGCAAAGGAGTAACTTGGCTAATAACAATGGGGGGAGTAAATATCGGGTATCAAAACTGTGGATCTCCACGCCATCAAAATCAGGAGATATCAAATACTGCAAGATGATTGGAGACAGCTTTTTACAGTCTAACATATTATGTTTAAATACTTCGCTTGTATTTTAATTTTAATCTGAATAATTTTAGTAATACTGTACAGTAATTGACTTATGTAAAGCTGATATATATATATATAAATAAATACAGTGGAACCCTGTTATAACGACATCGGTGTATGCGACACCTCGTCTATAATGTCACAATCTCTGTGGTTCCGATTAATTCCTCACAGTCACCCATAACATAATAGTCCTCGGTTATAACAACACGTTTATAACGGCGCAGAATATTCAGTCACTTTCATGACTTTGTAGCAGAGTTCATCCGTATATATATGCTTACCATTTACCGACATATGGCTGCTTATGTCTTTATAATAGTGTAGCTTCCTGATGATGGCTACAATAGGAAGTCGAAACATGTAGGATCGTAAAAGCTAGCTTTGTGTAGTGGTTGGAAATAAAACGTGTGCGAAAGACAACTGCACAGAATATGTATAGCATTAAGTTATACTGAATGATTTTAGGCCCTTTTAAAGCACTGTTTCAGCGGCGCAGAATAGCGTGAAATGTGAGGATGGGATGATCATGAATTGTCAGTAGGTAAGGATCTGGAAGCAGGCAGTCGTGGGCGTCTTCGCTGTACTGTTGCGGAATTTGGTTTGTGGGAGAGGCTACATACAGTACATCCATAACAAAACCTCAGTAACCCAACGGGGTTTCAAACCTGGTTGGTGCCTGCTGACTGCACATGCAGGAGCCGCAATGCCCATGTTATACTGTAAAAGGTGTGAAGGAATGAGTTCCTGGATCCCAGCGCACTATAAATACCAACGTCAACAGACGCGGACTGAAGCGGACTTGCATGTCTCTTTTGGAGCTACTCCAGTATCTTCTAACACTTAACCCATGCTGCTCAAGTGAGCGATATTCCACACATTCTGCGGTCTATGTGGCCAGCCATGTGTGAAGTTCTGAATATGTATGTGTCGAGCTTGCCCACTCCCTCACATATATTGCGTTCGCATAATCTCTTTATTTCATGTCGCTGTATCAGTTTCTGATTATGTCTATGGCTGGATAATACTTAAAAGAGCTATGTACTTTGTGTTTCACTACATGTAATTAGGACAGCGTTTCCCAAACTCTGTCAACAAGATGTGAATAGATGTTTCGTAAAAAATCGAGAAACCAAAGAGATCATAGATTTTGTTATTATATTTGAATTTAGCACATTTGATCACAGTTTAAGATACTGTTCATGTAAGAATTTCTTCATAAGAATGTCTAATTTGGTTACGTTTCGTTGAGTTGACTTTTATGTGTTAAATGAGGGACCACAGAACATGTGTTCCGTAAATACATGTGTAAATGTGTTACGTAAATATTTACTGAGTTGAGTGTTTTATGACCAGAAAGGTTTTGGAAACGCTGAATTAAGTAGCCAGATCAGTAGGATAAGATAGGCGGAGCTCGTGAGGTGCGTCAGGGGATATGGAATGGGAAATGTATGCACGATTTTAGATGGGGAAGAGCCGACAGGATGCGGGAGCCGGGGTCAGCTTGCCATAGGTAATAAAGTTGAGCTTTAAAGAAACTGGGTGTGGGCTGTTGATGCGTGTGACTGCGGTTTCTATAAAAGGCGGTCAATTGCTATTCCAGCTGAACGACTCTCCGGATGAATTCTTCTCCTCTCGGTTGGTCGGTTCAAGGTTAACCCTTCAGAGCAGTGTTTACCAACCAGGGTTCCGCAGAACATCGTTAGGAGTTCCGCCAGAAACCACGGAATAAATAAATAAAGTGAAATACCGCAAAAATTCTAAATATGCCGCAAAATATGGCAGGCACGTTTGTCCGGCTTCTGGCAGTACCATCATCCTCTTTGTTTGGTTCTGGTAATTCCGTATTTAAGGTTATATTTGCAGTATTATGACTTCGTTTCGGTTTGTTAGAAAGCCGCACCACTGGTGTCGACAGAACAGTTCGCTGCTGTCAGCTTTTCGTGGCTTTGTAAATGATTTCATACGTAGGGGATCCTCGAGGTACGAAAAATTATTTAGGGGTTTCTGAATGTAAAGCTTGTTGGGAAACACTGCTTTAGAGACTGACATGAACCTGAATTGTGTATAAAATCGCAATTCGTACCTGACAGAGAACATGCCGTATACCTTATGAAGACCAGACGGTTATTGTTATTGAGGGAAGTAATGATGTTTAGTGGATAATGCGAGACATTTTGGACAAAAGTGCAGAGTTTATTAATGGTGCTGCAAGTTGTACAAGGGAAGGAAGACATGTCCAGCATCTTTTCTGCATGTGCTAGGCTGCCTGGCGAAACGATCCGAGCAAGGAGTGATGCCCCCTTGTGAGTCAAAAATGTTGACGTGCTGGGAATTCCGTTGTAATAATGTTAAATTCGGACGGACCGATGGGCGAATTTTGTCTTAACCAGCACACATCGCTCTTCTGTGAAATAAAATTAGAAAGTCACATAATGACTGTCCCAGAGATTTTGTTCCTGCCCAGCCGTCGTGTGCGCGCGCTGGACACTGTCAGCATTGTGTTACTGTTGCTGGTTCGAACCATAGCTTATTTCCCTCATACCCCGTAACCGACGCTGTGCACTCCAAGCCAAGCCTAGAAGCGATCAGAAGCATTCACACAGCCCATCATGACCCATATGCTGCCACCGAGGTCATTTGAACGAAGGCTGTTCCGTTCTCACGCTACAACAAAAGCGCTGGTAGACGGCAGTTTTAAGTCAGCGATTTTACGTGTTTATAATTTAATATCTGCTGTTAGACTTACAGTTTAAATCGGACAAGGGAGCGGGTGTGATGGTTTATCGTGCTCGGGGGGGGGGGGGGGCGGCGGAATGCGCGATTGCTGTCATTTGAAGTTGTCCAGTGTTGGAAAGCAAGGAATATCGTTTAGCATCCAGTAGTATCATCAGAAAGCATTGTTATTATCGGCGTCACTACGTATTACTCAATGCTTGATTTCGGTTTCATGCACCTGCGCTGTAGTGAGTTTTTTGTACTGTTGTAACCACATCGGAGTGACGTAGCAACGTCTCCCCCTCGCGTGACGGTAGTATACAATCAAGTTGGTGTATCTTGAAACGTGTCGCGAAGGGGGTGGGGAAAGACGAAAGGATAGGGAGGGGCTGTGAAGGCTGTGGCTGCCTTATGGCAGGAGATGTCTGAACAATACCAGTCCCAAATACATCGGCCGCTACAATATTAGGAGCCGGCAGTCACCCTGTGTCTTTGAACAGGTAGTAGCTGCTGAGTCATGTGCACTGGCCGGGCGAATACCCGCCCCACCCTGCCCGAATTCCTTAAATACCTTCCAAGTATCAAGATGCGGGAACTGGACTGCATTAGTGATAATACCCGACTAACACTACGATATTGCTCATCACGCGACGTAATAACTACGGATCTTCGTATCTGAATTACAGTTCTCAGTTATTCACATGACCCACCTGTTTTCCTTAGGCCTTAACGCAGATTCTTTCTTATTTACACATTTCAGCCAAATCGGACAGTCAGTGTGGAAAGTAAGGATAGAAACTGATTTACGCGCCAAAGTAAAGTCCGGTTGTCACGCAGCGTACAGTCGCTTAATATATTTTTGTGGGCATGTCCTGTGGAGAATTTTATCGAAATCGGAGGAAGGCTGTAGAGAATGCAGGGAAAACTTACTTCATTTACGCCCTTAAGTAAAGCATGGTTTTCACCGTACCCGTTGTCACAACAGCAATGTTCCCTCCAAGCTGCGCGGATGCGCGGCAACGCAGTAACTGAAATGCTGCCGCGCACACTGAATTGTTGCCGCGCAGCTGGAATTTTTTAATTTTCATTGTAAATATTTTACTGTACACACCACAAAAAACTTCGTGCCGCGTAGTCGTCTGATTTTGTAAAAATTTTCTGCTCAGAGCAATAGCAGGTCCGCGCAGCTGTAAAAAGAATTAGAGGAAACGTTGCACGACAGTCATTAGTGCTGAACGGTATCACATGGAGATGTTTTCTACGCCGCATTTCACCCAAATCGGTCAAGAAATGTGGGGCTTGGAGGTAGAAATTAATTTGTGCTCCGAAGTAAAGTAACTGATTTTCACCCAACTCATGCCTGTCCGACAGCATTTATGTAAAGAACTCCTCTGCCCGGTTCCGCGAAAATACGACAAACGGTTTAGTCGCTGACCGTAGGTGACAGACGATAGTGATCTCCACACAGGCGTTGTTTTCTTGCGAGGAACGCCTAACAACGGACAGTGGCGAAAATAGAATTAATCAGTGACGGGATAGAGACTTAGAGAACTTGAAAACAGCGTTAAACGTAGCCCCAGGAATCACCGTTGACAAACGATCGTCACTGAAACGTAAGACCTCTGACGGATGCTAGAAATTCATACGAGAACACGTGCATTAAGCTGGTACTGTGTATGTTAGAATCATATTTTCATGGAAATGTGGAATCCTGACGTACTGTGCCCATGTTGACATGGCAGCTGTCATCATTCTGTAAATCGAATGCTGTGACTGCTTATACCCGTTTGAGCCAGTTTGCAGATTCCGTAGCTGGAGAACAATTTTGACGTCCCAGTCACTCAACAGTTGCTCGGCTAAGCTCGCCTGTTAATATTCTGTTACCGAGTGAACGTAAAACGGCCAAAGGTGTAAACCACATTGCTCTTCACGAACAGTGTAGACGTATAAAGTAACGCTGCGGTGGTGGTTGTAGTTATCTTGCAAGCTGTACCCGTCTACATGGACGCCAGTTTCGTATTCGACCATGTAATGCGATCCCTTTATTGGAGGAGGAAAGTTGTTTTCTAGAATTTGAGTTTTCTTGAGCTTCGGAAGCGGGCTGAAGACGTGTTGGGTAGTTAAGTAAAGCGCCAGCGATTGTTGACTAAAGCACTATGATCACCTTTGTTGCCTTCTTCAGTGTCATTATCCACCGGGTAACGTGTCCTTTTCTTTTTAGTCTGATGATATACCGAAGCAGTGTGAGGCTTGTGTAGTGTCCTGTGTGAAAGTGGCCCAAAAGTCCGTGCCAGTTCCAGCCGTTTAGGTGTCAGAAAGTAAAAGGTACGCGCACACAGCGCATCGGACGGACGCAGCGCACGGAGATAAAATATTATTCCCATTATTAGCTACGTGACATCGCACACTGATCCGCAACGGACAGCGGCAATTCAGTCTCGGTGGGGAATATTCTCCCCCCCCCCCCCTTCCGCGGCCTGTCTGTCGGCGCGTCTAGCTGACTCAACGGCGAAGATATCGTTATCGCAATGCATGGCACGCTGTATCGTATTCCTTACAGTCAATCGAGCCTAGGGCCGGAGTCTTGGCGCTTTAGCCTTATCATTTTCCTGCCCTCGCACGCAAGCCATGCACTACGATAACTTCACCGCTGACTCAGCCGGACGCACCGGCCTGGCGGAAAAATATTCCCACCGGAGAATCGGAGACGGAATTGCCGCGCTCTCTTGTTCCCAGTGCGTATCAATACGTACGTACCTAAATCATACAGTCTGCTTTATCGTCTTTATTCACTTCGAGGGACACGTGACAGTCATTATAAAGCTTTAGAACTTCGAAAACAAAAACTGGCCAAGCATCATGAAGAAGGCTCCCAAATTTGTGAAAGAATTAACTTTCTTATTTCCCTATATCTTTGACGAAGAAACACGAAAACAAAACATCTCTTCCCGTCAACTTTATCACAGGATGAACAGAGAAATGACGGTACGGATAGCCACGGTACGGTTGGTAATATCCGACACAGCACGCAGGAATATTACCGACACCACTGCGCCTTCGTCGTCTCATAACTTTACTGATTGTGTACAAACGGACGAAAAAGAACTCATTCACCCGAAGTACCTTATGCAGCATCCTTTCTTCAAGAATATTTATGGTCAAAAAGGAAGAATCTGGCATCCTGTGAAGACACATTAACTAAATGTTATAAGATCTGCGCTCTGGGGCGATATTACGCGGCGTCGTGTGGTAATTGTTTACCATCGTTTCGGGACAACGTGTCGTTCCGATCTTCAAGGGTCATGAGCCTTCTCGGAGTCTTGACCCTTGAAGATGAGGCCGATTCGTCGTTCCGAAACGTCGATAAACAATTACCACACGACGCCGCGTGATATCACAGAAGAACCCAGATCGCATCAACAACGTGGCGGAAGCCTGAGGTCAAGGTTTAACGTTTCATAAGTATGGTGCAAACTGTGAAAACTTTCCTTTACGAGATCAGAGCGAAATTAAAGGAAAATGATTCAAAATGGTAAATTCTATAGAAATGAGAATTGCCTTGATGAATCCCAGTCTTTCGGGATTAGCAATAACCGCTATAATCCTGATTATCACGCTCAGGACTTTGGCGACCAACCGAACTATTATTTCCAATCTGCTCCGTAGTGAAGCAGGAACGTACACAACAATTAAAATTAATCTGTAATTGAGATTTAATTTTTATTATGAGTTTGTATTTTTGGTTAACTTTATTACAAAGAAATACATGTCCAGGAGAGTCATAAACTTTCCGTAAGTCATCCGAAAATGCTCAAAAATCCTTGTCTCAATTTCTAGTAAGTCTGGATGTAGGGAATGAAATTCGCCATGAATCATTCTAGTCTCGCATATATTATGTACCCAGAATCTCCGTTTCTTCTTGTATCGGCCATTCAAACTCAAACCGTGAACAGGACCGGCGATTCGGCTTCAATCCTGAACTGAACAGGCCTTAATGAGATATATTCTTTTTGGTTTAGTTAATTAGAAAAGGGACTTCTGGGTGTAGAATAGGACAGCTAGGCAAGACAGCGAGAAGGAATTAGTGCGGCTAACGCATCCAAAAGGACAAGACACAAAAAGTTTCGTTAATCGTAGAGTAGGGGTCTACTGGCTTAAATTAGCGCAGCCAGTCAAGTTCAGTTGTTCAAAAAGTTGAATTCAGCCTATGGGATTCCTCTAAATTTGAGTTTCGGCCAGTAGAACCATTTTGGTATATAGGAATGGGGACTTGACTGCGATTTGCGACTAGAATTCACTAGCATTCAGGACACACTCCGGTTTGGGATGTTGAGTACAGTTACACGTGTGGGGACAGTTTATGCCAAAATTCGAATTTGTAAGTTAACTAGCCCTGTTATTCCACGCGGCATGGTGACTTGTAGTTGCTGCTGACGTTCTTATTTCGCAACCATAAGAGTGGAACTCTTTTAGGGAGACTTGAGGGAAGGAATCACTGGGAAGACCCAGGCGCAGATGGGAGGATAATATTAAAATGGATCTTCAAGAAGAGGGATGGGGCATGGATTGGATTAAGCTGGCTCAGGGTAGGGACGGGTGGCGGGCTCTTGTAAGTGCGGTTATGAACGTTCGGGTTCCATAAAATGCAGGGCATTTCTTGAATAGCTGAGGACATATAAGCTTCTCAAGAAGGACCCTGCTGCTTGTAGTCAGGTGGTTAGTTTGTTAATGGATTAATGTAACAATGTGTTACATACAAATTATCGTCGCAGTTGGATAGCGGAAGCTGCAGGGACCTCCTACGTAAATTACACTTTTTCTTCTTTTGTTCTTCCTCACTTAACAAGGACATAGAAACCATTTCTTTTTCTTCAGAACTGCTGTTGCTTGCTTATCAGCGGCGTGCAGTCAAATGAATCCCCGCAGCCCGTCCGCGGATATAGCGTTCACTGTGCTTAATCTGCAAAAATATTCCGACTCGTCCGATGCGTGCGACGCGCTCCAGTGTGCGCGTACCTAAAGATGCATAACGTCGGCGGTCGTGCCTGCGGACGCTGGTATCGTATTTTTCAACACGTGGGGCACGATGTATCTACTCCTGTGTAGGTGGAATAATATATATCAGCGTGCTGATCCCCACCCCGCGCGAACCTTCCCAGTTATATACGTTACAGGTTGGCTTCCTTTCCGGCTTGGACTCGACCCTTGAAGATGGGACATACGTTGTCCCGAAACGTCGGTTAACGATTATCACACGACGCCGCGTAATATCCCAGAAGAGCGCAGATCTCAACTACTGCTGATGCTGCTGCTGCTACTGCTGCTGCTACTAGTACTGCTACTTTTTTCCTTCAACATTGGTTCTAACAAAGGGACCGAAGAACTTAGATCCAGCAATAAGAGCGGGTTATGAAAATACACAACGCAAACCAGTGGAGAGCGCTGGCCTAAAGCGTGGCTGTATTTCTGATTGTGGGACTGCGTGACGTAACGAAAATTATCCAGCAGGAAATTCGTGTTTCCTAATTACTTTCAACTTTGCTTGAAATTTTCATTCTCTCTGATTGGTATTTGGCGAATTGTTCTGTGAAACGGTAATATGTATGCTAGGCTTCATATAAAGAGTTTTCTTAAACCGCTATGCTAGGCTTTCTATAAAAGTATTTTCTTAAACTGATATGAAAGTTTGTAATAACTCTTATGTTGAGGAATCAGTATAATGGACGTCGCGTTATGCAGAGGCTTGCTGTCGGCAGTCGAGACAGATTGCGTAATATTTGAGAATACGCCGTAAAATTACTGTCATGAAGTACTTAGGTAGATTCAGAAGTTCTAGAGGTCGCCGAACACTGGTGTAATGAAATTGCAAACCAGAATGCACCTCTCATATACGACAGCCATTTACATAGGCCATCTGTCACATAACTTCAGAGATTTCACCTTCTAAAGGCCAAAGATTAGCCTGAATTGTATCTAAAGTCTCAGTTCTTCCCGCACAGTAAAGACACTCGGTCTCGATAATGAAGACCATTCAGTTAATGCTGTACAGGGACACAACTGTTGTGAGAATGATAAGGAACACAAATGCACTGTGCTGGCAGAATGTAGAGTTTGCCGTTGTAACCGATGGACTTGAAAGGGTTAATCTTAGTTTGACAAAACGGTGAATGCATTCGAGTGTTACCTTTCAGTTTCCTGTGTCTGACAGCTTCTTGGTGAAGAGCTGTGCTTGCCTGTCTTGTTTAAGTCTCGTGTGGCCATTTAAGTTCATTCTCTGTTGATCACACTGAGGCAGAGCGCATTTAACGGTCTGGTCACACGCATGAACGCGCAACAAAATGTATAAATGACAGGTACACAACTAGACGCAGAAAATATTCCTCTTTCAGGTGATACTAAAAACTCAATTCAGTAGTACTCACATACAGAGACACGCACACCTGTGAGGGTTGTCTCTATCGCACTGACTGTGGCGCTGTCATGCGCAGGGTCGCATACAAAACAAAGCAAAACTTCCCGCTGCAACGAAAAGCACTTTAACGAAGTACCCCGAGTCTAAAATTTTACTTGCAACAAGCAACGCAAAAATTGGATATTCTCCAAAACTAACGGTAACAGAAGACAGACGAGGTCGTATTTGGGACTCAGAGGAGTAAAATGGTACTGGGTGTAGCTTATGTAACACAGAAAGGGAACTGTTTATATGTACTGCTTATCGATTTTCCCGTTCATTAAGTGTACGCGTGTAAGATGCTTGAAAACAGACTGCCTTCCACAAGCCTTTCATGCACCTACACACGTCAAATTAACCGGCAGTCGACGAGACTCACGTCAGGCCGCACTGTATTCGTATCGTTTCTGTGCAGTGTCTGGGTATGGTAGGTGTAATAGCAAATGAGGTCGTCCGCAGGTGCCTGTGGTTAGGTGGCTGGCTGGCTGGCTGGCCCGGTGACCTTCAGCAGCTGGAGTGACCCTATCCTCTATACATTCTGTGCATATTTCATAAAAGGATTTTACTTGGCGGAGAGAAGATTGAAATAGCATGATGTACGTATATGAAAATTGAAACTTCTTCTTGGGTACCTTGTTTGTGACAGATTCTGACATGACTGTTGCCGCCATAGAAAATAAAAACGCATGGCGAGTCACCTGGTTGCCGACGTCACTAGGCGTGGTGATTTTTTGTACCCTTCACATGTTCTGTGCATATTCATTTGCCCAAGAAACACTGTTAATTAGTGCCGATGAACGGAAACGTCTATTGGAAGGTTGTTTTTCTTGCACGGTACTGTATTAAGAATCGTCAGTAATTTGTATACATAATTAAAAATTTAACACGCCGTGTTACAAAGATTCACTATGCGAAGTGATATCGGAAATCGGCCGACTGGTCGATACATGTTAAGTTCAGCTGTAGCAACTTCCGTTATGTCGGAAGACGAGTTTTGTGTCGTAAATCGGAGGTTGCCTTCTCGCGTATTCGACAGACAGGCGTGAGGTCGTGCAAGAAGGGAGCACGAAGATGTTCAACATTGGCGCTGGCGAAGGAACGTACTGTTCGTTGCCAAGATGTCATTGAACGGGATTGATTAGCACTACCTTGCTACATGTGTCAATAGTAAAGACAGAGAAAGCGGGCTTCAGAACACTGCCGGGGTTGGCCGAACGAAATCCCATCTCTTTTGACATGGCGGAGCTTCGGGTCCGTGTTCATAGTACTCGCGTGATGTCACTGCGCCTGCTGGAAGTCCGCGTGTCACATGTTCATGCGAGGCTGGAGGTAGCTCGTATTACACGAGCGAGGTTGCGTTATGGTCCCCCGCGTGACTCATAGGGTGCAAGTCACGCGTGATGCTTAGTGGAATACTTCTTCGTGCGCGAGTTTCGCAACCGGTTTGTGAGGCATGCATACCGGCGAGACATTGGGATGAGCTTTAGCGGCTCATGGCAGTGACTATGAAAGATTGATCCCTTCGAATGTGCCGGCTGTTTAGTCCGGGTAGACGAATTCAATGGCGTCAGGTTCTTCACGGAGGTCGGTACTCGTTAAACCACGATATCACATAACATCACGCTAGGTTGCTGCAAAGAACGGCTGTCGGTTATTTCACCCTTACGAAAGACTTCATTTTTACCGTCTTTGAAATTAATATTCCGAATTTGCATTACGCAGTTTATGTAGTATAATAATGCTCATATGACGACGCTTAGGAACTGCATTGCTCCCAGAGAGTCTAATGTGAAGGGCCGGAGCGTGTGCCTCTTCTGCATGAGCTGTTTTCATATTTTCTGAATGCAGTCTTTGCAATTTTGCGGACCCCGTTAGCCTTGATGTTCATTTATGGCAGGTACGAAATAAAGAAGCGAGAAAATGTACTTGTAACATTGAGCCTAGGGTTGTTAGTGCTGTGTACGGTGCAGCGTCCGTTCAGAAAGTACCCGCTGTTACACAACACTACATTTCGTAAGAATGAGGTGGCGGTGAGGGCGCGGCATTCAACATTGATCGATTTCCTTAATTTTGTCGATTTAAATTTTTCTGAAGGTGCGTGACTTTCACATTATTGCAAGAAGTCTAATGTCTTTAGAATTGTATTGATAGTGGCGTACAGTGCGTGAATAAACCTCCAGACGCTGTACTGTTCCTTTCTTATTGTCTGTCCGTTGCAGTTCATACCAGTGAGTCTTTACGTGGCGGTGTGGGCCTGCCTTAAAAACTGTTCATATTTGAACCAAACTTCGATAAAAAAGATGAAACATTAAGTCCCTGTGCATTGTGTGAAGATGTATGGAGGAGAAGACGAGTAGCTCAACACATTCTTAACCTGGACACTAGAAGGAGAAGAGAGGAATATCTTGCCATTGTCGGGATTGGAATCCCGGATTGTTCTCCCCATATTTGGATCAGACTTCTCGGCAGGTTGATTTCTTAGTAAAGCCATAATTTTCGATAGTCCTTTGCCAGTATTGTAATACCCGTGCTAAACCATCAGAGCCAAACGAACGTTCCGTCATGCTGTTGAACTGGTACAGTAGCCGTAGACTAGTAAACCAAAAAGAAGATCGTAGCTCGTATTTGGGACTTCTGTACTTTCGGAAGTAACGACTTCCGTCTCGTTTTTCATACGTTTCGGGCCAATAACGTGTATTGTAACAAAAACACTGATCACCAACAATGCACGAAGAGAGTTTTATCATCAATTGTAACACACTCCTACATGTTTCGACCCTGCTGGGTCATCTTCAGGGAAAACTTTTTGTTATCGTTACACTAAGGTTGCACTTTATAGTTGAGTGAGATGTGATGTTGACTGTGTACTGTGTTGTTTTTAGAGGCGAAACATGTAGGAGTGTGTTACAATTGATGATAAAACTCTTGTGCATTTGTTGGTGATCAGTGCTTTTGTATAATGTAGTGCACGGACATGGAACACGTTAAATTTGTGTATTGTAACGTTTAGTTGATACGTTGCGGGGCATGACGCTATTCCTCCCCGCCCCACTCTGGAATGTGGCTACGTTCAAAGCAGTGTGTGCATTTAACTGATTGGGCGTACCGAATGTTAGCTGTTTCAGCTTTGAGCGAACCGCCCCTCTCATGAGGTTTTATCTTGGCAGTTGTGACGGGGATATTAGTGTACGGCGTGGTGTTAGGGTCTGGGCCTTGACCTTGCATTTTCCGTTGTAAGAACAGACGAAATGCAGTGTTTCGAACATACGGCATGGATTGTCGTTGCCATTCTTCGCAGGTTGAAGGGCATAGCATGGAGTTGCCAGGTTTTGGCGTTGTGTAGCCGAGGGTTCCGTTCTTCTGTGATATGACGCCGTGTTACGGGCTGATGCGTTCCCGACCTGCCGACAACGGACTCCCAGTTAACATGGAGTTTTCCTGCCGCGCACGAGATGTATCACGTTGAAACCGGTCCTTGCAATGTTAGTACACGTATTCATAGGCGTGTGCTGTCAGAATGAATGCGTCATGTTATTCCCTCGGCGCTCTCAGGCTACCATGTTGCAGAATTCCACAGAAGAATGCCATCCTCGGTAATACAGTATCTGTCTGCATGGAAACTAGGCCATTTTGTGTACCGTTTTTTTGCAGGTAATTAAATAGTGTTCCACACGTGAGCAGTCGGTTGAGTAGTTACCGCTGGATGCAGCCGATCTTCTTCTCCTCAGATTTCTTCAAACAGCAACGTTGGAGCAAGTAATTCCGATAAATTTGATCCAATCGGTAACGTCTGTGACATATTCGAATCTTGGTCCCGACACCTTGACATGGTTGTTCATGTTTTCCGTCAGTCCGTCAAGGCAAACACGGGGATAATACCTGAAATTAAGCCACACAACCCCATCCTTACTCGTCCGTTCCAATTCGTGATTCACTTACCGAACAGCCGTCAGTCATCATCTCATCCATCGACGTTGTACATTTTTCCACCATATTGACAGTGTCGTTATGTAATTTATAAATAAACAAACAGCAAATACTTCATAAGTTTCCAACACGATCGATGATTTCCCAGAGAATGAAGTTCGTTCTTCGTGGGTAAGCTGGCAGGTGGGTCGAAGCCGCGTGGCTTGGCGAACAAGACCGTGTGAAAGCGTCATATGACTTTGTAAGTCCATCGTCATAAGAGCGGGACGGTGTTGCTGTACACGTGTTTTGTTTTGAACTCATTTTCTGCTTTTTTTCCTGAACAAGTCTTGTTACTGCAAATTCATTATTGCTGAGTTCCTTGCACAGTGTACACCCACTGCATAATCTTAAATTATTGTTTTGTATTTTTCTTTAAATGTTTGTCCAACGTATCAGACACGGTCTGAATAAGTTATCGATCTAATGATGTATATATTCTATGTTATGTGTACAGTCAAACCCCGCTATAGCGCCACTGTTTGTGCGCTTCTGTTTGTGTCGTTATACAGAGGGTGGCGGTAAATCAAAATACTGTACCTTAGGGGCTTGCTGTTCACCAACATTCATAGGCGCTAAATTGGGGTGGCGCTGTAGGAGGCGCTATGTTGGGTGGCGCCTACATCGGGGTGTGGCTATATACCAACTTCTTGTACAGCACTTCGTTTTTGAGAACAGTTAAGGTGATTGTCAGATTTAGGCAAGATATTAGAATGGTATGGACTGAAATTAAATTGTGGAATACCAGATTTAATTGAAATCATTTAAGACATTCTGAGAATAAACATGACCTGCCTGCTTTACTGTTAAAATTCCCTGTATTTCTTATTTTAATAAGGTGTATATCCGTGCCCTCGCCCATTTGCTAGCTTGACGGTAGCTTCGCAACACTTGCGTCTGTAAGAGGAGGATTACATTATGTCGGGGTGTTCCGTTGCTGACGCTACGAGACCCACTGTCTGTCGGTCGGTATATCGGGGGACCAGGGCTTTCTGTTGTACGGATCAGCATCACTGTGTTTCCCCAACTCACATGTTTTACAGTCGTGACACAAATTGTTCGAGAATGGCTGATGGAGATTTAGCAAAGCGTATACGTTGACATGTACTTTACATTTTACAGGGAACTAAGGTATTTGCACTTCTGGTTGACTATGAGATGAGTAAGGTGCAGGCCTATTTCAGAAAGTGGTTCTGTATTTGCCGTGCTCCGTACTTTTTGTTTCTAAGGTACTCAGTAGTTCTGCCTCACCACACTTAATGTTGCAAATCTGTTCTCATTAGAACAGTAGTTCCGCACCCACCCCCACTCCCTCAAAATCGGGCCAGCCGTGGAACCCTTCGGGAAGTGAAATCAGGTGGTCGTGGTTGTGCCCTGCGACATCGCTAGTTCTAAAACTAGCCAACTTTTGTTTACATCTACAGAAACATTTCAAGGAACAAGTGCAAAGTTTGGTCGTGTTTTGAGGAAACAAGTTACATACATATTTGGCTGTGTGCCGGTTTTTAGAAATAGGGAATTGCGTCATGCGGCTGGACAACTCAATTGGCTTGAATTCCCACTACACGGACGTGGTTTTTTATTGCAGACGTGGGAAACACTGCGACTGACGGTACAAAAGATGTAGACATTCGTCTGGTCAACAGTTTTTTGTTATATCAGATTAATGCGCCTGATTGAGCGCATGAACAAATGTGTCTTCCTTCTAACAGTCGTGTGGTTTATTATTGTTAAGCGTACTGGTTTCAAGGACAGTAGAGACTAGCGTAAATAAATTTAAGCAGGGTTACCAGCCTTGGACTAACGGTAAAAGGCTTCAGAATTATTTTGTTTTCTTGCCAAATACCGGTGACAAAGGCTGACAAAGTTTTCCCTTTCTTTTTAAAACCGCTCGTTCCTTTGTGGGAGTTACGGTGATTTAAATTAAGAACGCATTAGTCTTGAAGTCGAATCAAGCGAGGTCACACGAATGTATAAATTACCGGAAGGAGTATGATGTAGCACATAGTGTTCTTCCTCACAGGAATGGGCATGTAACCGGAAGGGCGCACCTTCCATTTTCGTCCGCGCATCCGGTTTGTCAATTGATGATCAGTGACGTTATTTCTAACGGAAACGCTTCTTTATTGTAGTCACTGAACTGACTGGTATGTAAAGTTACATGCGTAACTGCTTGCATTTGATGCGAAGGGATGTCGAGGTTTCATTAAAAAGATGATGATAATACTATTACAGAACTCCGGATACAGGACAGTGACGACGAAACGTCCGCCGAATTTCAGGTGACTATTCATTGGCTTATTGGAGTGAAAAATATATCAACAGGGGTTAAAACCTCAACTATTACGTATATTCCCGTGTCATGTGTACACACCCAACCAGTTGGCAGGCAGTTTGTGTTCGGTCGTCGTGGTGAAGACGTGTGTCAGGTGGCTCATGGGGTCATGAGCGGCGGTGTACATTCAGTTCACAAATGACGAGTGCGCAGTCGTCGCGCACTCATTTTGTTTACGAACTTTGTGCTAGGAATGCATAGGCAGCTGTTGAATTAGGCGTCGGTTTCCCAACCGTCGCCAACCGGGTACCTCAGCCGTTGCGAGACGCGAGGCGGGCTAACCAACTCCATACAACAACCCATGTATGACCAACAGTCGTCACCTCTAAATTGCTTCGAGCGTCTTATCGACAGCCAAACCAACGGGGTCATTCGTTCTTAAGGGAAGTTGAACACCAGAGCTCAGCCTGCATTTCCTGCAGGTTCACCTGCCACTTCGTTCGGAAGACATTCGTCTCCATACCGTCAAACACTTGACAACGTGGGGCTGCACTACCTGATTTGTGTCGCCACGACGCAGAGTGCTTGAATTGGTGCTGTCGACATAGTTGGATTGGTTGTGGAGTTCCACAGTCCTTTTCGCCCACGGATCAGCTCCTATTTTTCGCTGGTCTTTCACTGCCTTAAGTTTCTGCTTGCGAAGTTTCATGCAGTAGTAGGAATCGCAGACGCGAGATGAAATCTTAATGGCTGTTTGTGGACGGCATTGCTGTCGCACGGAACAGTTACAGCAGTTATGAAAGCAACAAGTGCTGTTGCAAAATGAGCTGACTTGAGCGAGTTAAATGAAGGAGGCAGTGTCGAGCAGCAAGCTGCCAAGCACCCGAGATATGCCACGGCCACCGTTAAACGTCACTACGTAACGCTTGAGATTCGTGCCCTTGTTGTAGCATTTCGTACGCGTAACAAACCACTGAATAGCTGTCTTAAAATACGTAAGCTTTGCCGCTGTATTTTGGATCACGAAACAGTAATGGCACCATCCAAAATGTGTATTCCAAAACAATGTGTCATAAAACCATTTATTGCCTTTGTGTTTAAACTTCCTACAAATGCATCCTTGGGGGTGAATTTTGGTTGACAGAAACACTAGACGGCAACGCAGGAGAGAAGGCGGGTGGCTGCAGATGGCGCTGTAGCCAGTGTTATTTAAAACTTGATACAGTAAATAATAAATGCGCGCATGCACCTGTAAAGTTACACATCACCACTTTTACTGGTGATATATCGAACTCTTCGACTGTGCGTCTGTTCATTTTATGAAGAACGCTGTGCCTTCTCTAAAGTGTACAGCCGCCCAGACGGGGAACCGTACCATGTACTACAGTTACTGCTACGGTGCAGTGTGTTTTGTAAACAGCCTTGCCGTGAAGCGCGTGTACAAGGTGTGGGTCGACCCGACGTAAGGGAGCATAGTACAACTGTTCCACCTGAGTCCCCCATCCCCGTCCCCCGCCCCTTCAAAGAAAAGCTGGTTTTCATGTTTCTGTCTTGTTGATTATCTCTTGTACTGATTATCATTACGACTATGAATATTAACCACCACCGCCGCCGCCGCCGCCGCGTTTTTACTGTAACTTGCTTGGTGTTATGTGACACAAGCCCTAACATTTTTCATTCATGTGTGTTTCACAAATAGTAGGCAATGAGGTGTCAAATTGTTTTCTCATTAACTGCAATAAATAAATAAATAAATAAATAAATAAATAAATAAATAAATAAATAGAATAAATAACATGGGAATAAATAAGTAAATATAAATAACTATAGATGAACAGTAAAAAAAAACATAGTAACATGAACAGAAAGTCTCTTCGAACCAGTGCCTGTAAATTATCATACGAAATTTTGTCGAAGTTAATATAAAATGGATTGTTTAAAAAGTTCACTAGTTGCAAGAAGTGTATACTGTGTTGTGAAATGCCATATTTGTTTCAAACATCTTTTTTATAAATTTATTGAGTACTTAATGAGTGAGGTCTGAGGAAATTAGTTCATGCTGTAACATGCAGTAGGAATGCTAGTGAACTGTCATTTGAAACTGCTTATTTTTCCTTAGGCTTTGTAGCTTTTTGTGATCAGTTAGCTACAGGGTGTGTGTGTTGCAGTTATGTGGTCTGGCTATACTGGTCGCTGGTGCGCTCACCTATGCCAACATCGACAAAGTTGACTACTATATGGACAAAGTGCAGAATGAAGTGAATATTTCTGCATCCCCCATTGCTCTGATCGTTGTTGGATCCATTGTTTTCATCATTGCTTTCTATGGGTGTTGTGGTGCCATCCGGGAGAGCCACTGCATGATCGTCACAGTAAGATGCACTTTTACACAATAAATTTATATTTAATACAGTGTATTCTGAAGAACGTTACTAGATAGTTACCAGTTCAAAATTCAAGATTCAAGTCTTGTGGGTTGAGACACTGTATCGTAGGGTGAGTAGTTCCCATTGTTTAGGATTGTTGTAATGCCTTCATCTTTCGGGGTCAAGCCATCCAAGACATTCAGTGCTTTACAAACATAAAGTACTGTTGTTAATGAAATAACATGATTCCCTGAGCTGTGTTTCAAGTTCTCAGCTTCTTTGGACATGCATTAAATAGTACCTGCACTCATCCTTCTGACAGGCTTGCTCAGTGGCAGATACAGTAAATGAAAACGGTAGAGGTGTGTACTAGGTACTCCACAATGTGAGTGTCCCTGAAAGTATTCATTTTCATTTTCATTTACTTACATATCTTCTTGGAGTTACAATAAGCTCTCTTTATTACTTTGTATACTGTATATCAGAAAGTAAATGTTGCTAGAGTGTGGTGGTGTTACTATCTGAACATAGCCTGGGTGTGCATTGGACTGGTTTATTCAGAATTTAATTATTTTGAGAACTCTCTTATTGTCTGCTAAAAGTCGAGGGTGTAAGTTGTGTTTCCATTAATAATCCAATGTCCAGTGTTATTTACATAGTCACTACTCAGTAGTATTATTCATCTTTATCCTTTTAGTATATACAATGTATAAGATCTGTGGTCCATGTGCTGGATCATGTCCCAAAATAATATGTTGCCTTTATTAGTATATAATAGTTTATGTTGCTATGTATTGTGCACATAACCATATGGAATTTAAGATGACAACTTACATATATGGCTTGTTATAATCTGATGCAGTATATGGGATTTGTGTCTCTCGGCACTGCAGTGTGCCATATCCACATAGTTAATGCGTGTCCCTAAGACCAGGACTGGTTGAACAAAGTAGTTTGCTGTCAAGTGCAGCATGAGTTACTGAGTTACATGTTAAATTTCATTAACATAAATGCTGATAATTGTTGTAGTGTGAATAAATTCTGATTTGGTGGCAATGTGAACCTGGTTATGACAGATATCTACTTAATCACTTAAATATATATTTTATATTTTGTCAGAGCAGCCAGGTTATTACAACAATACTGAGCAGTAGTACAGAATTGAAGGGCTAATCAGACAGTTCTTGTGAGCGATGCTGTAATAGAAAGTTTCTGAGTATTGCATATTTCTTTGTCAGTGTGACATGCACATCATGGCTGTTACATTTAGGTTTGTGTAAGCCAGTTTCATTCCAGAATCCTGTTCACAATTGAACCACATCTGCTACAAAGAAATTTGCCACAAACTAGTCGTTAAATACCATCTTAACATGAAAGGTCCGTGTGCTAGCTGCAAATGTGTAGTTGGAAAATTGGAAGGGACAAGCCACATTAAAGGCCTAAGCATAGGCAGGAGGATAAATCTGTATTGGATCTTACCGAAATAGGGTGTGAGTGTGTAGTTTGGATTCTGACTAGTGTTGATGCTGTTCTGAATGTGGTACTGAACTGTGGGGTTCAAAAAGGTGGCATATTTCTTGGCTAGCTTAACATCTGTTACTTTTTAAACGAAGATTATTTCATGAAACTCGCTTAGAATCTGGGATCTTCTTGAAGACATGAACTGTGTAAATGGGAGGACATGGCCAATAAATATAAGATGTTTTTACAAATAAAAACCATCTATTGTGTATGAAAGTCTGTGAACTGAAGTAGCGTAAATTTTCATGTAGTACTACTTGTGTTGTAATAAAGTTCATTGTTTTCAGTTCGCAGTGTTCCTGTTGGTAATCCTGATCGTTGAGATTGCCATAGGAATAGTGGCCTTTGTGAACAGAGATGGAGAGAACTGGGAGCGTGCAGTCAATGAGAGTATCACAGAGGCTTTTGACAAATATCCCAGTACTGATGCTACCTTAAACGAGGAAGTCAATAGCTTGCAGCACAATGTAAGACATGCTGAAGACATTTGGGCCAGTTTTCATTTCCATAAATAAGGGCTATCCTGTGCAACTGCTGGCCTGAATAAAAGTGTGCTAAAATGTTATGATGTAATGTGTAAACCCCTAGACATGCTGTGATGTCTGTGAGCTTCAGATCTGTGTGATCTCAGCTCATATTTTGACAGCTGTTAAAATGAGGAAGAAGGTCAAACAAGTTTGCTTATAAGTGTGTAACAATTTGGAGACATTTTGAAATCATATATGCGCTGTGTAGCTGCTGTACGTGACAACTAAAGCATAACAGTAACACGCGTGCCTATGGTTAATTCCATTCTTGTGAAATTGTACACATACATGCTCAAAGTGAAGTGCATAAGTAAATACATGAAGAAATGAATAAAAAACAAAATAAACATAAACTAAATAATAAGTAAAAGTATGTAAGTAAATAAATAAAGAATGCAAAATGAACCTTTTAAAGCCTGGCGGTAACTCTACATACGACCAGGTTTAACATTTAAAAATTCTACATGGTGCCCACATTGTGTTTATTTGTTTTGTACAGATCTCAGAACAAACAGCAACTTTTGCCTTATAAAACATTAAGAGATTGGTTTTTATAACTGAAGTGGAGAGTGTTTACAGCGCGGTACGCACTGAGTCCTTGTATAAAACAGATGTGCTTCGTCTTTAAAAGGTTAATGTGATAATTAGAGTTTCTGTGTAACACTGGTTGATAATAGTAAGGTCCACATTTCTGAAAGGCCTACCATATTTCACAACCAGAAGTACAGGTTTGTTGTCTTGGATGTTGCTTTTCTTGTCATTGTCACAGTAGGCCTATGCAGTAGCAAACACTTTAAGACTCGGATTTAGAAATTAAAATTTTCTCATATAATAAAAAATCAGAGTGTAGAAGTGCACGGAATACACTTAATAGGTGCGTTTGGCAGAATTTTCAATGACATGCTAACATTATGATTTAGAAATTATGTATAAGAAAATTAACCTCATGTGAGAAAGAGAAATGATATTCTGTCAGTCACATAAAACTTGTTCACTCTTGAGATCAGCTGTGGAAGCTAACTCTTTATGAGTGAACACTGAAGTGAATCAGATCAACAGTTCCTCATAAAAGTGTCTTATATAAGGTTTCATGAAAGTCCATTTGACAGTTGCTTAGTTAATACACGTGTGAACAGATGGGTGGACAGTGATTTTAATAGGCGTTCTGCAGGGATGTGAGTACACCTAGAAAACAGGAATGACTTTGAATTGGATCAGCTGTGTACCCTTGGTCATTGCGATGTACTCTGCTGTGTCATAACGTTAAAGCAGTCATTGTAATTGAATTCTTTGTGATGATAGCAAAATGTGAGGTTTCTCTTGTATGAACTGAGTCCACCGGGTGCCATACAAATTTAGTAGTTCACATGTAAAAATAATAGTGACATTTTAGAAGGGAATTTGTGCAGTTTGAGATTTTCACAGTGTTGTTAATGAAGGTTACAGTTTTGTGGGATATGATGCTGTATTGATTGGTAATTTTTTACCTATATGTCAGAGAAGCTTGCTTTACCTGTCTTTAGGGTAGTTGAGAAGAATATGTTGCTTGGAGAAGGCGTTGCATTATACAGGGAAAGAGGGGAATAGGTGATCGGTACCGTGAGCCAGTAGGAGGGTAGTTGTTGTGAGGTGATCAAAGTCATGTGTAGAGCCTCCCAGATATAAGGAAGGTGGTATGAAACTGTGGGAGGAAGGTGCAAATGAAACACAGGCAGCTGGAGTGGTATTGACAAATTTAAGGGACTGAAGGAAGGACAGCCAACTGAAGAAGGTCAAGAGGAAAGAGAGTCTGTATCTGTTGGCCCCAGAAGGCCCATAATGCTGCAACTGTGTGTCCTCGTGGGGAGGTTTTCTTTATTCCTTCAAGGAGTGGGAGAGCTGTTTCCATGAACTGGTCAGCAGGAGAAAACCTCGCCACAAAGAAGATACTTAGCAGTAGCATTACAGCCCGTCTCAGGGCCAATGTCCTGAGGCTCTGCTTCTTCCCAACCTTGAGTTGGCCATCCCTCCTCAGTCTCTTCAGTTTGTCATTAGTTAGCTCTCCTTCCTGCTGCATTTCTTCATTTGCTCTTCACTACCACAGCTTTATTCCACTTCCTTTGCCTCTGAGAGGCTGTGCACATGACCGCCTATTCCACAACACTAGCACCCAGTTGGCTGACTATGGCTATTGCCTAACTGCCTCTTTCCCCATATGGTATAATGGAACATTTTCTCTTGCAACTACCTTAAAGGTGGAGGCAGCAGGCTTATCCAAAGCATAGGTGACAAATGGCCACTCAGCATGGCCTCATATCCCAGGAGATTAAGCTTTGACTTCTTATTCATTTTTCATTCTTTTGTAAAACTGTGTGCCAAAACAATACAGCGTTTGTAAGGTGTCTCATTTTTGAGTGCTAGGAACAGAGCTATGTACATGTTTTAATGTACATTCATATGGTTTCTGTTCTTATAAACTTCTAGTTGCTGCATGTCATGAAAATAAAAAAGAGAAGGACAAGAATGGCTGGGGTGATGTCTGTGCTTAAACACCATGTACTGTCATGGGATAGTTCCTCCACCTAAAAGAAAACCATGAACATACTAAATTCTGAAGTAAATTTAGATCTACTGAAAAAAAAAAAAGGTAAAGCAGTCCCATTACAGGCCTGGGCAGGCCCACAGGGTTCCAGGAGGTCGAGGCTACCAGATTTCGAGACAGTCGGCACATGAAGGTGGTAGGTTGTCAGCCATACACACTGGCCGTGTTTACCCCCCAGGAAAGATTCCTGGTACTTGTTTCTGTTAGAGGCTGAGTCGACCCCAGGGCCGTAGTGCGAACGAAAGGATTATGCCAATGAAAATATCCAGTGGCACCATTGGGAAGGGAACCCGCGACCTGCCGGTTTGTAGCGCAGTGCCTCAACGAACTGCGCCACTGCAGCCCCAGATCTACTGAAACACATGTAAAAATTAATACAACAGGCCAACCTTCCAGTCCCCTGACCATGGATTTTTTTTTTAGCATAGACATAATACTATACAAACGAGCTAGAAGTCACATATTACATCAAAATACCCAATGTGGAACTTACATTAAGTTCCATCTGAAACTGTGTACTGCAAGGCTTGATGCATCCTCATGACGAGTTAGCACCTGAACAACCAACTCATGTCCAGCTGCTGAAAATGAGTGGAACACCCACATAAAAATATATTGGCGCAAGTGTAAGGTGATTTTAGGTGTAAACTGTAGTAAAGGGTGAGTGTCTTAAGATTTTAATAAAGAATGATTGGTTGTAGGGCAGCCCAATTATTAACCATATAACACACAGTGACTATTAACATGTGACTTAGTATTAAAAGTACTGTTTCATCTGCAGGGTTTTAAATTCTGAACTGTGGTGATTTCCCTCAAGAGCAGACAGTGTGTTTTCTGTGAAGTAGGAACAGAACTTCAAAGTATTATGTTGAGGGATTTCAGGCTGGAAGCTGTCATTCTGGTATGAGGGAGGTGACTATTGTCCATATACCCCAACAGAAGAGAATCTGGTAAAACAACAAACAAGTGTGTGTGATTAAAACATTATTTCACAGTTTAACCATTGTGATTGTTTATCTCATTAGCTTGAATGCTGTGGTGTTCGTGGACCTACATACTGGGTGGACAAAGGTATAACACAGCCACCACAGGGTTGCTGTGTAAATCCTGACCTACAGTGTGTGATCTACCAGGACGCACATCAAGTGTTCCAGGATGGTTGCGTGGACAAACTGATATCACTGCTTAAGGACATTGGCCTTCTGCTTGGTGCACTTGCTGTTGCAGTTGGAGTAGTAGAGGTACATACACATACGGCTTACACGGGGGTTACCAGGTTTATAGAATTGGACAGTCCTTGTTTACATGGATTACATGCTTTTAACGATTTACTAATACATAAGAGGATGCAGTTTGTGAGTGGATGACATGTCTTACTGAGTCATTTTCTGTCATCTGTAGAAGGGGTATTAAGCTGTATGTTAGGATATGGGATTTCTCTCTGTCTCTGTCTGTGTGGTTTTTTTTTACAGCAAAGGCATGTATTGTAACATACCCTGCCATGTTTTGAGCATTGTATTTTTTTTTAACTGCCATCCAAAACAGATGTGAAATCATACACGAAAGTCTGAAGCTCATTTCCTTGCCATTTGTTGTCTACATTAGAATTTTGTCGCAGTCTGGCCAGTGTGTTTTCAAACATCCTAAGCAAGAGCTTTTCCAGTTTGAGGAATTAACTGTATGAATGGCAGATATGTCCTTTTGGTAGGTTACACATTAATGAAGTAACCAACGATAGTGGAGAAACAGGCAAGAGGCCACAAATTTTCTGTACGTCCAGTTCCAGCCACTTTATAATTTTTTTCAACCACATACTCTGTTATAATCGGTTAGTAGGCACAATGGGGAAACCGCTTCTTACGGTGCGACAGATGATGAACCGTGTGTATTTTGTTTCTGTTCCAGATCACTGGTGTTGTATTTGCTCTGTGTTTGGCCAGTTCCATTAAGAACAAAGAACGACGAGGTACAGTGTAGCAACATCTGTGAGCTTGCATTACATACACTGAAATGACAATTAAGTACTGATATATCTTTTGCCATTTTTTTGTGTAATATTTCATCTCTGTGTAGCTGAAACTTCGCATTTCCATTCCAGACAGTGTCTGCATTATGATGTTTAAAAGTAAATGAACCCATTATAATAAAATAGTTGGTAGCTGGGTTTAGCAAAGTGTCATTTCAGAAATCATTCGCTTCATAGTTTGAATGTATGAAGTTTATTTTCAGTTATTTTGTTATCCAAAAATGAAAGGATTTCCACTATATATATTTGTGTGTGTGTGCGTGCGCGCGTGCATGTGTGTGTCAAATTTCACGCACCACAGGGCATTATGGTGTATCAGCCATTATTAAATGTTAGTTTGAATAAATGAAGTTGTGGGGCACCGAAAATAACTCAGTCAACCTCCTCTCATGTTCTAAAATTGTCTTGTTTCCTGTACTCTTCTAGTATCTTGATGGGTGATGAACGTGGTTGCTATTTTACAAGCTTGAAATGTGTTACACTTCCACATTATAATTCACCACCAATACAGAAACCAGTTTCGTAGTCTTTTGGCTGCGTATTTCATGTACCACTAGGCAGATTGCACTGTATGCCAGCCAGAGATTTAGTGTAGTGGTAACAGTGTAAACCTCATTTGGAAGGTACGTGGGTCGTATCTTTGTCAGGTTGCTGGTTACCGTGCCTAGCTTTGTATAGTTCCCCTTAGCCTGTGAAGGAATGTCAGGCAGTACTGACTGACTGACTGACTGTCTTCTTCCATATCATGTTCCAATCTTAAAACATCATTTATTGTAATTTGATACTGTAAAACCTTCAGATTTGATACATTGTTCAATCAGTCTGGGTTATATGTAATATCTTTGCAGAGGAATAGATGTGTCGCCCATCACTCACACTGGTCTAATCGTATCTGTAATAGTGAACATTACACCTTGGTTCCAATGCCAGTCAGATTCTCCATCTGATACGTGTGCATTAACATCATTTTTAAGATTTACTGTATACCCTTTAATGAAAAATTATAAATATTACAAACTGGCTAATCAGTCAGTGACAAGTGTCTTATTTCTATTTTGGTTTATCTGGCAACACATTTTCAACTGCAGTGGTTACATGGTATTGAATGAAAGTTCGTGGTGAATGTTTGATTGGAAGGGATGTGGAAGGAAGCAGTCATGGCATATCCCAGCACTTTATGGTAGGACTGAGTAAAGCCTGTTAGTATGGGACTGCTGACATTTGGGCTATCCAACCAGTGCCCCCTCATACTTGAAACACAAGTTCCAAAGATATGGCTGTGACAACCATTACTTTAGGGAGATTGCTTTAGAGAATGACCTACTCAGGCAGAAGAGTTAGATGGACATGGATTGCCACACCTACAGTTTAAAAAAATTACAAAAAAACTTACCCATATTATACTAGCTGCTGGAAGTGCTGTCTGTGGTTATGTAGTCATTCCTGGCACCTACGTTAGGAGTCTTCATTCATGTGTTGTTCTTTAAAAATAAAGGTAGCTTTAAACATGAAGCCATGAACTCCTGCACAAGGTGTCTATGGAATATTCAAGGAGAATGTTCAAGTCAAGGATCAGTTTCATCCAATTTCTCGTCAGTGTGCACCATTTTGATTATTTTCTCATGTTTCTTTTCTTTGTAATGAACCTGCCTGTCTTCTGCATATAGTTTTCTTATGTGGAACTCTTCATATCCTGAAATTTATGC
The DNA here is from genome assembly GCA_013340265.1 of Coptotermes formosanus. Taxonomy (NCBI): domain Eukaryota; kingdom Metazoa; phylum Arthropoda; class Insecta; order Blattodea; family Rhinotermitidae; genus Coptotermes; species Coptotermes formosanus. Next base: position 5,046,902 of record BLKM01003281.1, on the reverse strand, counting down.
CAGGACATCTGCAAACCCATGCTGAACTAACACATACAGGCCACTCAGAATTCTAAGCTGTGCTGTATGCGTTATTCCTGAATGGAACATGTTGCATGTCAGTGAACTAGGGGCCTGTGAAACTTGAAGTAAATGCACTAAACAGCAGAAGACAATAAAGCAAACTATTGATTACCTGTAGGCCTGCTGTTCGCATTTGTTTCATATTCATCCATCAGCAGCATAGCTACCACATGTTGCATTTCAGATGACCCTCTGGGTAGGAACACCTGCAGGATATAGATGTTTAGCAGTGCTATAAAAGCAGAAACCAAGATATGCTTACCATTGTAGTAGTGGAATTTTCCATCATAACAGTAAAACAGCTATAGTGTTAGCAATGAATGTATTTCCTGTGCCCTTTTCCTGTCCAAATGGCATCTGATAATGTGATAAGCGCTCGATTTAGGGTGGGTTTGGCATTCTCCCCACTTTTCTACCCAATCACTGTACATGTTTGTATAGGTAGAAAGAGATGGACCACCTGCTACCCCTCCTTTGTTGGGGAATGATCACGTTCCAGTAAAACACGGTCTAGAGAATGACAAAAGTTAATATGATATGGTGTCTTTCTATTTTCAAGTATCAAGCAATAAATATGTATTTTCACCTACTCACAATCCAATGTCTAACTGCAGGGTAGTTCAGCTGGTGTGTTTCTGACAACATTACATCATGCTTAGAATCACCCAGGTTAAAACTTTGTCTGTTGGTCAGTGTTTAAAAAGAACAAACAGCATTTTGGAAACTGGTCTCTTTCCATGCTCATGTAAAATGGTCAGGAGACACCTGCTTAGTAGGGCCTGGTGGTTACAATGATCTGTCACTCGGCAGTGTAACATATGTCAGTTTAACTGACTGTGTTGGTTTTAGGTCTTCATAGGCCTTGTCACAATTTTTATACAGAAATTTCTCTCTTGTTGACAGCACCCAGTCTTAGGTGTAAGTATTGCTGTAGTTTGAATTACTGATTGACAGTAAGTAAAATACACACAAAATACACACAACATTTGCCCAGTTTATTTCCTTGTTATATCTGTTTTTCTGAAGGAATTTTCTGTGTTATGTATGAACAGTAAATACATATTACTGTTACACAAGAATATAAGATTAATCACAGAAGACATTTGTTTTGCAGTGGGGGTTTAATTCCAACGACCTTCTTTCCAAAATAATGTTGTCTTACACAGGATAGACGCACCCCATTTTGTCCACCACTTACGTTCTGGAAGGTCCATTGCATGTTGGAATTGGGTGTATGGTCAATTGTGTGTGTGTACATGTTCTCTGTACAGCATGTGTATGCGTACACACTGTAGTGGCCGTCAGTTATTGTAAACGTTGGACATAGGTATTCACTGTAAAAAATGCACTTATATAAGGATAATAACAGTCCTTGAAAAGGGCTGTTGGGATCCAAGCCATGAGATTTTATTGGTAATAAACTGCAAGGGTGGTCTGGCTTATGTTTTTTAATGCATGGGAATTTTCTGAGTGATAAACAAGATATAATTTAAACCTGTGATGTGTGTCTGCATTGCCCTCAAGCAAAAGTGTTAGCCAGTCTTCTGCAGCTCTGAGTCCTGGAGTTGCCTCTTCCTTGGAAGTGTAGATTTCCTCAGGCATTTTCTTTTTCCAGAATAATACATCTGCACCACATTATAGATTTTCTGCGCTTTACATCTGCCGCTGTCTATAATTTTTCTTAAAATTTCAGGACATGATATTGCTGCTTTTATATCTGCACTTGCAGCATCAGCAGTCTTGATATTACAAAAATTTGCCTGAGTTTAGATCTGTGATTCGACTCATTACCAGCCCCGAATCTGGATCAGTGAACTTTACTCTTACATCTGCAAAGAGCCCTAGAGCTATTGTCAGTAAACTAAGTCATACCTTTTTTTTTTCCTTCCCCATCCTCCATGCACAGTACTAGTAACTTTTCCATGTCAAACACAGCCCCTTCATAATGACTGTGGATTTTAAAGGTCCTGAAACTTTGTCACATATATGTACTTGTATGCATTCATTTTCTTTCAAGATTATTTTCACAGTTGAAGTAGCTAAATTGAATGCTTCAGAAAGTGAAGTTAAGGTCTTGCAATTTTCAAAGTTCATTATACTTTCACTTTGAGTTCTAAACCTGTTTTCCCTTACAAGCTGGCCCACAGCTTTGTTTTTAAGGTGCTTTCCAGTCATGATTATGGGCAAGTAATGGATCAAAACATCAAAAACAGCATGATAAGACAGCTTATAAATAAGTGGCCTGTCAGTAACAGCTGCAACACAACACTGAGTGTGCATACACGATCACTCTCACCCAACAGTATTCCTCCACCACTGCTGCATCACTGCACTCTTACTCCTGTATGGAAAAATTTGGCACAGGTTTCAGGAAAAATTTGGCACAGGTTTCAAACATTTTAATATTTTTTTGGCAAATTTTGTGAGCCTAAAATTGCATACCTGGAGCTGCATAATAGGAGTGTCTGTAAAAGGTGACAGACCACGGGTGGGAGTAATGTACAGTTTTGAAGGTAAATGAAACGCTGATTAGGAACAATATATATTTCATAACCTACACTTTGTACATTTAAGTACCTATCATAGTGCTATATAAAAATATGACTTCACGGACAGCACATCGAGACAAATAGGAGTTCTTCAGAAGAGAAAGGGTATGAATGATGATGGTAAATATGTACCAGACACAGAAGTAAACACAGTCAAGAATTGCAATGTCCGTAATGACACAAGAAGTTGAGAGTAGAAGTTACACAGCAACTTAAGCCAATGTGAAACAGCTCCTGGATTGCATGCATGTCCAGTCACTTGGATTCTGAAAACTTAGAATATTATGACATTAGTTCCATATACCTTACAGTATCCATTGTTTGTTTGCATCAGATAATATATTTGTAAATGCTAAGCAACCAAAGTGAAAGTCCATTCCTTCTCAATAAACCAGCAATTCCCAGTAGCCTCTACATGAACAGTTTCAAGGCACCTGTGAGGACATTTGATGTTTGTGGTAGATTCCCTTAGACAGCCCTTTGTGACTGTGTCCCCACACAGGTAAATGGTGAAGTTAAAATGGCAATGGTTACGTATTCACCAACTGAAAGATAAATAGCAAGCAACATATGGAAACAAAAAGACCATTTCGAAACTTCACTTTAAAAGGTACCAGTTTTGTTACTCACTTGGTAAGTTTACAAAGAAAGAACTTGAACAAAAGCTAACAAAGAATGTTACGAGTTATGACATACACCATCTTAATGCTTTGTTACAGTGTATTGAAGGGCCTGTTTGAGGCCTCATCAGAGATCGGTCCCATGAAAAATTCTATCAGCAGCACTGGATCGTCCTCCGCTCTGTTTCCTTAACATCATTATTATTACTGTGATTATTTGTGCATTGTAAGTTTTTGAAACATAAGTTTTGTGAAATAAGACTGGAACTTGTGAAAATAAATCCACTCTGTTGTAACAGCCTACTAAATGGCATTTCATTGTAACATTAATAAAAAGGACAATGGATCAGTCATTTAATCTTTTTCTTTCCCTTTAGTAAGCTCATTTCACTTACAGTTCTGTCATTTGGGAACTGCTGGTTTAAACATAACCCCAAAGCATTTTAATTTTCTGGAATTTAAATGTTATAGGTATGTACTAATAGTGGTAAGATATTTTAGTCTGTTGACAAACGTGGTATTTTCACTCCAGAGTACTTGACAAAGGCTGTAAATAGATACTGAAAATGCTGTTAGTACAATAACCACCAGAACTGTGTAAGTTACTGCTCTGTATCATGCCTTTCCTTAATTCGTGGATCCGTATTGTTACATGTTGTGTCCATTGGTTATGATGTGTATCCAATATTAGGCCATTTTTTGATGCTGTAAATGCTGTAAAAGTGTACAATATTAAGTTTTCAATTGGCAAGTAACATGTGAGCCCCTGATCAGCCCTTCTGTACTGGCATATTATTATTCATACGTGGAGGATTTTCCAACTTCATAGATTTTTTCCAAAATTTTGTCTTACGGCTATCTGGACAGTTAAAAGGAATGAAAATAATAATCTCACTGTTACAGTATTCATAAAGCCTTTGTGAAATGTTACATTCTTAAGTTTAATAACTTAGGATGTGTACATAACAGAAATGGCTTGATGTTGAAAATATTCCGCTTTTGTGTGGCTTTTCAGTTTTATTCTATTGTATTCTGTGTTACTACATTCTTGAAGCAAAACTTTAAACATGCACATGTGAAGAAATACACTGTATACTTATGAGAATCACAATTTGAAAATTTTTGCTTTGTGTATAAATTTACACAGTTTAGAATAAATGACAGATCCAAATGACATCTCATTATGTTCCTATAATAAGGTATGGGGGTACCTTTGTAGAAGAGATCATCATCATCGTCGTCATCATCATCTTTACCTTTAAGTGGTCTGGAAGTCATGTGTCAAGTTGCTTAGCACATACAAAGAAACTGTGACGTTCTCAACAGCCCTTCACTAGCTGAAGGTATGCTTCTGAATGAAGACAACAGAGGACTAAACAGAATTACCTACACTGATTATCTTCTAATATATAAACTATTTACAGTACAAAATACACACGTGGCATTTCCGTCTAGCTTGAGACGATTTTGTTTTCCACACATAAAATAGGAGATGATAAAATCGCACTTAGGCCTACCTACAAATATCGGGATGTAGTGCCATTGCCATAATGGTAAAATGGTTATTATTGTTATATATCCCAATACTTATATCAATAATTTAAATAATTATTAATACAATAAAGTAAGTAATACACTGCTGCTATATTCAAGTACCACCTTTTTTAAATTATGTGTAATTACTTGGACAATTCAAGCCCCAATATGTATGACCCATATAAATGATTTTTTCGTAGTACATGGCGTTACATGGAAGCAGCGTACAGGCGAACCCAGCAGAGTGGTAGGTCCCCATATGTGCTTGAACTGGGTCGTAAGTAAGTGTAAGTAAATCTGCATTTTGAATACTGGTGGGTAACTGTTATCCAGAAAATTCAAAGTGGAATGTGATAATCAGTCTCATGTTTTTCTCAGAAGCAGGAGGGAAACTGAGGAAATCATGTGCAGTCAGAAGTAGAACACGCTAATTACACGTAATTTTACATCAGTGTAAGAAGAAAGAATTGAGATGTATTTAGAATATAATGAAATTGAATTGTGTGCACACATTCTTACACAACAGTATGAGCAGTGCAAGTTTCATGAGCTGATGAAGTGCTATACCTTGGTACACAACAGAGTTTGCAACAAAAAGTGTTTCACATTTTTCATATTGTCTTCTTGTCAAATTAGAGGTCGTGTATAATTTATGAGTGGTTATCAATTATGTGACACCAATATTAGCTTTCAGATAATTGTAAATTGTGTGATACAGTAAAACTCGTTTAAGACGTCCCCGGTTAAGAAAATTTCCCGCCAAAGAAGTCAGGATAAAAAAGCACCAAAATTCTCCCATTTGATTAACATTACACGTTGCCCTTTTAATACATCCCCGCATAACGAAATTTGCCGCCTAAGAAGTAACAAATTTGACGACAAAGTAATTTTTTTTTACCCATTTAATACATTTTCTGTTTAAAACTCTTTTAAAGAATTTCCCCGAGTTTCCATTCGTTCAGTTTCCAAAACGCTGCGTTCAAATGGCGCGGTCGGTTCATATAGGTTAATCTCCAAGGCCATTTTCGCCACGTTTCACACAGCAGAATAACGCAACCTCACGGCCGACGCGGGGGTGTCGTAGTTCTGTCTGGATGCAGAGACTGCAGTCAGTCAGTCAGTACCCACTACTTGCTTTCTCACGACAACCTAAAAATTGTATCGGGCGGCCGGAAGCTGATCGTAGCTATTCCGTGACCTGCATAAGCCTGCGTTTGGCAACTCGCCGCTTCAACTGCCCGGAACTTGGAGGAAACGAAGGCAGCCAATAACATTTGAAGAAGTGTAGGCGCGTGCTAGTCGAAATGACACGGTATTCCACGTTGTTGGGGGGACGGCGGTTTGACCCAAAGTGTACAGTCGCAGGTGATAACGAGTAAAGTTGCATAAATATTCCTACACCATATTCTGTTGTTCCATAGTCTGCTTAAACAAACTTTGTTGCAAGTTAACTATAAATGTGCACTGTTAAATTTTGTGACAGGTTTAAATTTGGTAAAGCAATTCCTCCTAAGTAAAAACGAAAAATAATGCAAGTACTGAGAAATGTTACTTCCAATAAAGCGAGAAGGAAAAAAGTTACAAAACTATCACTGAAATCATGTACCATAAATTGTATGGTCTGGGGCAAATTACATGCATAGTTACACTTTTGGACCTCTGTGCATATTGAGGGCCTGATATTTTGCAAGTATTTGAGGTAAAGTATTTTTTTTCCAGAATGAGGCAGTCCTCAACATACTGCAAGGTTATAAAAGCAAATCAAGTAAGCCTAAAATGATTGCTGTTACAAATTGTCTGTGTGACAAAGTTCATAGAACTTTGTATTGGTTCTTGTACATACTACTGTCAATATGTGCCACATCACCACAATATGATGTGGAAGTGTTTAATAACACAGTCTTTATAAACTGTGGACTGAATTATTGCCGGGAGATAAGATGCATGTGGAACAGCTGTTTTCATCCATGTTGCCAAACCCTGTTGACTAGTTTTCATCCATGTTGCCAAACCTTGTTGACTAGTGTTATCAGACCCACTGATGTGTGGCAATAAATCACACTGACTTGCTCTTAGTGCATGACATTAACCATGTTGGAACCTTTACTTCACTCTCATAACAGTTTCAGCCAGAATTTATTTTTCAAGTAATGGCACTTGCAAGTTGCCAAGCTGATAATGGACAAGTAAAATAACTGGAGGGAGACTGTCATTCAAACAGAGGGGCAATGACCCAGAACCATAGATATCCAAGGTCAGTAAAATGACATAGGTGGTCTGCACATGCTTTTGATTTGGTGTTCACCAACTCTTTAAGTGTCATTAGCTTATGCTTTGCAGGTAGCAAGCATGCAAACTTGTTATACAGTGTAGAAACAGTTACCCGCCACAGTGCCATATGAATCACATGATCTGTGTCAATAGATTCATGTGAAGGGGACCTAGTGTGCCATTCTGCTGGATTATCACAATTTAGTTGCTCTGTTCCCTTTGCTGCATATTTAACTTTGGCTTACCTCCTCACTCATTCCTTCATTCATGCCTAATGGTTTGCATTTCATACAGTCTTAGTTATAAGCTCAACAGCTTTCAAGATTAGGCCATGTAATGTTGCAGAATAATATTATGGAAGCCTATTGTCTCTTAGGAATTCGGTGAAGAGATGAAGTATACATGTTTATTTTGATTTTTAAAAATTTCTTCATAGTTATTATATTATGCATGTCAAGTAATATCTGGTGGTTTTTATTCACATTATTATAGGAACTGTTACTAACAAAAGCATACTGGGGAATGGATATAAAAGCAAGTGCACTCTACGTAACGGATCAAAGAATGTGGAAAGTTAATTTCCTCAATACAAATTTTAACACTTCTATATTATTTTTGGACAGCATCCCTCAAAATATTTACACCAGATGTTCACATGTGCTTTCATTTTGTGGAATAAGTCGCCAACAGTACAAATTTGTAAAGGACTAATGCCATACTTCTTTAAAACTGTATGAAGTACACCTTCATAAGCTAGTATCAATAGCAGTGGAAAATTTATAGGAAGTTTGAATAGTCACATTCAGAAGTATTTGGCTTGAAATTATTCTGTTGCACTTAAAAATGCCAATGTGTTACATTGCTTGCAAATGTGGGGCCGCTGCACAATATTGTACATGATAAAAATGTTAGATACGAAGATGGCTATTGTGTATTTCCAAAGTTTCAAAGTAAGTTCAAAAGAGGTATCTTTTATATGAGTGAAATTTCAGGAATTTGTTTAGTACATGGTCTGATTTCAGATATGAATTTCATATGTACTTAAATTCACTGACTACATGAAATGTTCAGAACATCTAAATAATCATTTACCTTTGTTTAAAATTTTATGTGGCTGCTGTATACAATGTGTTCAGCATTTTACCCTCTAAATCTGCATGCTAAAAGTGACCAGTAAAGTAGGTTTATATGTATTAAAAATGTGTAATGCTAACACATAGGGTATGATTTTTTCTGTTTTCACGTACTTCTTATTTCATAAATGTGATACTTTTTATTTATTTGTTCAGAATTGTGAACACATTTCCAGTAAAGCACAAATGAACTGTTGTAATGTGGGTATCTCGTACACAAATATTTTACATGTTTCACTCTAATTGTTTATCCTGACTTGTATACATCTCTCTTTCCTAATTTAAAATCATGATTTGTTTATTCTAACAGTTACAATGTGAACTTTTTTCGCCCTTTCTAGGCAATGGCTGTAGCCTTTTAAAATTGGTATCAAACATCGGAGGAGCAATGTTACTTAAACATGTATGAGATTGGTGCTGATGTGTAAGAAGTGATGGTTAAGGGGAGGGTAGGGACACAGGAGGGAAACAGAATTTGTCTCCTGCCAGATGACCCTGTATTCTTACATGATTAATTTTTAAAACTCATTTTAGCTTCAGCATTGCATTCTTGCATGCATGAATATATGTAAACAAACAGCCTTATATATGGACAGAGATGTTGAAAGTACCCTTGTCTCTACTCCAAGGATGAATTTAATTGACTGTTCCTTAAACTTTCCAAAACAAAAATGGGAGAATACTGCGTTATTCCTTCTGTATGCAGCAAAAAGTATAGGCATGACTGCCAAAGTATCTGATTGTGTCACGGCAGTTCAGTGAGAACACGATGAGTTTTTGATGAATATGAATACATGAAGTCTGCATGTGATTCCACTTGCATGTATGGATTAAATAACTTCGTGTTTGGGGTTGATACTGAAAGAGAAAACTTAAAAAGTACAAGTTGGTTGATTGTGAGACTAGTTCAGCTTGTGTTAAAGCCTTTGGGGAGAAAAATCCACTTACAGTATAATGAGATGGTTGATTACTGTTCCTGGTTTTCGAGACTAACCGAGGAACCTGAGAAGCTAGCAGCACAAGAGTCACTGAATGACAACTGCCCTCCCGTGCGATCATCGCTGTCCTCACTGCTGGGGGTTGTCATTTCTTGCTCCGATTGTACCGACTGTTTCTTGGGAGGTTGCTGCTGCTGCTGCTGTTGATTCTGTAGTCTGCAGGTCTGTGGTTGCTGAGGGGCTACTGGCAGTTTCTGGGATGAGCCAAGTGTATCGCAGGAAGAAGCGCCGCTGACTGATGTGGTAGAGATATCCTCTAAGAAATCAAAGCTTGCGACAGCCTCTCGCTCTTTGTCACCGTAGCGGACAAAGAAGTCATCCCGTCCAATGATGGACGGGCGAGGAGTCGATACGGGGTACCTCAGCACCCCCAGCTGCTCTCGGGTAGCCGATGCTAAAAAGTGAAAGCTAAGATGGATCCCAGTTTATTTGCAGAATGCAAATACATTTGCTTTGCTCAACGAGAAAAATTATAAACCACCACGTGACAACTAATTTTCGCAGGGTTACGATGCGAAGTTGTGGCACAAGACATGCACGTAACTCACAGGGGCAGTCCACTGCCGAAAGTTTAATTGAATTTTGGTGCTGTCTGTATGCTATGCCATGTACCGGTCTACGTACGAGGTATGAGTACATTTGGCCAGAGGGCTCACCCTCGCAAGTGACAACTATGTTTATCACTGGTCGCTTGGAAAATGTTTAATTCACCAAGCGATCACTTTATGTACGTAGATACCTACGTTTTAGAGGAACCTCCTGCTTCCATTTCTATTGTAGAAGAACCATGAAAATGGATGCAATATATTATTCCGCGACGTTGATGCGTATCTTAGAAACTACAAGGCATAGGCGTAACTTGGGGGGGGGGGGGGATTTTTTCAACCTAGGAATAGATTTTTGGTTACTAAATTGAATAGTGCCAAATAAAAAATTGGCAGCAGAACAAAAAACTTGAGTTTTATGGGACCAATGTTTCACTCTTTCAAATGTGACTCCTTTGTAAAATGAAGTTCCTAATACCGATAGTAAATTTTGGCCCCCCCCCCCCCCATTGTTATTAGCCAAGTTACGCTTATGCTACAAGGCGTCAGAATCTAGAACGCCATAAAATTGAGCATTATGGTCTTCTAGGATCTTACATTTTGTGTAGTGGGTAATTAAGCATATCCCTACGTTTCGAAGGGACATCTCCAAGCGTTGGTAGGTCTTAGACAAAGGACCTGCCAATCCTTGAGGATGTAGGCGCTATGTCCCTTAGAAAAGTCGCGGTATGTCAAATTACCTGCTACAGAGTGTAACATCCCAGAACACCCGAAACCTCACCATCAACGCTGTGGAAACCTCAGATCTCGCATGCCTATGAACTAGAAAAATTAAGGGTACCAGCTTACCGAGACTGCAGCCTGCTTATCAGCGTTTGGTTTTTGCCACTTGTTTCGTGTCATAAAATACAAATCTCTTACTCCGACTATGAGGGAAGTAGGTGCATTATGAATATCTTAAAAAGGAAATGTTCAGGCAAATATTTGGCCCAAACACCGACAATGTGGGCAATCAGAATGCTACATAACGAACTTGGTAACTTAACCTTGCTGTTAGAATAGTGAAATTTTAGGTATGGCGCATCGGTGGGATGAGGGACAAATGGGGTGAATACGCAGTTTTGGTGGACAACCGAGGAGGAGAACGTGGCAAGAAAATATTAAGCCACCTTCCACAAGGTTAGATTCCATATCTCAGATGGTCGGTTGTTGAAATTACATAACCATGCCTATCAATAACATAAAATGTAATATTTCCGTAGATATCATGGTTGCATATGCGAATGGTTATTTTAAATTAGCTTAACTGCCTGGAGGTGATAACTCGCTCAGCTGCTTAGGAAACTGTGAGCCTTTTGTACACACCAAATGTTCATAACAGTCCCACTTAAATGCAGTTTTTATCTTCACAAAGTACTTAGTAGCCACCTCAGTATCCTCCCATCGTCACCGAAGCGTAATGTTCTTTGAGTGGTTACGTACCCGATATACTTAGCTCCATTGTCACTGCTAATTTTAGTCAGTTCCTACCGAAACACATCACCGCTACGTTCTGTATGCACGCACTTGATAGCTATACCTACGTTCTTACTAGCACACATCACGGCTACGTTCTGCTCTTACTGATGAATGTAGCTGCTACGTTCTGTCATTACTGGCGAACATCACCGCTACGACAATACTGTAGAGAAGAAGAAACGTCGGCAGGAGATTCCTTCCAAGTGTTCATACGTTCAACAACATTACGCGGTACCAGACCCCAGACAACAGTCCTCGTATCACCCGTCGTCAGAAGGTAACATTTCGCTCCGCAAGTGCACTTTCGGCGTCGTTCACTAGAATGTGAAGTGAGTGTGCGTGATATTTTGCATAGCTGCTTAGAGGTCGACCTATCTGTCGATGTCATGTATTCTGCTAGGAGAAAAGGTAGAAAACCACCATACAACTTGCAGGGCAGTCGGTAACCAGCCGAGTCTCAGACACGAATAGTAATATGACAATGCCAATCTGTGTAGTTCGGATATAAACTATTTTCTGACGCATTTAACACTGTCCATACCGTGTACGTGCGTATAGTACACCAATCTGTATTAACACCAACTCGTACACAATGATAAAACACAATATGGAAACATTCGCAAAATCGTTCCGTCCGCCTGTTCGCATGAACAACTTGACACCCACTGAATGGGTTTTGATCGAATTTAGTATTTAGGGATGTCATTAAAATCTGTGTAGCCACTTGAAGCTTCATTTGGTTCGGAAAACTTTAAAGACCACGAGCGTTCCCTCTCATTTTACTGCTGCGCGGACCGACCTGATGCTGCTCTGAGCAGAATATTTTTACACAACCTGACAACTGCGCAGCACTTCAAAATTTTTTGTAATATGCATAATAAGAAATTTCCAGCTGCGCGGCAACAATACAGTGAGCGGGAGCATTTCAGTTAGTGCGCTGCCGCGCACCCGCGCAGCTTAGAGGGAACACTGACGGCCTCTTCACACGAAGACATACGCACGATTTTACGCGCATCTCGAGCGAAACTCGCTAAACATTTGTTCTGTTCTACCAAACGGCGCGACGTAAGACAAACGCCGTACAGACAGACAGACAGACAGACAGACAGCTGTGCTGTTTGGATTTACCGATTTCTCCATTTCGAAAAGTAGGCACAGGTGTTTGCAAAAATATACAGACATTATTTCAGCTGACAACTCAAATCCATTCTTCACTCACGACCGTTTCATGTAACAGCAACCAGAGCAGCGCTCGCCGCTATACCGGTCTGCCATTGAGTGTTACAGTTAATTCCCTCCCGTTCGCAGACACGCGTTACATCTAACAAACACGTTGTTCATTGCACGTCGAACTTCTGCTGGGTTTTGTAAGTTACGCGAGGCGACGGGAAGTGATCTGCGACAGCAATTAAGTACCTCCATGGAGCAGAGTCCTTGAGAAGCTAACAGTTCCGGGCACAGTCAAGATATCCTCCGCATTTTACGGAACCCGAAGGTTCAGCATCGCATTCACGAGCGCCCGCCACCTGTCCCTATCCTAAGCCGGGCCAGTTCAATTCAAGCCCCCATCCCACTTCCTGAAGATCTATTTTAATATTATCATCCAATCTAAACCTAGGTCCTCCAAGTAGTGTGTTTCCCTCAGGTTTCCCCATTAAAACCCTGTATGCAACTCTCCTGTCTCCCACATGTGCTACATACCCCAGCCATCTCATTCTTCTTGACTTAATCACCCAGTGTTTGGTGAGTGCAGATCATAAAGTTCTTCATTATGCAGTCTTCTCCACTCCTTTGTTACCTTGTCCCTCTTAGGCCCAAATATCTTCCTCAGCACCCTATTCTTGAACACTGTCAGTCTATGTTTCTTTCTCAATGTGAGAGACTAAGTTTCACACCCATATGAAACAACAGGCAAAATTACAGTTCTGTGTATTTTCATCTCTTTATTTTTGGATAGCGAACTGGAAGACAAAAGATTCTGAGCCAAATAAGTTACTATACTCCTCCAGAATTTCTGTAACTACTTACCAGTTGACAGTGTAACATCCCAGAAGACTTTAATCTTGAGCAACACTGCTGTGAGAACCTCAGATCCCACATTTGGCTACATGTTAGTTTAAAGCAAATACTTGATTCCCATATGTGGTGCAGAGCATGGCTGTTTAATTTGCTTTCATACCATGAAGATGAGTGATTACAGAGCAATGATGGAATGGTACAGCAGGAAGTGTCCATTTGTACTAAGGAAACATGGCCTTCCACACCTAATGGATGATCCACAGGCCTAACTGTTACAGCAACAGAATCTGTAACTTTTGTATATTTTTATAGTAACCATGGTAACATAACATGTTCTGAAGATCACAGAATGACTTGTGCATGTGTTACACAAAGCAACCATGACAAACAGCAAGAAGTGTCCCTAATTCTGCACAAGCACGCTGGCAGTATTTATTTTCTCTTGAACTATTCCTGACTATGAACTTTGGCATGAAGTCAAAATTAACCTTATACTGACTACAGCTTCTTATGGGAAGTTGTATGTGTACTGTGTTTACAAGAAGAGTTCATTCAGATACACAGTGAATGTGCAAACCAAACATTTTAAATGCCAGAGTAGCTAGTGAAAGAGATGAAAAGTTGAGAAATGCATACACTCAATATTATAACAACTGCTCACATTAAACTAATCATTCAAACTTATTTACTTTGTTTGCTGTCACACTAGAGGGTAACACAACTGCAATGTGTCTGCTGCCACCAGGCTTAATTTTAACTACATTAATGATATGTGGGAGGAAAATGTGAATGTGAGGTATGGTAACAACTTCTAAGGAAATGTATGTTTTATTTAATTAAAAACATAAAAAACACAAACACCAATTTGAAAGTTAGGTTCTCATTATGAAAGCCAATACAACACCACTTTAGGTGGGGAAGGGGGTGGAGGAAGTGAAATTAAACAACAGGAAAGTTACATGAAACAAGGGCAAAATACTACATTACTGTTTGCAGTTTACAATGAACATTTCAATTTTGGAAGCTAATGCCATAAAAGTCACCAATCATCAATTAATAAATACAACAAGGTGCCTTTATGCTCCAAATGACTTTATGATGTTCCCGTTTTGGCCCTGACTACTACTGGCACGGATAATTCTGTCAATGGCGAAGAGCTGGCAGTGTTACCTTTCTTCTGACGGCGAAACCTGTGCAGTCTGTGGAGGTGCTGGTAGTCTGCAGGCTCGTCACCACTGTCACTACTGCTGCTGCTACTGCTGCTACTGCTTGCCCCTGAGCTGCCACTCGATGCTAGCATCACATCCAGCAAATTCGCTCGTGCCTGAACACACAGCAACCACGCAACATGAACATCAAGGGAGATGCTGAATTTGAAAATGAATGAAGTACTTTTGCAGGAGTGTTACTTAGAACATGCCAGTAACAGGAATCATACAAGTGGTAGAAAATAAACAATGGTATATAGACTATCCACTAAATATTTAATGACATGAGAAACTACTGTTCAAATAGAAGAGTGCATGCAGGCAGAATTTAAAACCTACAGATAAGGCCCCTTAAACAACAGACAAACTGATAAGCAAATTAAATCAAATTTATTCAGACACAAGATTTTAGAAAGAAGAAAGAAATACTGACCTACCTTGTAGGAAGCCATAAAAGCAGATAAAAAATTTTATTTCACTTCTGACCCTCGAAGTGGGTTTCAAACCATTCAGTGCTCAAAGTGCTGGAGAAACTTAAGTATGAGGAAGAGGAGAAGAAATCATTTTATTTCAGTGGTTAGAATGACACAAAAAAGTACAAGAATAGATGATCATAGATTCTTTATTATTAGCAGCAAAGAGTGTTTTCTGGTGAGCATCAGATATATGTTAAAACCGTTAGTAGTGTTTCATATCCCAAATCTCATAAATTAAATTAAATCAAATTAAACTAAATAACTGAGATTAAAATGTTAGTTTAATTAGTCTAATATTTTTCAGGTGGCAGAGCACTGGAAAGTATGGAATTGCAGTAAGCTCTCTTTGTGTATTTCTTTAAATACAGCCAAAATCAGAGATTAAAAGCCTTGCTCCTCTGTGATGTTACGTGGCATAGGTTGGCAGTTGGTTACCAACGTTTCATGACGACTTATTGGTCTAATCTTCAAGGGTTAAGCATTCCAAGAAGAAAAATAAACCACTGAAGATTAGACTGATAGGTTGTCCCAGAACGTCGGTGACAAAATATTAACCTACACCATGTAACAGCCCAGAAGAATGAAGGCTTCAACTACACAGCAGCAGAAGCATCAAATCTTGCAGGGGTTATCAGTTTACTCAAAACCAGTTTATATTACAAAACACTGACACATGGCATTAAAAATGTCATGAATATCTGTACCTTCCATAGAAGCATTGTAGGCTCGCAAGCCAAATAATGTGCACTTAGCTCCACCAAATTATGTGATAGTCTGTATTAAAACATGTTTAATGCTGAACATATGACACATTAAGTCAAAAGGAAATTGGTTTATGGAGGCATTAAAGCAATTTTTATTTCTTTTCAACTCAATTTATGTTTATCATGATTTCTAACTTGTCATGTATGACATTAATCAACTACTGATACCTAAGAAGAAGCATGTCACTAAAAACTACCAAATCTGGCACAGCACAGAAATGAACTTTGTGTATGTTTGCTAGTCAGTGAGAGAGACATATATGCAGAACACTACCTCCCAGCTATGAAAATGCTGAACTAAAAATCTCATTGTGATACATGTTTCTTTTTTTACTATGAATTGTGTTATACATGCAAAAGTTTACTCACCTTGGGATCAGTAAAATCTATGTCACGTTCTACATGGACCCAACCAGTAGGACAACAGCAGGCCATATCAAGCTTTGCTCCCATTGCACTAGCTGCATCTCCTTCACTGCTGGCTGCGACAGTACCTGAACTTCCACTGGACACTGAAACTGCACCATCCTCACCTTTACGTATCATCCTGTTGAGTTCATCAATCACATCCTTGGAAGTGGCTCGTTCATGAAAACTCACTGACCATGCATTTGTGGGTGCATCTGTCACAATCACACTACCACCATTACTTCCAGAACTAATACTGCCAGCAACACTTGTCTGAGACACTGATAAATCTAATAAATGCTGCTGTTGGGTTCTGCGTGTGGCTGGACTCACTACAGTGTCAGGAGTAGACACTGTAGATGTCATTGATTCAGTCATCTCCTTGCAGCTACTTGTTTCCATGGATGATGATGCATGTTCATCTTCCTCTTCTATCACAGTCACGAGCACTTCCCCAACCCGACAACATCCCACACTCACACCGCTACACTGTGGACTGTGCACTAAACCTATGGAACACTGGCCCAATGGCAGCTGTGAACTACCAGGACAATAGAGAGATGTAACATGATTATGTGCATCATCAACCTCATCATTCCCATGTTTACTAGTTTTTTCTTCCATACTTTCACATACCACATCACTGTCCTGCTCATATTTGTCTTTCACAGCATGGGTTTCTCCACTGCCATCCCCATCCCTGTCCCTGTCAAAAGACCTGTCACTAACACTGATTTTACCAAAATGGCCTTCATGTTCAGCTTGCAGATTGTTTGCACGAATCTTCTGGTCATCATACAGCTGTTGCTGTATGTCTTTTAAGAGAGACAAAGATTCCACTTCTGTAGCAGGAGCTTGCATTGTTAAGCAGATGCCCTCTCCACTACTCTCATTTCCATCAGCATATGTCTCCTGGAAGTGAGGTTCCAACATCTCTTTCAAATCAATGCACTGTTCTTCTTTAAGTTCATGAATAACTTTGTTATTCTGTTGCATTTTCTTAGTTGAGGATGAGTTTTGTTCATTCAGTTCTACCTCTGAACATCTCCCCTTCTTGTTTGATGAGTTCTGGATCTCATTTTCTTCCAGAGGAGAGATGTAAACCTGGTCTACAGTATCCAGCTCTATGATGGTGTGAATCTGCTCCTCAAAGCTGTCACCATTTCCTGCTGTATCCTCATCAACAGGAACAGTCTTGTCATCCTCTTGCAAATTTGAGCAGGTATGTGTGCCATGTACATCTGACTTTGAGCAGTCTTCTTCTGTGTATTGTACATTTCTGTCTGTAGAATCTTGCCCTTCAACAATGTTATTAGGATCAACATTTTCGACAGAAGAATGCCACTGTAATGTCACCCCTGATTCATCTTTGGTTGTTGCCACTGTTGGCATTGAGCATGTTTGTTGACCTGGGCAAGCTGCAAGATTATCATCATTGCTTCTCTGACAACTATCACATTCCTGTGATACAGGTCTATTCAGTGAACTTGTACTGCTTTGTTCCTTAACAGAATCCTGTTCTTCTCGAGATGCACAATACTGCTGCTGTTCTGCTATAAAGTTAAGGACGCTTTGCAGAGCCTGTTCACGATCCTGAGACAAAGGTATGGCAGCCATACTGGATACATCAGGACCCTGACGCCATGTGACAGATCCACTAGCATCAGACAAACATGTACCACCTGCTAGACTTCTCGACGATGTAGAGGCCAGAGACTTTGTACTTTCGAATTTTACGAGACGGTAAAAGTCACGTGTAAAATCAGTTCCGACAACAGCCGGTGACTCTGTGCTTGCGGCATCATCGCTGCAGCCACTCATAGCTGCTGAAGAGCGTTTAGATGAATTTTCTTGGCAGCCACCTGTCCCACTGCCACTGCAACCATTGTAAGAACAGTCATATGAATGACAGCACTCTTCTGAATTTGTTCCTGTACTTGACCAACTGCCTCCAGGAGAGGCTAAACTATAATTGCCTCCACCAATTCCACCGATGTTTCTGTTACCATAGGGCCAACTGTTCTTCTGTCCTGAGCTGTTATCTCCACTTTGATCTACATCATCCATCAATAATGCCATCAGTTCACTTCCACCATTCCTATGGTCGACGAGATAGCTAGCATTATTCCAAAGGCATTCACTGGAATCTTCTTCCAGTTCCAGAGCATTGTTCTCCTGAATACTAGGCAGCATTGTACTATACTGTTGTCCTGGAGTCAGACTGTCATTCGTCACTGTACCTGGTCGCTTCCACGATGATGAATCTGCTGAAGATGCTGCACCTGATGCCACAGATGCAGCAGAAGAAGTGATGTCCTCACATGACAATGACATGCTCCAGTCCTCTAGTTCTGCTTGGTCATACTCAAGCTCCATGAGGTCCCGATGTTGCTGCTGGAGTGCACTGCGGGTGTCATCTAGCCGAAGCCAATGTTGCACATAGTCAGTATCCCACCAACACCCCTCTACCACCACATCTCCACTACTGCACCAACTGCCACTGTTGCTGTGTGTGTCATCCTCCTCTAGAGATTCCTGATTATCATTAAGGGAAGATGCTAGCAAGCTGGTGGTTGCCTTTGTCCTTCTTAGAGGATGAGACTGTTTCTGAGCCACTTCACCTGCACTTGCTGATGTCAGGACATCAAGGACGAGCACAGATGGTGATGACGACACCGTGGATGACAGTGAAAATGATGAGTGTTCATGGTTATTAACTGCTGAAGGAGATGGTGCAGTTGTGATTTTGAGACACAGGTGTGAGTCAGAAAAGCTCCTCATGATATGCTGATATGGGAGCAGATCGCGAGAGGGTGGGAAGCTGTGTCGTGGGTTGCCCGTACTCAGACCCAGGGCAAGGCCTAGAGGTATGTAAAGTACATCAGGATCACATGCATCCTCTACAACCAAAAGTCTGCCTCCTGGACTGGGTGACACAGCAGTACTGGAGCCACTGCATTCTACAAGTGCTGATGGTGAAGAAGCAGTGTTGGCATACGTCCCAGAAACCGCTACAACTGCTGACATGTCAGTCTCATCAGTTGCTTCCTTGAGATCTTCCAGTCCCCTGCGCTGGTTGATGTCCCCATTGGTACAGGATGTGGTTACAGAAACAGGCTGGTCTCCTGAACGAAGTGCCTCTCCCTGCACATCACTGGACATGGTTGAGTAGCCCTCATCCCTGTTTCCACTCTCAGGGCTCTCACTGCCCTCATCTTCCATTACAATGGCATTGTTATTGTTGCTTATAACAGAGGGCACCTTGCTACCAGACACATGTGCTGAAGCAACAGGAACAAAACAGACAATGCAATATGGTGTAGTCAGTAAGCATACAGAAAATATGTTGGCTACTGTCCTTTGTGAGATGTACGTTTAACCCATCTGTATTACAGTTTTGAACAAAAGTCTTTTGTTTTGTCCTCTTGATGACTTAAAATGCAGTTTTTGGAATGCTGAAAATGATTCCTTGACATGTCAAGAGAAGGCCGCCCCCCCAAAGGCATCCCTACTTTGACGTGGTGGTGGGTCTTGTGTGGTCAAATGATCCTGAGAGCTTTGCTGACAGTAGCATAGCGACTGGTAGGGCATCCCATGCCAGAGAGGTCAAAGGTGATGACCCAGACAAAAAGGGATGCCCTGGTCCTCCAGGTTAGGGAGTTGGGCAGGGGCTGACCTCACCCCCTAAAAAACTATTGTTTCGAAGCCTCATGACATGCAAGGGATGGGTAGGAAAACCCAGGAAACAATGGCAAGATGGAGTGAAAGAAGATGCCATTGAGTTACTTGGCACACGGGCTTGGAGAACTGAAGCCAAAGGTAGAGAATTCTGGAAGCAACACATAGAGGAGGCTAAGATTTGATATGGGCTGTAATGCCACTGCAGCAGCAGCAGTCAAGAGAAGGCAGAACAGGGTTTTTTGACAGATATTGCAACCCTCAATAGATATTCTGGAAAGAAGGGCTGCTTTCAAAGCAACATATTTTGTACATAGCACAGAAAGGGTTAATGTAGTGTATGAGACTTCACCTTTAGGTGGTTTGTCTTCCTTATACTGATATTTTATACTGTTTTATTTTTTATATTATTTGTATCAGTTAAACTGGAAAATGGAACCCTTCCATTATCAAATTGCATATGCCACCCATTAATCCATCACTGCATATAGAATTTTGGCAAGTAAATCTTTGGGAACATGGTAATGCAGAAGACAGAGACACATGAAAGAATAATATCAATATAGGAGACATTTCTGAGGGCTGCAAGTACCATCTACAGCTTTGCTATTAGTGGCATTGATTCTTTAGAAAATAGCCACACATAGGAGACAATGCTGAACATAACAACTCACACATAAAAAAAAATATGATGGAAGGTACATGTAAATACACTTACACAATGCATGAACTCTGTGATTCATAAAAACCCAGAAACTAAGATTAGATAAGGACTATTCAATACTTAAGTTTCCCTAGCCTGCAACTTTCAATCAAGCATTTTATTTTTCGGCAGGAGGCAGCACTTTTAGTACAGTAACATGCAAACAGTGGTGCAAGGTCAGTCAGTCAGATTATATTCATGAGATAAGTTGATGTGAAATGGCAATAACACCGAAAAATTGGTCTTGTGAAGACATTTGTAGTGTGATTCAGTGTCCTCAATTAAAATTCACTGCTCGTTGACAGGGGTGTAAGATGATGGCATAATGAGATTGCAGCATTTAAGAAAATGGTGCACAGAGTTTGAAAATGATCGAATGGACATCCATGGTGATCATCGCACTAGCTGGACCAGCCTATCAAGGATAAATTTGAACTCAACATGAATGGAGGAACTGATTTTGGAAAACTGAAGCAACATCTGGGAGGTCACCGATTCCACACTGAGGAAGTGGAAATGGTTCTTCATGAATGGTTGCAAATGAAAGAGCTGGAGTTCTACAACCATGGAATTTTTTGACTGGTGCCAAGATGAGACAAATGCATCAATGTAACTGGGGGGGGGCTAATGTTGATACTTAAATAATGATACTTCAGTGGAATAAATGAGCTAAATTCAATTGTGTAATTACTTGTGATTTAGTTATTTTGATCTAGGGAACCTTATTTATTGAACATCTTTCACTCCAGTGACTGTGCCAGCCAGCAGGTTGATGTCTGATGCACTGATCAGCTACCTAACATCCATAAATCAATGGAGAAATATATATATGTACATACAAAACTGCAGGGAATGGTACTTATATCAATATGTGACATCACAAGTGCATGTCTTGAAATGCATGACTGAAATAATATGTGGCCTGGACTTTCCACCAATGTTATTTATTTGACATCCCCCTCCCTGGGGAGGGGGGAAGATGTTACAATGATTATTAATGACCATGATTACTAAAAGCAGCAATAATAATAGCAACAGCACTAGTACTTGTAGTAGTAGCAGCAGCAGTAGTAGCAACAATAATAATTTACTCTATGCAGCACAGTTCTTCAGAAGTTCACAGGTCCTCAGCTCCTCAAGAAATTTGCCATGTTTTATGCAATCTGAAGGTTCATTACCATGTTCACAACAGCCCATCACTTCTTCCTATCTCGAGCTACAGATTTCAGTCCATATACTCCCATCCTATTTCTTTAAAGTCCATTTCAATATTACTCTCCCATCTATGCCTAGGGCTTCAAAGTGGTATTCTGCTTCAGGCTTTCCAATTAAAACCACACATGTGTTCTTCTTCTCTCCTGTGTATGCCCCATGTCCCATCCCTCTCACCCTTCTCAATTTGAACATCTTTCTAATATATGGCAATGAGTACAAATCATGAAGCTTCTCAAGAGGTGCAATTTTCTCAGGACTCCTAACATTTTCTCCCTCGTACATCCAAATTTCTGCCTCAGAATTCTTTTCTCAAACACCCTCAGCCCATTTTATATTTTGTACACCGTGCATATTATCAGTTGTTGAAATTAAAGCAACAAATGCACAGACTTGTTTGTAAGCATATATTGTCACCCCTACATATGTTTCGGTAATCAAGTCACCATCCTCAGGGGATGTACATAAAAAATCACAAGCACTGATTACATCCCATTACTGTATGGTTCCACTTGCAAAGACATTACATGCGCTATTCTACTTCTCCTCTCCAGCACACCACCAAAACATTGCTATCTACCTGTCAGCATAACACTGCTGCTCCATACGCCATACCTCAATGGTCATGCCACACATACAGCGTACAGGTATGTCAAAGTGTTGTAACATATATCTCATTACATAATTTCTTTTTTATACATTTTCAGAAGGTTTCATTATTTATCATTCTTGCAGGATGAGATCTCCAAGAGATCAACATGCTTGTATACATTTCCAGCATAAACTCTAACTTCTCATCAAACACTTTTAATATCAAATATTTTAACCTTTAATGTTTAATAAATAATAACTCTAACTTCTTATTAAACACTTTTAATATCAAATATTTTAACCTTTAATGTTTAATAAATAATGTCTTAACACAATTTGTATGTAAGTTATATTCTCTATATTAAGTTATTTTACTTGTAACAACTTGAGGTGCAATGAATCATCTTTGGCCTTGATATGAGTATGTCTTTGAAAGTGGAACCATACAGTAATGGGACATAAACAGCGCTTGTGATTTTTGATGTGTGCCCCCTGAAGATGGTGCCTTGGCTACCGAAACATATGTAGGGGTAACAATATATACTTACAAACAAATCTGTGCATTTGTTGGTTTAATTTGAACACCCTCAGCCCATGTTCTTATCTTAATGTGAGAGACCAAGTTTCACACCCACATAAAATAACAGGGAAAACTATATATACATATACAAGTTTATAACAAGCAAATTTTAAGAATGGAAAACATCCTACACACTTCAGCTATTTGCCTAAAGCCATCTTCAAGGAACATCAATATTTAAAGACGTATACAGCATTGTTATACAGCTTTGTCACATGTGAAAGATAAAATATAAAAAATATACAATCATAGCAGACAATTACAGCATTTGTATCTTGTATTATATAAAAATAGGTTAAAATTATTATTATACAAGAAATTTAGTGAAATCTTCTGCATCCAAATATCTTGCAATAGTAAAATCTCTTTGAGTGAAATCGAGTGGTAAATCTGGAAATTTATATTAAAATCTCAGTAAGTGCAATTTGTTGGTTATAAACTTATATATCCTTATTAATTGCATAGGAGATGTACATTATTAAGGTAAAATTATTGTTTTGTGTATTTTAACCTCCAGGTTCTGAAGTAAATGGCTGCAAGTATTCCCCTGAGTTTAAGCTGCTCTTAATTTCTTCTTGCATACAATTTGGTATGTGTCATTCTCAAATATATATTTGCATGTGGTCACATTTTCAATGGATTTACTTGCTGCTGTTACATTGTGATTATTTTGTTCTCTATTCTGTGGAGGGTGTATGAACACATAAGTGACAATGACAATGATGACGACAACAATGGAATGAGACTGATTCTGCTGGTACTGTTGTCCTAAATGGATCTATTATACCAGTCCATGAAGATGACAGAGAAGTAAACTGAGAAAAGAGAAAAGACTATCCCAGTGCCACTTTGTGCTGACAGCAAATTCCACATGGATCAGCCTGGATTATAACAGGGTCACAGTGGTGAAGAATTGGCGACTAACTATCTGAGCTACAGTGGCAACAAGAAATGTAAGTAATTCTTGTCATCTGAATTTTCCTTCCCAGGTGAATGAAATTCCCCGGAAGAACTGTGTAAATGGGAACTTACACAGATACGGTTGAAGTTCCCTTACGTATAGCTTACCAATCAGAGGCCTACTGTGGCGATGTTGGCAACATTTACTAGCTGTGACAGCTGCCAGTGCTGCTACTTGCTGACCAGCAGTGTTACCATGAAGCTGAAGGTTGAGAGACCGTGGCCTCTGCAGAGGGAGCCACAACATGCTGGGGTCCACAAGAGCCGCTGACTTGAGGCTTGTCAACAGGGCTCCAGCAGATACCACTTTCTCCCTGGATTCCACAGGCCGGTCCTCCCAGGACAACTTGCCCAGTATGTGTTGGTGCTTCCTCAGCTTGCTGGTCTTCACTACATCCTCCTCGGGTGTCGCCAGGTCACTGCTGGTTGGCGTCACCTGTTGTCTCCTCATACACGATTTTGGCATGTCGTCGTCTGGTGTTGCTAGGTCGCTGCTTGTCGGAGTGATCAGTTGCTGGTGATGCCGTCTCTTGAACACATTGTCATCTGGAGTGACGAGGTCGCTACTGCTCTGGGTAGACACCGATGTGTCCGATGTCATAGGAGTATCTGCAGGACAAGTGCTGGGAGCGTAAAACCTGGGCAGTGCTAAATTCTGAAAATAATGAGTGAAAAGACCATTTTTTACCAAGCAGTTTGGTGTAGGGGTAATGGGAAAGCTACGTGGTTAGATCAGTGGCAAGGGTGCTGACCATACTAAGATTTCTCTTTTGGTATTCCTTAGTTTCTGTAGGCGAATGCAGAGGCAGTATCTTCACATACGAGTGTTCCTTCCAGATCAGTACCCAAATCACCATTCATTACAATTTTCCTATCTCACTCAATGCAATAACGCCTGCAGTCGAAAAAGCATCCTCAAATACCCTTAAACAATATTGAAATTATTCGTATCAACGTGTTTCATTTACACCATAGAATACAAAAGTTACACGTCTCTCAAAAGTCCCCGTCTTACTGCTCCCCTGCCATGTATTTTTGGCTTTTTTTAATCTCTTAACATTTTTCACAGCTAAACGTTCTAGCTTGAAGAACTCACCACACATTACTTGGTGCAAATTTTACTGTTTTGATAACAAGAATTATTCGTAACTACAGCTTTACTGTATTAAATACAAGAGTGCTGTTAAGAACGAATTTGTCGGTCTGAGCCTTGCAGGACTATCACAAGTTATGACCGATACGTCGCAACTACCGAAGATACGATAACTCTGACTGGAGGACATATTGCGTTTCCACCGTTATTAGAACGGTATTTACATTGGCCTCACGGTCAAAGCGTGATACACAGCAAGAAGAGGAACCGAAGAGAAGAAAGAAAAAAGGCAATCTAACCTCTAAGTTCAGCTTAGATAAGACACTTCACAAAATTTAATTCAGACAGGCGAATCATACACGCACTATAGTATGGAGAGAAGCAACAAGTAGGTTATCCGCTCTGATGAAGACATGTCATCACAAAATGACTGACACATTACTTCCTTTCGTACTAAAACTCTGCACCTTTACAGTTTGTAAGCCCATATCGATTCTCATGTAAGGATATTTCCCATCAATTTATTTATTGTTGTGACTGGCTTAAATGATCGAGGCTAGACAAGATACGAGCAGTGATACCGACCTTCATCGGCTTTTATTTCCTCTACGGACGTACAGCAGAGCAGACGTTCCATGCACTTTGTAACTGGCTACAAATTTAACTTGAATATCAGATTTTCGAGACGTGGACGAGAATTACACAGGGCGAATATAATTAAGTTCCGCAGTTTTAGTGATAATTTCGCCCCCCTCATATATATATATATATTGCGAATGCCTGATATAAGAGATCTGATCACATGATAAATACAAGTATTAACAGAAAAGCGAAATCCAGATTCTGGAAGAACTCTAAGTTTTTGCGGCACACAATACGAATATCTAAATCAGGGCATAACGAAGACGAGTGACACGCTCTTGAGTGGACTTAACGTGCCTTACCGGCAACCTTCAAAAAACCAGACTTTAAGGAGTCACATCCCTAATTATGAACGTAAACGTGAAGTTGTCCCTGTGTTTAATTATGCACCACGCCATTAAGGCGTAGGGGTGGAAACAGAGGTCCATTCGTTCTCAACCTTGGCACTAAATGGAAACGAGTGATCAGCTTCACATCCCGGGCGCTCTACTCGCATAAAGAGACGCCCGTATCCACTGAGTGGGAAAGTGGGTGGGCCCTGGAGCTGGGTTGGATGCTCGAGAGAAGCGAAAAATCTTTTCCCCACGCACGTCTACGTCGGGGAGTGTAAAAGCGCGCGCACACACATGTAAGCATAGCTATACACGGGCTTCTCTGATCAATCAACAACAATACTCCATGGTTCAAAAAATCCGTTACACGCCATAACCACAAAAGCCAACCTATCCTCAGCCGATGCAGTCAATTCACAACTTTATAACCGCTCTAACAACATTCTCACATTTGCCACAGTATTTCCCAAACACAAATAACTAGCATAAAAGTGAGGTGATGTAAGCTACGAAAACCAGGTAATCAGAATAACATGCCACTGCACGCGCACAGTTCGCATTATCACAAGCACCGTTCGATAAACATTCCAGAACTGTTCGTGACATGCTTTGAGTAGGAATTTACGGGCACATTCTGTTTTAAGCCACCACGTTCCGTATTAAACTGTCTATCAGCACGTGAATGGATGAATTAGATTCCATCTTGCTTTCGTACTCGGCTGCTAATTACAACAATTTGCATAGCAGCGGGAGACCTAATCTCTCGAAGTCATATCAATGTTATGTCCCACAGCATTTTATGAATGCTTGGAAACCTGGCCTCGAATGGCGTGACTTCATACAGGCTCTCTGGACAATCAATAGTTGACTCACGCCTCCCTCTAAACCTGCATTAAGAAGCCACGCGGTTCGAATCTCCGACGGGCTCCCAGTTACAATATTCCATGGCTTTCCTCAATTTTCATAGCCGAATGTGAAACAACAGAATGTGATAAGACAGTCTCCTTCCAAATCCTTACCTCGCAAGCATGCTTACATTTCATTACATTTCTGTAGTTTAACCCTTTAAAGACGAAGCGTATCTGTTTTACATAAGGACTCAGTGCGTACCGTGCTGTAAACACTCTACACTTCGGTTATAAAAACCAGTCTCTTAATGTTTTATAAGGCAAAAGTTGCTGTTTGTTCTGAGATCCGTACAAAACACATAAACGCAATGTGGGCACCACGCAGAATTTTTTTAATGTAAAACCTTGTCGTATGTAAAGTTTCGTCTTTAAAGGGTTAATCTTAGAGGCAAGAATCTTTAACCACTCAACGCCTATTGTTACTTCATGTACCGCCAAGTTGAACACAAATCTTCGTTCCGTCCAAAGTGCATTTACGTATTTTGTGTGGTTATCAAATCAAACAGAAACTTTTGCGTTATACAACATTAAAAGATTGGTTTTGTATAACCGAGATGGAGAGTGTTTACTGCGCGGTACGAACCGGGGCTTCAAAATAAAAACAGATTTTATTTCCTCTGTAAAGGGTTGAGCTAGTTAGCATTCATGTCCAGCACGGTAAGGGTACAGTGATTACCAGTTTCAGATCCAAGTCATTAGAAATAAGTTACGATGAGACAATAATACCACGGGCTACAAAACTGTGGAGACCAAGGAAGTAGTGTAGGTTTAAATTTTGTTTTTACTGCTACTACTACTACTACTACTACTACTACTACTACTACTACTGCTGCTGCTGCTTAGGTTTACTATTCAGTTTGTAGTACATTCGCATAACCTAATTAATCCTCGTAATTTCAAGCAATCTAGGATATATAAGAAATTCAGTCAAACACAACCAATATATTTAAGTCCAAACCAACGCTTTACACGAGTATGCTATCTGTATAAAATATAGCTTATACATATCAAGTTGGACAGCCTTATGTATGACATGTAAGTATTTTGTACAAATACTTGTGTAAAGCACTGAGATCTCTTTCCTAACGCAACTGCGTACTTATTTTCTTCCTTGTGTGCCAGTTCGATGATGACCATATAAGGTTGAAACATGTAGCTGGCTTGAATTATATATATGCTGATTTGAATTAAAAATATCGGTTGTGTTTGACTGAATTTCTTATATATCCCAGAGACGGTGTTTGCTGCGCGGTACGAACTAATTTTTAAATACAATTCACGTTAATCTTGAACTTAAAGGTTTAAACTTATTATTCAACCTTCCCCTTGCAAATGGTTAAACAACACATGGGTCACTACATAGCATTAGATCGCCTTGAAAATACTGAATCTGTACGTAATTCTTCCATGACCCCTGCAGCCTTCATCCGACATTCCCGATAACCAGGTCTGACATTGTCGGACTCAATCTAACAATCCCTACGGTCTTAAAAATAAAAAGTAAATTTAAATTACCACTGCCGATCAGATAAATTGCCCTCAAATGCGATCCGTCAGACCCTGACCGACTCGTTCAAATGTACTGTCGAACTGGATGCGTGGGTTACACAATTAAAAGAAAACAAGAGAGCCAACGTACGTATACCATAATCTTGAGGCGCATTCGCGTAACCATTGTTGCCGTGGAAGAGAATTAAGTATTATATATTCTGAGTGTGTGTATGCAGCCTTAGTTATCCAGCATGCCATGCGCATGCGTCGTATTACATTGTCATGTTTTGCCTGTCTGGCTGTACCATATTTTTCCGCATTATCTCACAAACTGTACGACTTTTGTAAAAACGTTACTGAATGAAAATGTGTTTCGATTTTCTGTACAACTTGTGTCTGAAAGATTTCTCATTCTAAGAAGAATTCAGCGAGATATTGTAAATGTACAGTGGTCTGCAAGTGAAGTACCAGTTATTCTAGTCAGATTTTAATGAAACTTGAATTTTCTCGACAGATTTTCGATAAATACTCAACCATAAAATTTCATGAAAATCCGTCGACTGAGAACCGAGTTGTTCCATGCGG
Source organism: Coptotermes formosanus (assembly GCA_013340265.1). Taxonomy (NCBI): domain Eukaryota; kingdom Metazoa; phylum Arthropoda; class Insecta; order Blattodea; family Rhinotermitidae; genus Coptotermes; species Coptotermes formosanus. The sequence goes on along the minus strand of BLKM01003281.1, from coordinate 5,018,019 downwards.
ACAGACAGACAGAAAGGCAGAAATGACGAAGCTAACAGACACTTTTCGCAACTTTGCGAACGCGCCTAAAAGTCCTATGGTACTTGGTAGGGATCGTGTTTCAGTGTGCGGATTTACAGCGAATAAGGCAGGGCGCGTCAGAACAGGCCGAGTTGCATCCACACTTACCGAGACAGCACTGTGCCCCACAAGTGGCTCGTCCCCGGCGCCGCCAGCCGGCACCTTACTGACTGCCTCCCCTGAGGAGCCCTGTTGCAGCTGCTGCACCAGTACAGAGGCCAGTGCGCGGTTCTGAGCTTCCAGTTCCTTGATGCGTCTCTGCAGCGCGACAATCTCCTCCCGCAGACCCTGTGCACGTTACCATGGAACATATTAAATTCAAATTGACATGTATATACTCGTATAACCGTGACAAACTGCGGCCCATGAGGTGATCTACAAACGAGGGTCTAAATGTATTAATGCTTACAAATAATCCAGTTTATATGTTTTCTTCAATCTACCGAAACAACTTAAGTCTATAAAGCACAGTCGTTCTTGAGAAGGCAGTAGGTTTTTAGACAGTCATGAAATACGGCACATTTTATGAAGCCAATAGGTTCATCACCGCATTCACGGTACGTATCCTGAACCCCATGAATTAAGTCCATGCCCTCGCACCTTATTTTAATACCATCCTCTCATCCAAGCGAAGGTCTTTCACACGGCCCCCTTCCTTCCTGTGTGCCCACCAAACCCCATGTATGGATACGCAGTAAAGATCTGGAGATTCAGAGACTGTTTCCGTCCCCATCGTTATGGTCTGTTCCGACGAGCGACAAAACCTGGTCGATATATGGTCACGCCATGGCTCAGGGACATCTTTTAACCTTATCGTAATTTAGTTGAAAGGAGATACGAATTCAGTACCACAGACCACCAGAGGTCTGAGAATTTACTCCAGTTCCTAATTACAGCAAAGATAAGGAAGACGTGGACGAAAAACGGAGGTGGAGAACCCATAAAATTGTAGCTGCACGATGATTGCTGGTGTAGGTAGTAAAAGGGTCTAATTTACTTTCTGGGCTGTTGGAGGTTTCACACTGGACATGTCAGTAGTGCAGTGCGTGAAGCAGAGGTGACAGGAGTTAGATGCTGTGCTGATGGGGGTGTAACGATAATGTTACAGGGTGTGTATCGAGTTCTCCTATCTCCTCTCCATTAAGAGCAGCTCAAAATATGTACTGCTGTGGTGTGACGCCCTGTAGCCTTGCAGAAAGATACCGACATTTCGCAGAAACGTACTGCCTTTATGTAGGACTTTTAAACTTTCGCGGCGAATAAATAAACGCACTAAAATCCTCTCAGGCACTCAGCATAGTGTAAGGTGGCTTTTAGAACAAATCTAATATGGTTGCCCACTGGCGAAGAGTTTAGTGCATGCCGTTTCCATCTTCAGGGAAGACGTCAGCAGGCACCTTTACCGACACATGAAAATACAGCCCCAAAGACACAATATAGACACTCATCACCGTGAAAACACGGAGCTTATGTAAGAAACAGCAGCGCAGAAGCAAGCGGCAGAATGCAACTAGGCATTACATTATGTTGGCATATTTAGCACTTCTGTTGTTCAATGTCCACTTGGTACAATGATTTTTATATAATCGTTTTTTAGCAAAGCGTTCAGAAAACTAATCTCATACACAACAGGCATGACTAACACTGTGAGCACAGTTTCATAAACGTATTAGCAGTGTCACTTGAAACTGAACGAAATATCCAGAATTTTAAATAAACGCTTTCAATTTACCTTCCTAAATTGTTTCTCAAAGGACAAATTGTTTAATTATTTTTTATAAAGTTATTTACTTCGTAATATGTGTAGGTAACCTCATCTATCAGTCAGCTAACATGCTACGGTTACAAGCTGTTTGCACAGCGAAGGCTAAAATTAACCTGAGTTGCAAACAAAGACTCATTTCGTACACACACTGCGTCGCCTATGAAAACCACTCAGTTAATGTTTGTGAAGAGGAACCATCACTGTTTGTTCTGAGACACATTCAACGCACAAATGCAGTGTGTCGGCAGAACGTAGACATTCTGAATGTTAAACCCAGTGATACACAAAGTAACCACTAGGCTTTAAAGCATTAAGGCAACAGAGTATGAGGGTTCGACTGCGTTAGGGTCGGTAGACTGCTGTAAGCCGCGTAACGGACCTTCGGATTCCACAGAAGCAGGAAATTTCATGAGCAGCTTACAGATTAATAGCTTCTCAAGAAAAATTTCCTCTACGTATTTAGCAAAAGAAAAGTTGGAGACTGGGGAAATTACATCATGAGACGTTTAATATGCACACTCTTCATCAAACAACAAATAGGCAGGGCATGTAGCACGTACAAAGGAACAGAAAAATGCATACAAAATGTTAGTAAGAAAACTTCAAGGGCGGAAAGAACTCGGGACATCTTGCTGCAAGTGGGAGCATAATGCATGGTATAAAAATTAAAAACAGTGTAAGGAAATACAGCAGTAAGTTGTGAATGGATTCAACTAGGGTAAATTGCGCAAAGATGCCCTACTTTTTACTGACAGCAATAAAAATTACAAAGGTGTGTAAACGGGGCGTCTTTGGTATATGCGTGGTGAAAATGCCCCACACATAATGCAATACAAAATAATAAATCTGAAGTAAACAAAATTGTAATCAAATAAAACAAAACATGTTTTGTATCACTATGAGACTCTTCCTTACTTCTTTATAGATTTCTTACGTTTTTTAAGATTCTTAGAACAGTTGCTACGTCCACAATCGATGCAGGTTTTTGAGAAATTCTGCAGTTTTCATGCAGCCACTTTTCACAGAATGAGCATTCTGTCCAGTCACATTCCTCTTTTCTAACATAGTAATATTCCTTACATTATTTACAGCAGTCACTTCCATAACTTTTATCAGAATTTCTAGAGTTCGGATTGTGAACCATTTTCTTGAAATTACTCTTCCTGTGTCTGGGTTTTAGTTTCTTCTTCTGGACGACTGGCGAGCTAGTGAGCACTCTCCGTGTAGACTTCTCCTTACCCTTGACGGCCCTGCGTTTGATAATTTTGGTTGGCGTTTTTCCCTGAGAAACCTGGGTGGGTGTTGAGGAATGGGCGGACGCAGAAATGAAGGCGTGCCATTTTAATAGGTCCTTTAACACGTAATAGGGGTAAATAAAATATATTTTAGTAGGTAGGCGACAATTTTGTAGTCTTTCATTAACATATCAATGCAAACACAGTACACAATTCGATGTATGAACACAGGTCAACCAAGCGAGTTAAAATATCAGTGGGGCATCTTGACCCATCTTTCAGTGGGGCGACTCTACCCAAAGGTGGAGCAAGGATGCTCCGGCTGATCATGTGACTATGGCGTGTCTTGCGAAGGTTTGTAACGGTATAAAACAGTACAGAAAAGTCCACTCTTCCTTCACGAAAACTGCTGGTAAAATTAATATATGCATAAACAAAGAGAAAATTATTAAAGATAGCTCCCTGACACATGCAGGGTTACATATCACGTTACTTACTTCACAAAACAATGTCAGGGCGTTGAGAAGAACACAGCAACTGTGACTTGCAGAATCCCAGACTCACCACTGGAAGACCTTCTAGCTGCATATGTGCAGCTTCCTAGAGCTAAGGTTTCGAAGTAACTGATGGTGGGGCATCTTTGGCCAGGGTGATGTATTTGCCCATTTTTCTATAATTTTTGACAGAAATTGCAGGGATTTTGTGGACAGGATAATGGGATTTTAGGTTCCGTAAAAGGCGGGAAACTTTCTCGCCAGTCGTAGGACTATCGACTTTCAAGAGAGATCCACACATGGAGAGCGCTACGCAGTTAACCGCAACTACTTCCCTTTGTCTGAGCAACCGCCTGTACGCTCATTGCTATTGCTACTGCTGCCGTAACTGCTACTGCTACTGCTACTGCTACTGCTATTGCTATTGCTAGGATTAAATTGTACAGAAAAGCTAACCCTTTTAATCGCCGTGTCATTACGATGTAATGGGCGGTCCTTAACCTCAGTGGCAGAAGGCGGTGTGTGGCCAACTTGATGTTCTGGTCAGTTTACCCTAGCTAAGGATTCCCCGATACTCAACCAACAGGCTTCACATCCTTCTCCTGCCAGTGCTAGAGGTTACAAAGTGGTAGGACAGGCGACACAGATCCTGCCCTACCTTAATAATGTCATAATATTATATCATCATATCATCTTTTAGTTTATTGCTAGTGAAGAGCCCAGCTTTGCTGGCGGATGACCCTATTCTACGCGTGGTAGAAAGGGTAGGACATATATATATATATATATATATATATATATATATAGCTTCCTCCGTCAATTCATTATCGGCATGGTTCTGCAAGCAGCAAAAGACTCGCTTCTAACTTTCCGCTTAAAAATTTCACCGGCTAGATACTAAAAGTGGGCCCGGATAGCTCAGTCGGTATAGCGACTCGCCAGGGGCTGGACGATCCCGGGACAGAATTCCGGTGGTGGCGAGATTTTCCGCACCCGTCCAGAGCGGCCCTGAAGCCCACCCAGCCTCCTGTACAATGGGTACCAGGTCTCTTTCCCGGGGGTAAAGCGGCCGGGGCGTGGCGTTGACCATCCACCCTATATAACGCCGAAGTTAAAGAAGGAGTAGCTCTATACCTCTACTCCCCGTCTGGGCCTTCATGGCCTGTTCTAGGGTGAACTTTACTTTAGATACTAAGAGATGACGTGTGCGTACTATTACCATAAACAATGCTCTGAAAACAGAGGTCTGGATAATAATCACCACATTAGGTGCGCATTAATCGCCCCACCTAATTCTGAAAATCGGAACATGTGGATGTAAACACCAAGACTGCTGACGGAAGAGCCACTAATTCAAGAAACGAATTGAAGGCGGTAGAAGCAATGAAGAAAAAACTCCACTATATGAACGGTTCAGGTTAAATTTAAGAAAATATTTTCTCAGATTCGAGTTTTTTTCTCATTTGCTTTGTTTACAATCTCACATAACTAGTGCAGTTGAGTCGATTACAGTTACCCTACTAATTATCCACACAACCAGCCAGCAAACGACCGTCCGATGAAACAAGCAACTAACCAACTCATGTGCTATATTTTGCGCCGTCTTTGAAGTGTTTTGAGACATCTACGAGCCGTACTAGAATCACGGCCCCTCGGAGGAAAAGCTGTTTTTTTGTAACAATGGCGCAATCTGTCGCAATAAAAGCCTTCTTCAACGTCCTGAACAACCCAAAACTAAACTGTCGAACGTGTCGCAGAGACGACGACTCTAAACTGACAGATTGTTTCAAAAGTCACGTAAGTCACTGTACGTGGCAGAAACTGCAGATATTAAGCGCGACAGTATACAAGGTGTACGACATTCCGTATAGAGTCCCTGCTACCTTGCACCGACCTCGCCTTCACTTGGTACACACACGAGATTTTGAAGGTAGTGTAACGTTTGAATAACGGTTACGTTTCGTACAGAATAACTGCCACTACCAAAGTTAGGCTCATATAGTTTGTCTATCTGACGAGCAGGTTACTTCCTTTCGTTTCGTATTCCTTCCCTCTTCTACCTACTTGTTCACAGCAGGTGTAGAGGGTTTTTTTTATTTTCACTTGATCACACTCAAACACACACCACAGTCGCTAGGACTCCTCTGGGTGAGGGATCGGCCCGTCGCAGAGACCTCTATCTGGCAACACAAACACTCACAAGAGACAAACATTCATGCCGCCGGTGGGATTCGAACCCACGATCCCAGCAAAGGCTCGGCCGCAGACCTACGCCTTAGACCGCGTGGCCACTGGGATCGGCGGACGTTAGTTCCACAGGCCTAATACCTTGGCATTAGGTGAAATTCAAGGCCACTGATCAATAAACATATAATCGGATATTTAACATTATACATCTTCCGTGTAATTGTTTTGCATACGTAAGTTTTTATTTATCACCAACTACTGCACTTTATTTACACAACCTCGTACATGTTTCGACTGAGTTATCCAGCCATCATCATCAGGAAGTTAATCATTGCAGACAATAACCAGCTGTAGCAAGTCACAGAATGGTAATTATACCTATGTTACAGTTTGTATTATTTGTTATATATGTAGATTTAAAAAACCTGTGTAACAAAATATGTAATAAGATTTTAAGGATTATTATATATATAATAATATTAATAATATAACAACAGTATTGGTTAATAATATTATATATAATCATACTTCATACTTTTATATATTTTATCCTTAAAAATCTTATGTACATATTGTTTTATGACACACGTTTTTCAAATTTACATATATAACAAAGAATACAAAGTGCAACATATGTATAATCACAATTCTGTGACTTGATACAAGCTGCTTATTGCCTACAACGATTAACTCCATGATGATGGCTTGATAACTAAGCCGAAACATGCAGGAGGTTGTGTAAATAAAGTGCAGCAGTTGGTGATAAATACTTACATAATCAGAATTGTTTGAGAATCTCTAAATACTAGGTCATATTCACGATGAAGTTAAGAACACAGTTCAGTCGGGAAGTGCTTGCCACTATTCAGTCCAAGATTATTACTGCTCTGTTCAAATACACACAGGCCTCCATGTATATAAAATGTTATCTACTGCTTTACATGGGTCTCAGATTTGGTCTCTCATTATAAGAGAGAAAGAATGGGCTACGGCTGTTTACAAAGTGTTGGTGAGAAGATGTGAATCCAAAAAGGAAGACGTGAAAGGACGGTGGGAAAAATTACGCTTCACCACTGAAACATAGGCTCAGAAATTAACGTCAGTTGACTGAGGCATGTGAAAAAACTTCCTATTCCGCAGCCCTTTCTGGAATACAGGAGTTACTCATTTTATTACAATTTTAAGTCTCCACTTTCAGTTTAGGGGTCGAGAGAACCCGAAATCTCAGTACCCGACTTGCCTCGATGCTGTTACGGCGTGTCGCAGAAGTGTCATTAGGCAAAAGTCACGCTCTTAAATAACAGCTTTTTCCCCTGCTTTACTGAAATTTTGCATGTTACCGGAAACCAATTTGCACGAAATTCAGATTAAGTAAAAAAGAAGGCATAACTAAAGTACCATATAACAACAAGGAAGCGTATCAGGTGAATTTACATTACGTATTTAATTAATTTCAAATTACTATTTTAAGAAACAGAGAGAGAAACAATTCCTCTAACATTTCTTATCCTCCGAGAGGCATTGCGGATGTTATGGCCGTAACAGACAGCAATACTGGAGTAAACAGTTCTGGTTTTATTGCTAGTTTGTCGTGTGACCTCAGTAAATGCAAGAATGCAAGGCAGGAAAAGTGGAAGTTACTGCTTACCGGGAAGAATTAGCAGTATCCCCCCCCCCCCCCACACACACACAAAACTAGCCGCGTTGATGCATTTTTTCTTCAGAAACGTTCGCTTGTCAAATAAGAATATTCATACAGCTGTCTTTATATTCTTAATTATTTTAACACTGAATATAGCCTATCTCCTGTAGCGATTGCGCACGGTATCGTGTAAAGCACCGTGCAATGCACAGCCAGTCCCCAGCATTAGACATACAGCACCCACCTTCTGTGTCAGCAGAGCGCGCACTACTTGGTTCGCGACATCGTCCAGGCACCGTTCGTACTGCCGCCTCTGCAGTTCAGCATCCCTCGTCAGATTACAGTTCTCTGTCTCCAGGTCGCGCAGCCTGTCCAGCAGTGTGTTCTGCACTTCGCCAGCACCCTGTAACAATCAGCAGGTTCTGCACCTTCCCTCTGGAACCCAGAGAGCTCAGGCAACGCAACCTAAAACAGGCCACTCCTTGTGGCAGCAATTAACACAGATTCTTCTTTTAACCCATCACACCATTTGCATCATCGCCAAGTTTCAAGAACAGACGGCAAGATATTATTTCCACAGTGTTATATAGCGTTTATTTTATTTACTTGTAATGTATATGACGAGGCTGTCAATAACGCAGACTATATGGTGCCTCATGATGGGATACCAGAAAATGGATAACTGAAAAGAATGTCAATCGAAGCGGTCGTTGCCTACTTGAAGGTAACAGCCCGGCAGTTTACTGGAGGGATCAAGAAAAACCACGAAGAATCTCAGGCAGGATAGTCGACGTGCCGGTCGAACCTCAAGAGTACAAATCGAACGCACGTGCTCGAAATCGTATGTCGCGATTCAGACACATTATTCGGCCACCACGATCTCCCGACTTCTTTTAGCGGTATTTTATAATGAGTGACGTACACTTCCCACGTGTATTATTGATACATACAGACGAAACAGCAGGGAAACCGCGACAGCTGCTCTAGATAGTAAAGATGGGGCGCTTACGGACTTCAAAATTGAATAACGAGACGGATGCAAGCGTCATATGAGGCTTGACATTTACACGGTCGTGGAGGACCACAACGCGGTCTTCTAAGTTAGGACATCCTGTAGCATGGTCGGTGGTAGGGCGTAACCTGGATGACCACAATATGAACAGACTTCACAGGGGCTGCTTAAGTTGTTTGGTCAATAAATATACTGACATTACATACGGTCAGCACGCCTGGGCTTTGTTAATCCACGGGAAGTGTTCACACATCCACAAGAGCCTAAAGATACAAAACCTGACAGTTAAACAGAACTCACCGTGTGTTTTCATGAGAGGGCCCTAACACGACATTGACACATTTATCCAAAGGAAACTGAGGACGCACAGCAAGACGTATCAGTAGGCTACATGGACAGAGAATACAGTTGATGAAATCGAGCAAGCTGACTGAAGTTGTAACGCTTTTGCTTTGCATTCAGGAGATACACAGCTCGAATCAAGGCTGGGTCACCGGTTATCCTGTGGTTTATGGTGGTTTTCCTCCGTCACTCCAGGCTAATACCTAGATTGTGCCATACATGAGGCCACGGCTGCTTGTTTCCGCATCCTGTCCAATTCATTACTCACTGTCATCAAATTATTCGGCGTCATTAAACCACACGTAAATCCACACTCGAACGTGGGCGCGAACTGCAAAGCATGCAACCCAGCAGGACAGACAACATGCTCACAACGATAACGCAGTCTACTCGCGTAACTCTTGCTACTCTAGATGGCGAGGACGCAGTAAAAGTTTGCGAAAAGCTTGACTGGGGAGAATGTAGTTCACTTCTAGGTCTCGACACTAGATGAAGTCAAATGGCCACTTCACTCTCCGACCGCTTTCCTCAAGAGCAATGAGTGCCTGGTTACTATGTATAGCTCAGTAGTGGCCTGTCCCGGCGGGAAATCAAACGCCGGCAATCAACCGACTGCGCAATCCAATCTCCGTTAGTTACTTCTTTAACATAGTGACACCTACGTAAAGCGGAAACCTGCTTTTGTCTGACAGTTTATCTGCTCTCGGGAAAATGGAATCGAGGAGCGATAATGACTTTCAGTGAAAAGACATTGATTAACGCACAAAAGGAAAATAACAACATGAATTTAACAGCACGAGGTAAACTTGAATATTACTGTTTTATACGCCCGTAACTGTTTCCCTTGGGATTTATGTTAGAAAGCGGATTCCTGTTATGGAAGAGAAAATGGCTGAATAAACCCGCCAAATATCATGTTCAAGAATAATTTAAAGTACTGGGAATAATAAAGACAGGCAGAGGGGAAGAAAGAAATGTATGCGTATTGCTCAGTGATACTGCATTCACACACGTGGGATGACTTCTGCGTCATAAGTCCGAATGAGATATTTATTTCACCTAGACGTAAATATCTCTATTAAATGGAAACCTGTCTAAAGCGGACAATATCGCAGGACTCTGGAAATACGTTACCAACAGGACTGTCGAGTTGGTAAAATAAAAAGAGAGTTGTACAGAGGCTGTGCTAGACGCATTACGGGCGGCAACAAATCATATTAAGGTCGTATTTTCTGAATCCCGACGCCAAGCTGTTAAAAGCAACGGCACTAAGTAACTAAACCATCACGTTATCAACAAAAAACATGTTTTTTGAAGAAGAAGGGCGTTCAAGAATTTACTTATACAATTCCAGCTGATTGGATCCACGACTAAATACTGCAGAATTTCTGAGTTTACTGTGTGTATCACATCAACACCCGGGCAGTGGAATTACCTATATTCAGTAAACAATGCCGGATGATTTGTGACTGCTTCATACTTAGGCGTTTCATAAAGTGAAAACACTTATGTTCCCACCTGTCTGCGTTACGACGCTCAATTCAGGCACTTCTCATGATGGACATGTCGCCGTGTCTTCAGGTTATAAGGCTGCTTAGACCCTGACGATGGAAGCAGCGAACTCCTAAACGTCGGTATATGTGTATCAATCGATATGGTGTAACATCTCAGAAGACTTGAATCTTCATCAACAACTCTGTGAGAACCTCATACCTTGCAATTATTACAATGTTCGTAATAAAAATACGGCACTACCAAGGAATAAGTGGGAACAGAAACACAATACAGTCCTGTTATAAGGCGGCGTTTGAATTCTTATGAGACCTCGCGTTACAGAAAATCGCGTAACAAACATAGGCCGGATCAGAGAAAACTTGGCCTGTCATCCGACCCTGTACCTTCACACCAGCCGATGAGACCGTGTAATAGCCAACACGCGTATGCCAACGTTCACGATGTATAAACAGCGTTCACCTATTGATCAATCGCTTTACACCCAATTCGCGTTAACGAAACACGCGCAATAGCAGAACTGACTGTATTAAAGACGAGAAGTAAAGAAACAGGCCAGACTGAAATACTGTAACGCGGTAGCTATTCCCACAAGTTTATGTATAAGTGAGACATGGGTTAGGAAGAACAGATATATTAGTAAAAGCTAATCAGAAGAAATTACATTTTTCGAACCTGCTGAAGGATGTTCTACATTAGATAAAACTGAAAAGGAAGGCACTCAGAAGGCGTAAGATAATCATTCAGTACGAAAAATAACAGACAATTACAGAAAGAAATGGTTAATGAACAAGAAGGGGATACACAAGGACAAGTACCCAAAATTTGCATTTATTTACAGATGAGAGACTCTTCATAATACGCCTGAGAAGTCGAAACAAGCTTAAGTTTAATCCACGGACAACAGAAAAGAAGCAATGAGGACAGGGAGTAACTCACCGCAGCCTCGAGGACGCAGATCTGTTTCCTGAGGGCCTCGTTCTCCTGCCCCAGTTTGGTGATGCTGTTTTGGAACTGGTGGATGCGAGTCTGCAACAAGAACCACAGCATCTCGATATAAAGCCATCCTCACCAACAGTCGTGCGAACCTATAGGCACTATGATTTATACACGATGGCGTTTGGTGGAGAGACACAGCTACAAAAAGCACTAATTACCAACAAATGCACAAAGAGTTTTTTCATCAATTGTAACACACTCCTACATGTTTCGACCCTGCTGGGTCATCTTCAGGGAGAACTTTCTTTTTATCGTTACACTAAGGTTGCACTTTATAGTTGAGTGAGAATGTGCTGTTGACTGTGTATTGGAGGCGTGAACTCTCTGCGGCCGCAGGCCGGGACCGCACAGAGTTCACGCAGAGAGAACAGCACATTCTCACTCAACTATAAAGTGCACCCTTAGTGTAACGATAACAAGAAAGCTCTCCCTGAAGATGACCCAGCAGGGTCGAAACATGTAGGAGTGTGTTACGATTGATGATAAAACTCTCTTTGTGCATTTGTTGGTGATTAGTGCTTTTTGTATAATATAGTGCACGGACATGGAACACATTAAACACAGCTACCAGTTTGCGATATCACTAAACCTACTTGAACTCTGAAGCACTGTAATGCTAACCATCAGCAGAGAATTATACCGATTTGGCAGAACCGTTCGTAAGGTCATCGTGGCCATTTGAAGTTCTGTGGTTAGTATATGTACCACCATGTTTAACACTCAAAAACGTTGCACTTTTCCCACAGAGTGTATTTACGCTACGTATGATTCCTGTAATTAACAATTATTATTTGCCTAAACAGCATTAACCGGTCCCTCTTTATAATGGTGCCGTGTGTGTTCACTGTAAAGTGGAAACTGTGCTGTTGTATGTACGAATAATTTGGTTAACTTTAGTCCTTGAGGTGTTAAATATAAAATAATTGGCTTGCATTTAGGAAGTGTGACACGGTTGGGCTTTGTTCTTCAATTTTTAAAGACAAAGCAGGTCACTGAAAGAACGCAAGAAAATTGTAAATCGCGAAAGGAAGCACGAGTAAACGGAAGATTAAGCCTTACTGGTTTACTCTATGTCAACGTCGCAAGTCTGGGTACCGCGTGGCAAACAGCCACCCGCCATCTTGTTTGAATCCTTGAACAGAGAAGACAAACTATAAGACACAATTAGGCCTGCACGGAGCTAAACGCTATTGTTTGTACTCTTCTCGCATTCTATTATTAGGGTCTAGGGCGATGACATGGAGCAAAAGGGGCACATAACTGGAGAAAATGACATAAAGGGCTTCAAAATTTTTGATCTTCGTCTAATATTATTAGGAGCCGACCCCAGTGGCCGCGCGGTCTAAGGTGTGAGTCTGTGGCCGCTCGCTTGCTAAGATTGCGGGTTCGAATCCCGCCGGGGGCATGGATGTCTGTCTCCTGTGAGTGTTGGGTGTTGTCACGTAGAGATCTCTGCGATGGGCCGATCCCTTGTCCAGAGGAGTTCTACCGAGTGTGTGTGTGTGTGTGTGTGTGTGTGTGTAACTGTGACCTCTAACCTAAGCAATGAGGAGTCCTGGACCCACCAGAGCTGTCGAGCCACGGAATAAAAAATATTATTAGGACAATGAAGTCAAGAACGATGAGATGGCAGGACACGCAGCACGCATGGAGAAACAGGAATGCGCGCGCGCACGCACATGCACACACACAAATTGTTCACGAAAATGTAATGGAAAAATACCAGCTACTTGAGAGACTTGGCCGCAGATAAGTGGATAACACTAAAGCAGATGTTAGGAACAGGGTTAGGAAAATATGAACTGGATTGAACTGGCTCAGGTTAGGGTTTAGTGGTGACTTTTTGAAGCCCTTACACGAATGTTCGGGTTCCATAAATTTAGGGGAATTTACTGATAATGAGCACAGCACACGCAAGTTATTCAGGCAGCCGAATGGAGGGGAAGAGGAAGGGGGGTTGTAACGGAAGGTGGGTGTATACGGGTCGGGTAGGAAAACAATGCTTCGCCCCGATCGTTCGGCCACATGATCATAGCCTGACATACGGCGACACTGGTAAGCAGTGGATAAAATAATAATAATAATAATAATTAATAATTATTATTATTGTTATTGTTAAGTACTCTACGGATTTTCTTAACAGTAGCACGCCTCTCGCGCGACCGGCCGGCAACTAAGAGACAACTTGCGCGGACATAACGCATACTTCACAACTGTTCACTAATGACTCCGTACCACGCAGTTAAGTTATGGTATGAACCAAAGGCGCATGCTCTGTGGAACACAAAAGAGTTCCGAAGGACTAACCTGTACACATGGCGAAACAACATTTTAATTCCTGCTGACACTTCTTCACGCCACACGCATCAAGTGTAAGAGAAGGACGCTGAAAGTAGCTACTCGGAGATTCGCACATCTATGCTGATAAAAATGCCCCTGTTAATTGGTCTACAGATTCCAACGTGTCAGAGAAGAGTATCGCTTCCGTCTTCAGAGTAATTCAAGAAGAGCAGACAAACTTTAAGATGGAGTCAGTATGAAATTCTAAAACGTTTGTACCGTACTAGTCTACAGTGCAACATATCCCCGAAGACAACAATCTTCAGTCTGAAGACATTATGTACGTCAGAAAGCGATCACTTACCTTATAGCGTTAAGAATGTGCTCGTAATGGGACGAACGGATAAACGGGGTCTGGTTTTGTTCCGAAAGCCATATATAAAAATGTTCGGAACAATAAAAATGAAGTTTAACATGTTTAGAGCGTGTGCTGCATTAGCTGCACATCGTGATTTATTGCATTAACTCGTCCTGTGCACAGGGAACACCGTCTCCTAGTCTGTTACGGACGGATGTTATTTCGAAGGGCGGGACAGGAAAACAAGCGGTAAAAGCAAAACACGAGTTAGGAGCACTTATGTAAAATTATCCCAGTACACGCCATAAAGGTGTATGGAGTGATGAAGGTATAGATCAACTCATTCTTCACCTCGACACTAGATGGGGTTGAGCGGTCAGGTTCACGAGCCGGCCGCTTTGCCCCGAAGAAAGGGCCCCCCGGCACTCAATGAGTAGACGGCTGGGTGCACCCCAGAGCCGTCTGGACGCTTTGGAAAAAAAATAAGAAAAATCAGCCTTGCCCCTACCGCCAATTGAACTATTACTTTTCCGTTGTCAAAATCACAGACCACAGAGGTTCAACGTGCTCAAACATGTGAAAACCGATACCGCGTGAGAAAGACGTTAGCATACACAGACACCATACACACACATACGTACACACATAGTCACAGGTCTCATATTGTAAGCATACACAGACACCATGCACACACACGTAAATACACACATAGTCAAAGGCCGTCTCATGTTGTTAACATACAGACACCATGCACACATACATACATACACACATAGTCACAGGCCGTCTCATGTTGTTAGCATACACAGACACTATACACACATACATACACAGTCACAGACAGTCTCATGTTGTTAGCATACACAGACACCATACACACATACATACATAGTCACAGACCGTCTCATGTTGTTAGCATACACAGACACCATACACACACATACATAGTCACAGACCGTCTCATGTTGTTAGCATACACAGACACCATACACACACATAAACACACACATAGTCACAGACCGTCTCATGGTGTAAGCCTTACAGTCACTAATTTGGAAGTCCTGTTAGCCTCACAACACACAGCTGGGTAGAATATCTTCCACTAAGAGAAATAATTAACAAAAGGCTACACAATTACGTCGGTAAAGAATGTTCACCCAAGCACTAATGTATACTATGTTAATATAGGCCGTGACTTTTAAATACAGTATAAAACTAGGAACAGAGGGTACTGGGACATTTAACCTTTGAGCGCCCAACGTTTACATATGTCAATGCACGTAAGCACCCGAACCTTATAAATTAATTTGATATATTTCAACAACAAGGAAATTTGATCTATTTCTAAAACATGCTTCATGATCTCTTCTTTATTTTCCACAGAATTCCGTTTATGTCATACTTTTAACTTTTTCTGTTCAAATAATACTTATGTTTTTCATAAAGCGCGCGCTAAAATTTAAATACCAACCAGCTCGCTTAGAGGTTAAGCCTACAAATATGAGCTAATGACGTCTGGAATACTTTGTATCGAAAATTCGTATGGAGAGGTACGAAATAAATACGCAAATTCGAAATTTACTGGCCAGTACGTCTCTTAAACAAACTGAACATTTGATCATAACAAGCCACAAAGTTGTATTTTGTTGGGGAATATTTTGTGAAAGAGTAAAGTTCAAACCCTCACACACAAAAGCCACGAAATTTCTTGCTTTGGTGGGAGCAAAATCATCGTCACGAAGTGTGGTGTTTGTACGAGCCAAATATAAACAGACAGGCACTCCACCGTGTGCACAGTAACGGTTCTACGTAAGTAAGACACACTGATTGCCGTAACACGCATTTCCACAATCACTCTCTATGCAGTACACAAGGCTGTGATCTCTCGGCTCCCCTATACATATAACTTTGAGACACGGGGCTAGGAGATGTGTGTTACTGCTAAATACTCTGAAAAGGGAGGGGGAGGTAAAAAAAAGGAAAAGGGAGAAACACCCCCTAACGTCACTTCCGTGATACGGGGATCAATAAGGGTAGTTCATGTGAGAGGGTACAACTACACGGGGGTGGATACTTGCTAATCTTCACTTTTGTACCCCGTCCTCCCACCATCTCCCACGCACAATTCATCCTCCCCCCACCCGTCACGTCACCAGCACTCGTCTTGCTAGCAAATTAAAAATAAAAGGAAGCGAGTGCATACTCTTATTACCCGACTAGCTACCTTAGCCTGCACACCCACAGGAATAGTGTACACGGGGTTTAGGGCTTCTCTCCCCTTATTTGTACGCAACCACACTAACACAGCAGTTGTGCAGTGTTGCCATCCACTGAGCCGGACGCTGCTGAGGCGTGTTGCTGTTACGTGCAGCACTGTCCTAACAACAGGCAAATTTTCGATTCTTGGTTTCAAGGGATTCGATCCCAGCAGGATGGTAGTGCAAAGCTCTGTTTAATTGTCTGATGTGAGACTGCACACAAGTCGGTTGTTTCAAATCGAGGGCAGTTCTTCAAAAATCAGTGAACAACGTAGACCCACAAATCATTTTGCTGTGTACAAATGAATACACGTGAATTCCTATTTCACAGCCATTATAACTACAAACATCAAGTTATCTTCATTAATTGATATGAACCGCGACTACATGCTTCGACTCAAATTAGTGACTGTCAAGTCAATTCCAGACATTTGTAATTTCAAATACACTGAATATGAAGCACGTAAGCATTTACGATGCTTAAATACTTTACATTTAGAGACATAGCTCTACCTTAAACTCGGCGCTAAAAAGGAGTGGGTGGTTAACGCCACGGCCCGGCCGCTTTACCCCGTGAAAGAGATCTGGTACCCATTGTAAAGGGTGGGTGGGCCCCACGGCCGGTCTGGACGAGCACGTAAAATCTCGCCCCCAGCGGGGTTCGTTCCCCGGACCGTCAAGCCCACACGAGTTACAATGTGCAGGATATGTATGGATGTTGAGATGCAGAAAGCAAATCACAACGGAAGAACCAGCGATCAAATCGCTACTGTGTAGTTAGATAACAACAGAACTACTGTAGGTTTAGCCACTGTCTCGGTGACAAACGTATGTATGTAAGCACTGACCACCCCTAT
This sequence comes from Coptotermes formosanus, assembly GCA_013340265.1. NCBI lineage: Eukaryota > Metazoa > Arthropoda > Insecta > Blattodea > Rhinotermitidae > Coptotermes > Coptotermes formosanus. The sequence continues at coordinate 5,001,018 of BLKM01003281.1, read as the reverse complement.
GTCCTCTGGTATGACTAAGACTCTGAAGTCTGAATACGTCTAAGGAACGTCAGATTATAAAATCTGCGAAGTGGTAAAACATTCAAGTCGCTGTCTCGAAGACTTTCCTTCTGTTGTCATCAGGTTTTCTAAGAACATCCGTTTGTTGCTTGTTGACATCACATTTCACACACACAAAAAAAAGACAGCGGTAAAGTAGTTGGCTGCCGCCTTTCAGTGCAGCATGCGCATTGCTACTTCGAAACACCTGAGCTGAACATGGGGGCTGCACGGAGAAATGGCAAACTGGCCTTGCCCTCTCAAACTACAAATAGGTGACTTGCAAAGAAAAGTTACGAAATTAAATGAGTAATTTAATTACGTTAACTGAATAACTAAATCAACTAACTCAGGACATTAATTAGGAGTGAGTACGCTACACACACTCATAATTTGATATTTTCCAACTGACGGAGCATCAGAACTGGCTTCAACACTTCGCGGCGCAACAGAACGTGTATTATAGTGAGGATATGTCCATGTGTGTCTGTGTGTGTGTGCGTGCGCGTATGTGTGTATATGTATGTATGTATGTATGTATGTATGTATGTATGTATGTATGTATGTACGTACGTACGTATGTATGTATGTATGTATGTATGTATGTATGTATGTATGTATGTATGTATGTATGTATGTATGTATGTATGCATGCATGTATGCATGTATGTATGCATCTATGTATGTATGTATGTATGTACGTACGTACGTACGTACGTACGTATGTATGTATGTACGTACGTAGTACGTATGTATGTATGTATGTATGCATGTATGTATGTATGCATGTATGCATGCATGCATGCATGTATGTATGTATGTATGTATGTATGTATGTATGTATGTATGTATGTATGTATGTATGTATGTATGTATGTATGTAATGTATGTATGTATGTATGGTGTGTGTGTATGTATGTATGTATGTATGTATGTATGTACGTATGTATGTATGTATGTATGTATGTATTTGTATGTATGTATGTATGTATTATGTACGCACGCACGCACGTAGTACGTGTGTATTTGTGTAAATAAACTGTGATTCTGTTATCCTTCACATCTCGTTATGATTTTAGCTCATATGGTTCTTTTGAAAAATGAATTATTTTATAGAAAAGATTTAACAGATCAGAAATGTTTTAAAGAGAAGAGAAGGAAATGATAATATAATTGTTAGAGCACTTACATTAACATTAACTACTCTGAAAGCGGGTACATCCTATCTAACGACGTAAAGAAATATTACATCACTATGTTCTGCCGACTTAACTATTAAGAACTGCACCAACACCGTCAGTACAACTTCCTGCCTTTATACATCCCGAATATTCGTTCCTTTTCAACAAGCCTGCCCTGTGATCTCATCTTGTACTTCTAGTCATTTGATAGAAGCAAGATCCCCACAATTGTATTATTATTATTATTATTATTATTATTATTATTATTATTATTATTATTATGTTAGTACTGACGAGATGCCCCAGGGTAGTCGAATGCGTGAGATGACTGGCCATGGCCTGAAGTACGGAGTTCAAATTGCCAGGAAGATTTTAGTCTGTACGTTTCTTCGGCACGACGTCCACACCAGCTCTGGGGCCGCACCCCGCCTCCTGGAACGGATGCCGTGAAGAAAGCAAGCCAGTGTACATTTAACCACTCAGCTTCATCTACAGCCAAGACTGCAAGAACCTAGTGTTTTGCGTTTCTTCTTCCAGATGCCTTCCTGACCTGATCCTTAGCACAGGAACAAATTATTATTATTATTATTATTATTATTATGTTGTCTCTTTGTCGCAGGTCATTTCTCCCTGGTACTTCTCTTGAACCAGCGGTGATCACCGCTCAGGTATCAAGTTTCAGACTCCAGTACTTTCCGCATTACGTGTGATGTTCCAAGTATAGCTGCCTTCTGTAGCGAATCTATTGAATGTTTTCCTTGTATAGCTTCTAAATTTTTCCTTAAACCTCTTGTTACCATTCCGGTGGCCCCAGTTACCACAGGTATAATCATACATTTCCATGTTCCACATTCGTTGCATCTCTATACATAAACTCTTGTATTTTAGTTTCTTTTCTGCTTCCTTTTGTGTGACATTTCTGTCCGCTGGTATTGTCACGTCTATCAGCATGCATGTTTTCTCTTTCTTGTTTCTAATTATTATATCTGGCTTATCTGCTGTAACTTCTCTGTCTGTATGTACCCCTCTTACTACTACTACTACTACTACTACTAGCCGGGATAGCGTCATCGGTAACGACTACGCTACGGGCCGGACGGCCAAAGATGTGTGGACCTACTTCCAAATATTCAGACCGTCTTTGAAGCCCACCTAACGGCCTATTCAGTCGGTACCGGCACTCTGTCCCTTGGTGTAAAGCACCTAGCTTTGAGACTGAGTGGAACTGTTGTTCTTCTGATCCTTCATATCCTCGGATGGCATGCACGGGACAAATCAATAATAATAATAATAATAATAATAATTACGCCCTAACTTTCATTTCTGGGGGACAAACACACGGGGTGGTTGGCCAGGCCACACACTACTCGTAACTATACAGTCAACCTTGGTTGTAACGGATCCCGAGGGGAGTCCTAAAACGATCCGTTATAACCGAGGCCGGTATAACATAAGCTGACTGTAATTCACGTTGACATTTTGTTCTTATCGTCATCGCCAACATAATCACCGTCATTATCACCACTCAACGTATCCTGCACAGTGGTGTAACGGTAGTGTTTTAGACTTGTATTCAGATGCTTGTCGCTTCAAATCTAAGCCAAAAAAAGCCGGCTAATGTGAAGCAGGTTTTGTGCATTTCCTCAGCTGCTGGGCGTATCTCGAGTAGGCCACGGCCGTTTCATACCAAGCCCTTTCCAGTTCATCATTCTCTAACATTCCAACCATCCACGCCATGCAGTCTACGGATGATAGCAAAATAAGTCAGCAGAATCATGTAATTCATCGCTACGTGTATTACTGCCACAATACCAAACACTGTCTTCAACAGTTTAACTTATAATTTATCTGGATAAACAGAAGCCAGACTTCGTTACTAGCAAAATTAATGCGTGAACTTACAACACAATTCTTCTCGTAATCACTCGTTCAACTGCACAGGTTATGTGACACCGAACTATGATCTATTAAGGCATTACCGCGCCGTTTCAAGGCGCAGTCCTGGCCCGTCACAGATGGTGTGGGCAGAAACACGACAAAACCTTCCGTCAGCTATCTGCGTCAGTCTAGAGAGGCAGTAGGCTCTTTGCACTGCTAAGTAATGGGATGAAGGATGGAGCATCCGGTCGAGTTACCAATCAGAAACGCAACTTAAGAAAACAGGGAACTTCTAACAATTTTTTCAACAGTAATTACAACCCAGTTGAGTCCTTCCTACATGTATTACAAGTCATTTCCGGCTTGTCCTTTAAAGTAACCACTTCACCATTATCTAAATCAAGTATGCCACATTATAAAGCATTACGTTTAACGATCGCGACCCCATGGAAGTAAAGGGATCATACCGCCCCCCCCCCCCCTGCCAAGGGTATCTGCGCAGTGGTTCGCTCCACTTTGAAGCCAGACCACATTAAAAAGTAAAGCAAGAAAAGTAATGCAGCGATGTTCATGCTCTAACAGTCATTGTTTCATTCTGATTTGGCAACGTCGCTGGTTGTTTGCAGGGATTCCCCATTAGGAGGACAGAGAGTTCGCATCGATTATTACCACTTAGAGGAAGGGGTGTGGTAGAAGGGTTTGTAATAGTATGGGGTGGTTAGGGATTGTTAGGGTGCCCTTTAACTCTGGTCATAAGCGCTATTCCGTGCAGGCATTATAACCAATCTTTCTGCATAACCTCCCAACCCTATTTCACACGATCCATCGCGTCTCGAATGATGCGTCTCTCAATTCCCATAGATGCACCGCGCTGCGGAATATCCCTCCGCTCGCGAAGTATGCCTTGTCCCTGTTTACAGGACCCTTTTCACACGATTTAAAAGAGTGAGTTGAAAGTAGCACCAATGTTTACGCATGTAAATTTTGTAAAAATGGTGTCGTGACAGTTGTTACATTAATGACAGTAGTTTTATTTCAGCTGAACTGATGCACCCGTTGATGAACCTCAGTGAATACTGCAATATCGCCAGGTCCAACGAAAACTCTCGTATGTAAAGACTCAGAACGAATTTCGGTAAGTGTCCCTAGAAGAGTAGTGAGAGAGACGACCGTTCTATTAGCCTGTGTGTGTGTGTGTGTGTGTGTGTGTGTGTGTGTGTGTGAAAAGGCGTACGAACAAATGCGAATCGATAATTACGCACATCACGTATGTGGTTAGTCTTGGTAATCTTTGTGACGCTTCAAGCAGCCCACAGCATACAACATCGATAGGCACGGTCATTAGTGAACAATGAATTGGGAAGCATATGGACTGAAGCAGTCAGGGCCTAATTTGAGACACCCTACCCTTACCTGAAGGCGCCCCAAGAAAAACACAATAAATCTGTCAGGATATCCGGTCTCTGTGCCCAGATTAGACACTGAAACTCCTTAATGCAAAACCGCAGCACTAACCACTTGACCGCGACGTTCAGTCACGTGAGGTTACACGTGATTCGTCACAAACGGGTCATAATAACTAAAAGTGGGGAACTGAAAAGACAGGTAATTGTGAAGTTCACTTGCGTGTATGTATTCTCAACAAATACAACCTTACAAGGCAGTGAACGCTATGATCTTACAGGATGTGGGGCCAAGTAGTTTGGTAGATGGTATCAACGTTTCGGAGGAACCTACAACCCTATACAAGGTACATCCCAGACAATTGCTAAATACCACAGCAACTGGGCATAACAGGACAAGAAACTCGCTGTCAGGGTCTTCAGGCGTCAAATGCAGCGCGGCTTTATCGGGAGTGAGTCGTAACTACAGACGCAGGAGACACGTATTATGCTGAGGCAATTCGAACGTACGTACTGTTACCGTTAACTCAGGAACTTGGTGTCATGTAGAACCATTAAAAGGTCTGTCTGGGTTTCATACACCACCACCACCACCACCACCGCCGCCGCCGCCGCCGCCGCCACCACCACCACCGCCGCCGCCGCCGCCACCACCACCACCACCACCACCTCCACCACCACCGCTGAAATGCGGTGGTAGGACAAAGAAAACTGTTTGCCAGAGATACATAAATCTCCACTGATGTGAGGATAATTGTTATGAAATAAAATCTCTGGTATTATACCCACTCCGTTCCACAGCGAAACGTGACGGAGAAGTACCGAACAGCACCTTCGCACACAACACAGGGGTGTTCAAAAATAGTTCCCGAGCAGAAACGCCAGACGTAAACCTCAGCACTCCAGAGATTCAACCAACACCCACACAAAGAATAGAAACTCTTCTTGAAAACGTTCTTAGGTCTTCATATTCGTTAACTGCAGACACAACAATACTACTGATGCAAATAAAAAGAAAACAACAGTCTTAATCAGCAAACAAACTTCTTGAATGAGAACAGCTCTCTGTCGGACCGACCTGCGTAACTGCTCCCTTATTCTTTAATAAGAGGGCAGAACAGATACAGGCCCTGAAATACCGTGCTCTCTTTTGAATGGCAGGTAACAGAAAAAGTCCATAACTTAAAGAGTCCTATCCGAACGGAGCAGTCTTCTTCCAAGCGTGCTACATGCCCTACCGATAGTATCCTTCCTGATATCACAGAAAAAATATTTGGCAAAAAGTGCAAATAATGAAGTTTATCAATATGTAATGTCCTCCATCCTTCTGTTAGTTCTTGTCGTCAGTCAAAATATTTATTCAAAGCTTGCGGTGTTTCCTCAGAGCAAGATATCAAGTGACACACCCACACAAACAAAAGATAAACGTATAGTTTTGTGTATTCTAATTTCAGGCTTTTTAAGTAGCGGGCTTAAGGGCAAACGATCCGGAAACTAATGGTAGCAGGCAGTTTCCCTGATTCAACTTGCTGTTAATTTGTTCGTGAATGTGGCTGTAATTCCTCACTGCTGTTCTGAATTAGTAACATAAGGCATATTTTATGTTATTCATATCGTACATATTTATTGTGTACAAATTCATATCAACTAATGCACTGTTATTATTCAGTATTTTCTTTTGTTACAATACCTTGTTCCAACATGTTTCTACCCCTATTTGTATACCTGGGGATGATCCCAGTAGGGATCGAAACATGTTGGGACAAAGTATTGTAACGTTAGAAAATAATGAATAATAACAGTGCATTGGCATGAATTTGTACTTAATAAGGCACATTTTTTCGCAGGTTTCATTAAATATACACTATATCTAAAGAGTTCAATTCTAATAAGACCTATATCGTATGTCACACACACAAATTTTATATGAAACCCCGTTTTGAGAAAAGTGATAGAAGTTAGAATTTACCGTCATGTAAAGCAGGACTCATAGGAACCAAAAGAAAAGAAGCCTAATAACATTCACTGCATATCCCCAGAACCAAACGCCGTGAAAATCTCTTCGGAAATTAAAAACACGAAGAATCTGAGACGACCTCCACTTGCTTTATTCAGTTCATGCACGGAATGCCAACAAACGTAGTGGGTTGGCCCTAGCATGCCTGGTGTATGCGCCTTGGTTTAGACTATCCGCTGAACAGAGAAGTTGGAGAAGTTGCCGCATTTCAGGCTGTATCGTTTTGATGAGTCTAATATTGTTACTCACAGACCCGCATACGTACACTGTGCACCTTACTGAGCGCTGAAGTGTGGTAAGGCTTGTTCTGCCATCCTACTTTTCTTTAGACAAAATAAGAATTGCCGGGAATGACTAATGTCTCCCGAACGCACCCGTCTCTATGCAAAGACGCGGTAGCCTACTCATTTGTGACTGACAACATACCTTGGCGAGCTGTGTGCATAATTTTTACTACGTAAAGTTTTCAAACATACGCTCAATATCTCGATCAATCACAGTGTTTGTAATTTATGAAACAAAAGGGAAGATTTCGCATACATTTCAAACACGAATTTCTTATGTATTTCTTTACTAAAATCAAACGTCGCCATGTGGGGACGAGCAATCACTATTCGTACTGGCAGGTTTCAAGTTCGATTCCCAGCTCGCAATTCAGTTACCCTCAGTACCTCCAGGCCAATGGTGGGATACTACCGCAGTAGTCCACGACCGCCTCTTCCCAAGTTCCCCAATTTATGATTCACTATCATTCTCTTATTTCACGATACGTAAAATATGGCGTTGGTGAGTCACAGTGAGCCTTAATACGGAACTTGCTTCAGGTCACCTTTCTGGCGCCTACAATTTGGAGGTAGCTCCTAGATTTTTTGGAAATTTGCGTGGAAACCTGGTTTAGACACATAAATAAGCCCCTTTTACCTATATTATTTCGTGTCTCACTTTGGACAACACTGATTTACACGTAGATTTGTATGCAGTAGGAGCTGCAACCTCAGTAGCTATTAAAAATGTAATTTCCTTTCCTTCATGGGAAACTGAGATCAGAAACTTAAGCTTTATTGAATATGAAGTTTCTCCCCTCGTTATCCTCAAACGAATAAGCTTATACATCAGCAGACACACACAACTTTTCATCTCGTGATATGTAACTAAGGTCGTTAAAACACACCACTGCTATTCGATGCTCTTACATGAGACCGATTTCGACAATTACATTACCATCCATCAATCCATCTGTCCATTTTGCCTACCACTTGAGAGTCCTGGGCGTATATGGGGTGACATGTGTTAGAGAAACAGGCTGTGGGAATGTGATATGGATAAAACTGTCTGAAGACTCTTGATAACGCGGTACCAAACCTTCACGTTCCACAAAAGGCGGAGAGTTGGTTGAAAAGGAGAGTTAGTGGCATTGAATTAATTCGTTAAAAGAAGTAAGGATCATCAGCACGGCACTGTAGAAACACGATTTCATTGATCTTATCGTACCTTATGTATCACTATTAAATGTGAAGAAATGAATTTGAATTTAAATTGTCACGGCACACAGGTTGAGAAACACTGCCTCAAACAGTGAACAGGTTCAACATAACGCCAGGCTGAACCAAAGAAATCACAATTAGATATCTTAATTACGCCACCTATGTATCGCAGAAACAATTCACATCTACACTACAAAGACAAAGCACGTCTCCAGAGAACAGTCACCACCTCATTTCCTGCCTGATGGAAGAAGAGTTTGACAAGTTAATTATTTTTCTGCACGGACGCGTACAGTAAGAAAGGGCCCTCTGCCGCTTCACGCTGTACCCTACAGGACTAAGCTCCGAACTAGCTGTCTGAGGCTCAGAGTAATTGATAAACTAATTAGAGCTTCAATGTTCTCGTATAATGCCTTCAAGACAAGCGCTACCACAGCGCGGCGATCTGGTTACTCGCTTATACAAAGCGATATTCTCTGAACCCTTAATACGGTGGGTTAGTCCTCATACTTGGGGAGGGGGGGAGGTAAATTATGGGCTGCCGAAAGGAATTACAAACGACCCTTGAGCAGACGCTAATCTCCTTGAGCCCCCTACTTTCCCCCCCCCCCCCCCCCAAACACTAACATCACTTTATCCTTCCAGTTTTGGGAACAGCAGTCCGCAATGAGTGTGAGGTAATTTATAAATATAGGGCAACAGAGGGGAATTAATTCTGTTTAAGGACCAACCGAAAGGTGTAACAAACAGTAACTATTTCAGGGATAAGAGTAACTCCACACATTACGCATCTTGTATTCATCTCCTGTCTTGTTGACATTTTCAGCAGCAGAGTTACTTTACTGTATTGTTACTTTCATCGGTAACTTACGCATTCAGTATGAAGGGTGCTTTAAATGGTTGGCTTAATGTATCAATAGGCGGCAGCACTGTCACATACACACACGCCACATAGGGAAAGCACTACTCTCAAACCGATGCAGCACTAGCGTAGCATTTCAACTGTTAACTCGAGTTCCGATAATTCAAACTAAAGGAAACGGAAATAATTTATTTGCATAAATCAATTCACGCAATAAGTTGAATTGACAACATTTTACAAATAACTTAATTTTCGCAAGTGATTACTTTTCAATCACATTAATGAAAGAATCTACAGAAGTCGCTTTTAAACTACGTATCACTGGTAAACAGTATAACACAGACGTAATACAGGCTGGGGCAGCGTTCATTCATGATTCTGACTCACATAGTGCTCGGACAGCCCCGGCGACAACATGAAAAAAAAAAGGCTGCTACAGGTTCAGCTAGAGACGCCATTTAATAAAAGCACGGCTCTGAGGTCGCCTGTCTACCGTGCATTCGCCCTAGGGACTTTTCCGAAAATAACGGCGTTTATAGCGACATTTATTGGCCAGCCCGTTCGCCCGAACTGTCGGCCTGCGATTTCTTTTTATGGGGCTATTTGAAAAGAAGAGTGTTTGAGACACGTTCGGTAGATTTACACAATTTCAGAGTAAGAATTTCTGAAGAGAGAAATGCCGTATCACCTGTCAGATCCGCGTAACAGACATCAGCGCATCAATATTGATGGACGATATCTGACGGGTGTTGTTTTTAAGAGTAACTGCGTTGCGATGTTCGTCAGTAATGGCAAACACGTCTTCCAATTCACACTACTTTGAATACATCTTAAAAAACTACGGTCAACTAGCGTATTTTTAACAATGCTGAATGAACGCTGCCCCACGATGTACGTTGACGACTGCACAAAATGCCAATTTTATATCACGGGTAAGAATAATTTTTTCTCTCGTGGGCCGATGTGGTTTTATACAGACCGCGAGCCACAGAATCAAGCGGCAAAATTCAGTACTAACGCATGAAAGAAAAAAATTAAGCTGCATTATGTTTGAACATTCAGTTCGTACCGCGCAGTATGAACTCAAGTCTTCATTATACGAAACCAACCAGTTAATGTTACAGAGGGAAACAAAAAATCGCAGTTACTTCTTAGATCAATGCAAAAACACAGAAACACATTGAGTGGGTGGAAGGAACATTTATTAAATGGTACAACTGGTGGTATATATAGTTACCACTGGGCTTTAAAAGATTAAAACACCATCATATGAATAGGTATTTGCCAATTGTTCGCTACATAAAAATTCAGATATGAAAGAAAGCAACGCGAAAATAACATTAACAAAAATTGGATTAGGCACCTCAGGCCATTGGCAGCGCCCTCTAGATGTAGGGGAACGCATTAACCCCCTCACAGCAGCAAAGGCCAAGACTGCAGTACCGACTCAAATACAAGAATATCTTACTGACATTTATGGCTGCCACAGTCTGACACTGTCCGCGACTGTTACCAATGATCCACACACACATGCACACACACAGTCAATCATAGTCCGTTACGTGGATTACTATCAGGCCTTTGGAATAAGGTTCATCCACACGTGATGGCAGCGCATTACCGACCGAGTGCGATGCCACAGCAGTAAATATGCTTCAAATATCTATTGAAACGTCTTAAAAGTATGCAAAAGACCACCGCTCTAACATATTGCATCGTTAGAGCACAACGCTAGCCTTGTACCATGTACCGCGCAAACAGCGTTCAAGTGAATTGCAATGAAAGTCGGCGCAATGCCGTAAACAGTCCCTGCTATCATCCGTACTTAATGCTAGCAAGGCTAAAGATCTTGAAAACTGTGCAAACTTACAGACTTTGTTATACATATCCACCTCTGGTTAACGTGATGACGGCTCACATGAGCCGAAACATGTAGTTATCGACTGACATTACAACAGTCCATTACTAATAAGCTTGGCTGTGCTAAAGGGTACATCATTACACGACCTCACAGTTTACAGCATCATTATACACACACTGAGATGCATATTGATCCAAGTGGCATACCTAAACGTTTATGACCGTGGACAGTCTGCACAGCTCACCTTCAGCTGTCAGTAGGCCTACACTGTATGTACGATCGCATTCTCAGGGGGTTCATAGATTACGTTAATGGTTCCTACCCTTCATTATGTGAGGGGAGCACTTGTTATAAATTAATAAGGCTTGAGGAACGCCCGAGACATGATTTACAGCATCCTACACAACCCCGTCAACGCTGTCTTACCGTGCAAGGTACAGCCCTGTGCAACGCATAACGGGTACACATACACTATACAGGGTGTTTTCTAAGACAACGCAGCCGTGAAGCGACCTTATGCTTCAAGTGTTGGCGCGGGCGCTAGACTCTTCCGTTCAGTCAGCGCCCATAACAGAAAAGTCCTCACTGTACACATCCATAAGAGAAACTTCACTTTTCTTCCTCACACAAATAAGAGTTACACCCAGCATGTTGGACGCAGCAGAACTCTGTACTTTTGTATTCGGAAAGTACCCTGTTTGAAATTCAGGCAACTCAGAAGGAAATACTGACCGAGGTCGCCATTTTTTTCGGCCCTCTCTCCAGGTGAATTATGGGACAGTAGGTTGAAATGGGTCACCCCAGCCTCCTTTCAAATCCGCACCTACAAAATGTTACTTTTAATCTTCCTATTTGACTGAACGTTTTGTGTAACTGCAGCTGGAACAGCGAACTGTATCTTGAGCGTCATCAGATACTGCAAGCCAGTCACCGCGGCAGAATGATTAGCATTCCTACATCATATCCGAGAGGCAACCGGTTCGAAATTTAGACCGGAAACCGAGTAGGCCTATCTGGTCCTCACTTATGTAGTTTTTGAGGTAATCAGTGAATGAAACATCCCCCATCATTTATCAACTGGTAAAGACGTTTCAGCAGTAAACTGTAACCATGGAAACATACTCACAGAAGACGATTTTGTAGCTAAGAAGAATGCAGGGAGGAAAGATTTAATATTGCAAGACACACTAGCCTTCTACAAAAGCAATCCATTCAGCAGCCATTTATTAGTTCACTTTTGTTAAACTGCTGGGTAGGATTGGTAAATGCTTTGTGTGTTCCCGCACTATCCAGTTATTTTATCCAGTGTATTTTGATATTTTGGCCCATTTAAAAGATTTATTATCGCATTTCAAACCCTAGGGGTCTTCTTGACCCTGTCCCCATGGGGTCGATAACTCAGCTCAGGTTTTTCTATACCCCTCTAGACAATTATGGGAAGTCGGTGTGTTTGTGCGTGCGTCGGTCTGCTGTACCACTTACTTGCCAGGCACAGTTTGTTGCCATTTCATGAAGTAATTCAGCGTCACGAGAAAGAAAACGAAAACAGTACAGATTATAATGCAAGTTAACAATGTCTATGACGCCAAATCTTTGAAAATCTGATAGTCGCTAATCTAAACAATAACTTATCCGTATTTGATGGAACTCGGAGATTCATTACCGTTTTATCAACAGGCCGCCACTGGCTCCTGTTCTCAGCCAGATGAATCCTCTACACACCTTGCCATTGACTTGTTTAAGATATGCAATGTCTGAATATCATCCATCAACCCATGTCTAGTCTCCCAAGTGGCATCTCAATTTCAAACTGCGTAGTCAAATTCTGTGTGCGTTTCCCAGCTGAACCTGCTTAGTACTGTCATCTTAATAACACTCGAGGATTAGTTAGGAAAAATTATACGGCTGTACATTATGTACTTTCCCAATAGTCTATTATTTCCTGTTCTTAAACACCCTCCATCCTCTTTTTTTCACTTTGTTCCGTGCATTATCGTGGAAGCAGCCATAATGTCAGTGTGTTTTACCAACTACATGCACATTCACCATACATCCAAACTTTGTTTATTACTCCGATATGTTTCAGCGCTATAGCGCCATCTTCACGGAGTACGCCCTGAAGATGGCGCTACAGCGCTGAAAAATGTCGGAGTACCACATAGATTTTGGATGTATGGTGAATGTGCATGTAGTTGGTAAGACGGATTTTGGATGTATGGTGAATGTGCATGTAGTTGGTAAGACAGGTTTTGGACGTATGGTGAATGTGCATGTAGTTGGTAAGACAGGTTTTGGATGTATGGTGAATGTGCATGTAGTTGGTAAGACAGATTTTGGATGTATGGTGAATGTGCATGTAGTTGGTAAGACAGAGTGACATTATGACTGAAACCTCAATCCTTGTTCTTCCCACAGGGCAAAAGTCTAAGTTTCACACCAACAGGAAACAAGATACAATTCTACGTGGTTTTGTGTATTTTAATGCTTCATTCATTTAAGACTTTTCGTCCTTCCACAGTGGTAATCAGGTTTACTGACAAAGACTAGTCATTACAGATAATGACCGCAGTACAACTGTTAACACATATACAAAAGAAAATTCAATACAAATCTGTCCCGGGGTGATTACAAGTAGAGCGGCTTTCCTGACTGCGAGCAGCGGAACAACAGAGGAATCATTAATAAGGCAGCATGTCTGAGGTGCGACGGACTTTCAAGATAAAAGAGGCTGAGAACCGCTCTTACAATGCGGCATCCACTGAGATTTTGCATGCGAAACTAATCCTTTTTTACTCTCACTTCGGCCAAGTGCCGCATTAGTGGAGAACACTCATCTGGGGACCGATGATGTGAAAATGCAAAAGCTGCACATTCGGTGAAGGATGAAGAAAGGGCTAGGAAGGGCGAAATACGACCCACGACGGCAATTTCTCAGTTTTATACTGAAGCTCGGACTTTACGTTCGTACGTATTGCACTCAGCGCCGTCCGCCTCTACACAGCACTGGCCAACAGTGACGTGAAACACTGGTCCGTTTTACCTGCGAGTCCTGCTTCATTACTACATCTTCCTGACTGTACTATGATGTGCATTCTGTCCCCTTTAACTTTTGGCCGCATGCACTGTTCTGTTATGTTCAAATGCATATTTGACAACAGCGCTATATTCTTGCGTCCACACCCAGGCTTGCCACATCACAAGCTTATGAGGCCATGTATCGTCAGATCCCGGCAGGGCTGTGGTTTCCCGTAGGGATGTGATACTACATAATTTCACAAAACAAACAGACAAGTGCGTGTGAAATAAATACAAGCCCTATGCGTGCCATGAAGGCACATGGGGAACGGAGGTACAGCTACACTCATTCTTAACCTCAGTACTAGATGGAGGTGAGTGGTCAGCCTAACGACCCGGCCGCTTTAATCGCGGGGTACAGTGCACGGTAGGCACTGAATGGGAGGATAGGCTGGCTTCAGGGCCGGTCTGGGCGCTTTAGACATGAGAAAGTAATAAAACTTCTGTCACTTTCACTTTAACTAACCAACTAAATAAATAAATAAATGACGAGCTAGCTAACTAACTAGCTAACGAACAACTAAACTCACAGATCAGAGTCACTCTTGAGAAGCAAATACTTCCTCACTTAGTCAAGATTTCCATGCGTTTGATGAAGCTCGAAGGTTCATCACCGCATTCACCTGTACCTATCCTGATCCAGATGAATCTAGTCCACGCTCTCCCCAACCGTTTAATGGAAGATCAGTGTTAATATTATCCTCCAATCTACGCCTAGGTCTTCCAAATGGTCTCTCCTCTTTCTTAGTATTTCATTCTTAGCACGCCTAACATTTGATATGACACAGTATGGCGTGGTAGATGCCAGATACATAGATTCGTAACGTAATCAGAAAACCACGTACTTTTATCAACTTGTGTATGCATTTAAATAATGTTCCGTGAATGCTAGTAACCTGTAACTGCTTAATAAATTTGTACTTGAATTTCCTGGCGTGGACTCACAATAAACTACTCAGCTACGTATAGATTGTTTATGCCAACACTCAAGACGGCTGAGCGTATCAATGACTTACTGACTTCTTCATTCAACCAAGTCCAGTTAAATTCGCAATAGCTGTTTGTCAATTTGTTCTGCCCTTCTGTGACAGAAAATTCTCCAGTTTTCGTGAAATGTATATAAGATGTCCACATGATTTTCAATTCAGTTGTAAATTCTTTTGTTTTTAGCCACTGATTTCTGCAACATCGACCACTCGCATTGACTCCCTCTTAAAGCAGCCTGTCAAAATATTTACATAAATGACCGTCCCTGAAAGCTGAGAGAACAATAAAGCACACAGCCAACTAAGCACCGAAGCTCATATCACTGGCATAATAAAACCCTGAAACGACGCCCACACTGAAACAATAAAGACTACCGTTTGAAATTAAAATGCGCCTGTAGTTAAATCTGGATAGACCGAAGTACCGTACGGCCTACGGCAAATTTATTTATTTATTTATTTAAATGTGGTTTATTTAACGATGCTGTCAGTAGCGCATAATATACAGCTACTGTCGAATTATAAGATGACTGGTGAATGCGAATTTTAAAGGCCTGGTCGGGGGGGGGGGGGGGCAGGTGATTTCCACCATGGCCTAGTGTAGGGTGCAATTCAGGCATCTGCCTGGAGGGAATGAGGAAACCCACAAAGCAACTGAGTCAGTGTGACTGGTCTCTAGACCGAGATGCGAATCCGGGATCTCCATAACAAAAGGCAGAAGTGCTACCCGCTCGACCGCCGCACTCGCTCGTACTGCGGCTTTAAATTTCCCCAGCCCTGTGGACAGAACCCCGCGTTAAGCTACAGTTCCACCACAGGAATAACGTTGTTCATATCCTATCCTTACTGCACAGTCGACACCAGGCCATAACATATGTAGTGATCGCACAACAGTTTCGTAACGAACCGCGTGACTCCGAAATTTAAAGGACATGAATTCCAGCGGAAATGTCTACAGTCACCCCAGTTAGTCTCCAATTCATTGTCCTCAAGGCAAAATTTGGGGGAAGCCATATTGACCACGTGTCTGAGAGGGGTATCCCCCACATGGCAGTGGTGACTCACCTCGTAAGCGACGGTAAGGCTGGTTTTTTCTTGCTTCAGTTGCTCACTGCGTGCCTTGTACTGCAGCATGGACCGAACTGTCTCCTCCATCCTGGAAACAAACAGGATCGTAAGTTTACTACCGCAATGCCTGTTTGAAATTTCAGCGTAAAGTCTGGAAATACTAAGACATTTCTCTGCCACAAATACATGTAAACTGTCAAAATTCACATTCGCATTTTCAACGGCTCTTCTTCGCCACAGTGTGCCGGCTTTCATAATTCTAGAATTACTGCCAAGCTTCAGGAAAGGAAATTCATGTTGTTCATTCTGGGTGGCTTATATAGTAGCTCATATTGTTACGCAGGGCCAAGTGCTGTGTAAATACAATGTATAATTTTACCACATAATAACAACTGTAATGTACGGTAATGTACACATGCCGTGTGCCAAAAAAAATACTACAGCGGAGCACGAAACCACCAGCAGCAGCAGCAGACGTGCGAAAAAATGAAGCGAACGGTCAGGTGACCAACATAACCTACCTTTGGCAGAAGACACGGACGATGACGCCAACAGAAGCGTCGAAACGCATTTGTCCTCTGTGAAACGGCAATTGTGATAAATGCAGTTGACTCTCTATAAAGACGTTAGGTTCAAGAAAGAAAATACGACATTTTCTCCAGTGAAATCACCCAGCGTGAAAAAAAGAAGACGGACAGACGACGACATGGACGAAATGCCTCGCACCCCCGCCACACACGTCCACATAGTGATGATGCCTGTCATAATAAATACGGCATTAAAACAATAAACACATTCGTTAGTCTTGTTAGAACACGTGCAGTAATTTCATTATTAACATATACAGCGAAGTGGCCCCTGTGCCCTTAGGCACAAGCAGTAAAACGTTACAGCGAGGGCGGCGTATAACAGGGCACATTTTTAGACCTAACCTCGCCTCTTGATTGACTTGGTGAACGTCACTCTCAGCCATTTTAGCGCCAGGGAAAGAAGCTTGCATTCAGGACCGACTTGGCTAGAAAGCTGTGTGCATCCAGTGTCGGTTCGCCCGCTGTAGTTCAGCAAATCCTTGTCACTGTCCCGAATCGAAAACCCGTCAAGCTGCTTCCCTGACTGAGCTATCAGCGATCGCACGTAACCTTAACAGACGCTGGGCGTGCACAATTAAAGCGGAAAACCGGAAGGAACGACATCACTCCCACTCCGAATACCTGCGAGCAGATAAGATATTAAAATTAAATTTCAAGAAACTGGGTGTGAGGGTGTGGGGTGGACTCATCTGGCTCAGTACAGGGCCGAGTGGTGGGATGTTTACAGCACGGAATAAATATTCGATTTATTTTTCTAGAAGAAGAACTTTGCTCCACAGTCATTCCAAGAAACAGGGTTCGAATAATGTGACAACGCAGCAGCAGCAGCAGCAGCTACTACTACTACTACTACTACTACTACTACTACTACTACTGACAATGATAAAACAGGAAGTGTGACAGCGTGGACACTAGTGAGCAGGCTATGGATTGGACAACCGACAAATCGTGTTTTCCGACAGGCTCCAGACCGGCTCTGCGGACCACCTGGCCCCACACTGGATGGGTAATGCAAGGGGTCTTTCCTCAGGGGTAAAGGAGCCGCAGAGTGAAGCTGACTACTCATCTCATGTAGTGCCGAAGTTAAGAATGTGTGGGACTGTACGGCTACTCTTCGCGTGCACAGGGACAACTTTACTTTTCACCACCACCACCACCACCACCACCACCACCACCACCACCGCCGCCGCCGCCGCCGCCGGATCTAAACTTTTGCCCCGTATACCGGCTAGTCTTAGCTCTGAAGTTTTCCTCGGTTCCTCCATACAATACCATTACAGGACCTCAAATAAGGATACGAAGGCTTCGTCCTGCATCCTTTCATCGTTAAACAGACAAGTCAGCATATCTGTCAGCCTCTGAAGTGCTATACCAGTCGGTTGCGCGAGTTGTTACATTACACAGCATAGAGTGCCAGCAAGTTTAGTTTCGAATGCTGACCACAGGACCTGTGTGCCAATATTGCTAGTCTTCCTTACTGCAAGAAGACACGTGTTGACAGTGAAAGATGGTGGTTACCGCCATCTGAATTGCTTGTACAACCAATAAGGCTGTTGTCGGACAATAGGCAATTGATCAGGGCTCCTAAGTGAGAGGGTCGTGGCTGTGGCTGTGGCTGTGAGAGCACACAGCAGGAGCAATAATGAAGACGTCGATCAAACGTTTAGGAATCACTTCTCCAAAGCGTCTACGCCGGGTATGGGGCGCAGCCTCCTATTCAATGGCCTTCGGGGGCTCTATCCCTGGGAGTGAGGGGCGTGAGGCTGACCGTTCACCCCATCTAGAGCTGCAGCTAAGAATGAGTGGAGCTACACCTCTACTGAACCATACGTCTTCATGGGATGCAGAGGGACAACTTGTCTTTACCTTCTCATGGAAGAGCAACTTTGAGATAAAAGTACTACACCAATTAAAGTAGTGTTTTAGTGCAATTCCTGTAACTAATGCTGAAGTATCAGTAAGTAGATGGCGGGACATGTCTTAGCTTAATTGTCTGCAAATTTCACTCTCTGTCCAGAAAGACCGCACCGCGGACCTTTAACTTACCGTTCAGTATTCAGTACAAAACATGGCCACGTCACGTGCACTATGTGAAGATGCAGGGCATTTCGTATTGTTCGTAAGCCTATCAGTAATATCCTTCACTTCTGATTTGATCTGAAGAGGCCTTTACCTTTGAAGTTTCATTTTTTACTGATGGAAATTAAAAGAAGTGTCCCTCCCTCTTGCGACATGACGTCCATTTCATAAACATCGGCTAATTGGTTCACATGAGGTATACACGGACCGGGTAGACGGATATCACGCTACGCCTAACAATTTTCCTTATAACATAAAGGAATACGCCGATAATGGTTCAGACTCTGTCCTGCTGGTTCACTCTGGACGTTAAAATTACAGGTCGAACTCATTAAGCCCCAGGTGAATTTACTGTCTTTGCAAATAATAAATTACTAGACTTTAGTCGTTTTGTCTATTTACAGTTCATATTTTGCTCATTTCCTGCAGCCTGCTGGGTTTCGATGTTTGCTTTACCGCCGCAGCAAACATTGTGTGTGTCGGTTCTGTCAATAGCTTTAATACCTGTGCACACAGGGCACGGGATACACTCCACATGCAGCAGCTGGAGCCAGATCTCAGCTAATAAAATATTGCTAGTATAATTCATTAGGCAAACTACATTTGTTTAGGTTCTTACAACTTCGGTGCAAACAGACAGGACAGGCTGTTGGTTCTGGTACAATTTACTGTGGGATTTCGCGGCTATTTGCTGTGCTGCTTACACCGCCACGCTGACTTGCTATACTGCAATAATGATAGGCCTGTTGGACAAGTCCAGTGTCTGGGGTATGTTTAATACACAGACGTTTCGGGAGTTGGCCGTAGTCCCCTTTTCCGGCATTTTATTATTACTACATTGCCAGCTAGTGTTTGAAATACCATGCATGCATCTACCGTACGCCTGCAATATATGCATGCATGCACGGACGGAGTGACGTGTGTGTGTGTGTGTGTGTGTGTTATGTATGGGTGTGTGTGTATGTGTGTATGTATGTTAATATGTATGTGTGTATGTATTTATGTACGTATGTATGTATTGTGTATGTGTACGTGTGTGTATTTATTATGTATCTATGTATGCATGGGAATATGTATGTATGTATGTATGTATGTATGTATGTATGTATTATGTATATATGTGTATGAATGTATTACGTATGTATGGGTGTATATGTGTGTGCGTGCGTGTATGTATGTATGTATGTATGTATGTATGTATGTATGTATGTATGTATGTATGTATGTATGTATGTATGTATGTATGTATGTATGTGCGTGTGTGTGTATGTATGTATGTATGTATGTATGTATGTATGTATGTATGTATGTACGTACTATTATGTATGGGTGTATATATATGTGTATGTACGTACGCATGTATGTATGTATGTATGTATGTATGTATGTATGTATGTATGTATGTATGTATGTATGCATGCATGCATGTATGTATGTACGTATTATGTATGTGTGTATGTATGTATTGTGTATGTGCATGTACGTGTGTATTCGTGTATGTATGTATGTACGTACGTAGTATGGGTGTACATATGTGTGTATGTATGTATTATGTATATGTGTGTGTGTATGTATGTATGTATGTATGTATGTATGTATGTATGTATGTATGTATGTATGTATGTATGTATGTATTATGTACGTACGTATGCAAGTATGTGTGTGTGTGTGTGTGTGTGTGTGTCTGTGTGTGTGTGTGTGTGTTTTCAGAGGTTAATGGCGGCCGTCGCAGTATCTCTAAACTCACTAAACTGATGTGCAGTAACGACCAGCGGTCACATTCAGAAGTACGAGCATTCAGAATGTTAGCTACATTAAAATGTGTCTGTTGAATCCACCTTCACGGCCGACAAACATTCAAGATTATTCGTGTGTCATACGTAAACACTGTCCATCATTTACACACGTCTCCAATGTAACATAGTTCCGTATGAAACTCACAGTTTCAGTACTGTAGAGCGAAGCATTGTCACTATGAATTGCGACTCTACGGGCACTGGAATTGGCCGCTTTTCTCCTGCATCTGAAACCGATTTTAAGAAGTATAATGCAATATCCAAGACTTGGTTTAGTGCCTGCTTCAGGCCTGAAACGTTGAGAACACCAATAAAAATTCCGGTACGATGCTTGGAACTTAATAATCCAACTGGCCACGTGAAGGACTGCCGAAATATCCACGCGCCATCCCACGGCTCTGTTTTTCATCCCTAGTGAGTCACACCCGGTAACCATGGAAATCCTGCTCGATGCTCAACTTCGTCCTCATCCTCAGCGTGTACCTCACAGAAAACTTAGCCGCAGTGGTAAGCATGGCAATTAGGGCGTGACTCACTCACACCAAGGGTGCGACTCACATTCGGTATTATACATACGTATATTATTGTTCATTAAAACTTCTGTTTGTTGTATGTGTACGTTTACAGAATTTCGGGTTACGCACGCGAACTTAGTATCACATTGACCGGTAATAGAAATACAAAAACACAACCTCAATGACCTCAAGGGTAGACGAACATATAAAGGGAAAACGCACAGATAAGAAGACATCAAGGTTTATGAAAGTTAGACGTACGATAAACAATGTATTTAAGTCAAGGGAAGTTCACAAACACACAAGAGTAAGAACACAGGCCTATACCACGCTAGCTCGTCAGTCCCTCTTCCATGAAAGTAAGACCTGGTCAACAGAGAACAAATATAAACACAGGGTCATAGATGCTGCCACGAAATGAGTGAGATCGCCCACAAATATACAGACTGCACGAGAAAAAAATTAGAAAGAAAATATTTGGATGAAATGAACTCCATGTCTACAGTGGCCAAAATTTGGACTAGGAAAGAAAATGACTGCTATGTTGCCAGAGTGCAGAATGACAGGGCCCGAAAATGAATAATGAAGTAGAGATTACAGAAAGCCAAATTAATAACGGCCGTTGAAAAGACGGATAACTGAGGTCAGAACGGTTCGAAACCGGTCCAACTGCTTGGCAATAATAATAGTAATTATTATTATTATTATTATTATTATTATTATTATTACAGTTAATGACAATATGTTTTCATTTTGAGGTACCCCGCCGTTTTCACACTTGCCTGTAGAACTTATTAAATTCTGGGGATAAAACTTATATGAACGTAGCATACTTTTGCGTGCACTCTGAAATATTGCATTTCATATACGCATGCCTCATCGTCTGATCAGAGGAGGGAGGATGAAGAGCTAGCAATTTTAATACTTTCCGAAATACTGAACTGGTAATTGGTTAAATAATTTCTGTACCAGTGACAAGTAACACTTTAATATCAGATTAAATATTCCCATCAATCACATAGAATACCATTGCTTCACTCAACTTCCTTTTGTTTTCAAGACTGCTAACTGCTCTCTTCCTTTCCAATAACTTCGTACCATCATCTTAATGCAGGAATAACAACAAGAGCCCAGCACCCTCTATATTCCACAGGCGGTACCACCTCAACCCCTCATACAAATCCCGTCTCCCAGCTGGTCTATTTATCCTTATATTTTAGACAAGTTCGCAAGGGGACAGAAGACGGGCACGTCTAGAAATGGGGGGGGGGGGGGTGATACAGCCCTCAGAAAGCAGCACCTACCCCATGTTTAGAGTCAAGACTCTTCGTTGAGTACTTCGCCGCTGCTTCATTAGCCTGATGCCATTCACCAACAAAATCAGCTCCTTATCTCCCACCCCCTTTCCTCCCTTTACCATCCCTCTACTCCCACCCCATTGTTGTCATATTATTATGATCATCCCCTACTTCTAACTCAGCACCTGGCAACCATTATTAAAGTTTCACTCACCCTTCATATGCGAAACCAACCCCCCCTGTCGATATGGCAACCCCTGTCTTATCACAGCATTCCGTCACATCCGCCTACAACCATCAGTACTACTGAAAGTCACTCACATTTGCTGAAACATGAAAAACCAGTGTGTTAGCAGAGAAAAGGGATGTAGAAGGAGATTTCAGAATAAGCAGGAGGCTGCAAATAGTCAAGAAATTCCCCGCATTTTATGGAACCCGAAGGTTCATTACCGCATTCACAAGAGCCCGCCACCTGTCCCTATCCTGAGCCAGCTCAATCCAGTTCATGCCCCCCCATCCCACTTCCCGAATATCCATCTTAATATTATCCTCCCATCTACGCCTGGGTCTCCCAAGTGGTCGCCTTCCCTCGGGTCTCCCCACCAAAATCCGGTGTGCAACTCTCCCCTCCCCCATACGTGCCGCATGCCCCGCCCATCTCAGTCTTCTCGATTTGATTACCCGAATAATATTTGGTGATGAGTACAGGTCATTAAGTTCCTCGTTATGTAGTCTTCTCCAATCCCCTGTCGCCTCGTCCCTCTTAGGCCCAAATATCCTCCTCAGCACCCTATTCTCGAACACCCTCAAGTCTTTGTTCCTCCCTCAGTGTGAGAGACCAAGTTTCACATCCATACAGAACAACAGGTAAAATTATAGTTCTGTATACCCTAATCTTTGTGTTTGTGGATAGTAACATGGAAGACAAAAGATTCTGCACCGAATGATAGCAAGCATTCCCCGACTTCAATCTGCTCTTAATTTCTTCATGAATGGAGTTTCGATTCGTTAGGGTTGCTCCCAAATATTTGAATTCTTCCACCCTTTCAAAGGATTTATTATCTATAATTATGTTGTGATTGTGTCCTGCATTCTGATTTCGAGACAAGACCATGTACTTAGTTTTCTCAGCATTTACTTCTAGACCAATCTCCTTACTAGCAACCATTAAATCTTCTGCATTTTTCTTTATACTATGTATGCTTCCACCCAATATATTAACATCATCAGCATAAACCAGAAGCTGATGTGTACCATTCAATTTCAAGCCCTCCTGGTTTGCCTGAACCCTCCTAATGGCATATTCTAAAGCAAAGTTGAAAAGCAATGGCGACAGAGCATCTCCTTGTTTCAAGCCATTCTTAATAGGAAACGTGTCAGACAGATGTTTGCCTACCCGAACTCTGCCATACGTTTCACTTAGGCACATTTTTATTAACCTTACTAGTTTCCTGGGGATACCGAACTCAATGAGAATATTAGACAAGACCTCCCTCCTAACTGAATCATAGGCTTTCTTGAAGTCTATAAATAGCTGACTGCAAATAGTCTTAATCTGGTTAAAGTATATCCGTCATCGAGCCCATTTTCGCGAAAAGTACGCTCGCTCGACTGTTGTTTGTAAAGAACTACACCCAGTTTCACGAAAATTAGACAAACGGTTTAATCGCTTAGACTAGGTCACAGATGGACACGCAGGCGCATACGGACTCTACATAACGCCTTCCTCTTACTTCGCAAAAAACGCCTAAAACTACACACGCAACATTACGTCAGAAAACCGCGATGGAAGCCATTAATTCAGAGATCTAGGCGTTCTTTGGGAAAAATATTACAAAAGATCTTCGGGCAACAGAATGTGAAAGTGCGTGGGGACACAAATGGTTCAATATGGGGATAAATGGCCGTCTTTAAAGAAGGCCCGTGAATGCTCCGTTCCATAGCATGAAAGCCTAAAAATTCCTTACAGACTAAGGAAATATAAATTTTCAGGCAAAATCCTCTACTACCATGCCGTCAGGTGCAAGTTCCATTACTTTTCACAGCTCACCATTCCTCACATAAGCATAGACTGATTTAGCCTTGCCTACTTAACCTTCCAGTGAACCTCCACGATATCACACAAGATTTGCATATGCAGAAGGAAGTCTCTTAGCGAATACACGACACGGGATCCGCACAGCGCGGTTCGAAGCAAACGGGACAGTCCAGTGTTCCAGGAAAACAGAAACACAAAATACAGTCAGGAATTCAGAGTTTTTTTTGAATACGTTAAGTTAATCCTTTGCTTAAGTACGTTCAAATGTACAGTAAATCCAGTAACTCGCAGAATGGAATGAAACCTCCTGAGAACGAATGGGGACGAGGA
This sequence comes from Coptotermes formosanus, assembly GCA_013340265.1. Taxonomy (NCBI): domain Eukaryota; kingdom Metazoa; phylum Arthropoda; class Insecta; order Blattodea; family Rhinotermitidae; genus Coptotermes; species Coptotermes formosanus. The sequence goes on along the minus strand of BLKM01003281.1, from coordinate 4,976,518 downwards.
AACAAAATTTACTGCGGCGTATGTTCTTCTTATTGTAGTTAAGGTAAAGTGGTTTGTGAAGAAAATGAAATAGCTAGTCAGCTTCCACCACCCTCCTTTCGCCTTCACCCCTCCCCCACCGGCCTGCAGTAAGGAGCCGAGTTTATTCCATAAAGACATAAACTTTGATCTCACCGTAGCCATACATCGACTGAGTGCGGAGGGGAAACGCGGAGCGAGAAGCTGCAGAATGTGGACAATATCCGTTCTGCAAGACGCCAGGCGTCAGAGTCACGGCGTTACTGAATGCATTACTGTTACTTCTTTCACTTTACGATTAATCCTACGTTTTATGTTCTCAATTTTGCTGCCACTCTCACGGAAAAGACAAAAGGTCATCTGCTCCATGCCGCCAAGAAACTGTAGACAAGGCAGCTGCAATGAAATACTGCAATGACGGTTCGTTCATTCTTGGCTTATTTTACGATGGTGTTTTAACTGCAGGTGTTGGACGGCGCTGGGTAAGACGCGGTGAAGATCATGTATGGTTTGTAGACAGGGATTTGAAAGGAGAAGGAAGTGAACTACTAGAACGTAGGTCCACCGTATCCGCATGCAGAGGCTCAGGGCAACCGCAAACATTAGTCAGGGCATGTGGTGGTGCTTACACAATTCACTCACAGATCGGCTTATGAAATCTGATTTTAATGAGGGCCACCCCGTTGTGCATTCACTCTGAATTTAATAGCGAAATAATGTCCGCATAGCACAACACAAATTCGCCATATTTATTTATACATTATCCATCAAAAACACGACATGCTTCGGTCTACTAGACCATCCTCAGGCGTGTACATAGTAAAGCCGTGGTACGTACAAGGTACAATTGCTTGTTACTAATTCTTCTCTGAGGAATCGAAAGAGATACCTTCCACACAGTAAATGTAAATAAACTGCAAGCAGTCCTAAGTACTACGTATCTGCCTTCCACACTGTGCTTTGTGCAACATACAGTGAAACATACCCAAAACGGAATGCAGATTAAAAGGGAAACGGACTTTGTTGGAAAATACCTCTGCGACCGTGAAAAAAGTGTTAGAACTAGGATAAACGTATCTGTAAATAATGGAAACCCCGTAACTTCAATCTGGAGAAGAAAGACAGAAATGTGCCGGTAAATAGTCTCTTTCACTAATAAGTCTATAATTTTATGTCTTACGATTTCATTAAGTAACCTTCATACCCAGGAGTCGCGAAACGTCAGTCGGTATAGTGTTTAGGCCACGAGCTTGAAAATCGAGAAATCTGATTTCGATCCCGATAGAGGCAAGATAAAAGTATTTTTCTCTTCACCTACCCAGTCTTCTGCCCAATCGGTACAGGCGAGCCTTTCCCCGGAGACAAAGCGACCAGGGCGTCAAACTGACCACTCTCATACAAGTAGTGGCGAGACGAACAATAAGTGAAGTTAAACCTCAACTTCTCCATATACCTTCGTGGTATGTAGCTTCATTAAGCACAGGGATACCTTTACCTTATTATTACTTTCAATTTTATTTTATTTGAAACATTCCAATCAGACATGGAAAGAACTGACCTTGACAGACAACAATTTACACGCGTAACAATCCACGGCAGCAATGAAACAGGAAGGCAAAATGATTCAGATTCGTTGCCATTTTTGTAGGACAGCTTGTTTTGTTTTCCTCTATTCCTTTCCACATCCTCTGTCACAGAACCGTTCAATTTCTTCTTTGTGTCTTCAGTCTTATCACTAGACGGTTTATATGCAAAGATGCACGATGTTTTCCCCCCCTCTCAGGCCTGCCGTTACGCGGCAGCACATTCCTGCGGCCCGTCATAACTCTTCTGCCACCAACCCAGGAATACAGCGATCCCGGGTTCCTCGTCACGAAGAAGGACAAAAGTCCGCAATTGACGACTTTGTTGTCCAGTGGATCTATTGTCATCCCCATATTCCTCCAGATGTCGCGGTTCTGTTGTTAGCATTTCTTCTTCGCGAGGCCCCACGTTTGATTCTTGACCCACGCCTAATCTTATAGAAACATTAACAGATTTCCTCAATACATACAGCTTTATGATGGAACAACACGCCAAGCACCACGACCTCTTCCATCCACATGCTTGCTAATAATATTCGTGCTGTCATATGACGTCTACATCTGCGACTGACAGATCGACAGGAAACTAAGTTAATGATCGTCTAGCAGAAACCTGACACTGAGCACAACTTTACTACAAAATGGCAAGTATCTGATAGAAGTCAATTTATTTTCACATCGAGTTCTCAGTTTCATCAGCTCGGGGAATAAATTCCACTGGACTGAAGACAAGGCATACAAACAACAACAAATAGTCACGTCAGGCGGACGGCTAAACCTGCTGGTTGTATGACTGAGACATAAGCTGCCACTTACACGCTGACACAGCGTCCGCCCGCCCAGTAGACAGCAGATTTATTAAAGGTAAAACGTGTGATATTTATTGTCGGATTTTATGGGAAAGAGGTGATAAGAAAACACGTTCTAGCAGCACGATTTTAATTACTTTCAATAAAATGTAAAACCATATTTACTTGAAGACACGTTCGTTGAAAAAGTAGTGAAGGATATATACTTTCGAGTGTCTGTGTATTGATCGAAGTTTCGCAACTTTCTTGCGTGCTGTATAATTGGATATTCAATTATTTACATAAACTTGCCATTGTAAAACTTTTAAATTTAATCGATGGCAAGCAGTGTGTTGCCACAGAAATACAGTACCTAACGACAGTAAAAACAGAAAGTTCTGGTTTTGAAGAGATACACGTAGTGCAATATATATATATATATATATCTGTATACACACACATACACACACACGTACACACACATATATATACACATATGTGTGTATGTTATACACGGAGTTTTCACGAAAGTACCCGATTTTGGTTAGAATCACACAGAAATAACAGACACAGATCTACATTCATTTACAGCACGTTGCCGTGACTCGTCTTTGTAATTGCGGCAGGCCGTGCTCTTTGTGCGGTAAGACTGGAGGGTGAAGGGAAAGTTGACGATCCAAACGCGTTCGTTGCGCGCTACGAGCTGCAGCCACGAAAAATGTTTACCGTCCAAACATGACGATTGAGTATGGTCGATAGATCTCGACGTCTATGAGATATCGATTACGATCGGCTGTAACTCTGTTGCTAAGCTACGGAGCAAATTTGCGAGTATAGTGTGTTCTTCAAAACGTGGACAGGTACATTTTAAACACTCGCACCTTCTGTGCCTTTCCTGAAAGTAGTGACGAATTTAAAATCTAGGAACAACAGCAGACAAAATACAGCTGAAATATTACGCTTTGCCGACATTCCCTCACGTGCTAAACTTCTGGTAGCTGCACAGCGTATGGGACGGGGGGGGGGGGCAATTTTTCTTCTATTACTGAGGAACCACAGTCCATCTGTGTCAAAATCCACTGACGGTCCTTGCTAGAAGGCTGCTAGTCCATTCTCCTCTCTTACTCATTTCTCCCCAACATTTTGCAACATGAAAATCAGGAAATTGAGAGGAAGATACTGGACTTGGCGACGTGAAAACAAAAACACACAACGTCTTATAAAGGTTAGCGTTGCGACGCGCTATACTGCAATGGCCGCCACAGAATGGGCTTTTAGTACATGCTCAGCTTACTAACTGCAGAGTATCCAAACAATAAGCCTTAGTGCTGCCATTTGTAGCTAGAAACGACCTTTATGTTTGTTTCTGATACTGGGATAATTGCGTGGACTGAATGGGAGAGGGACAGATAGCGAAAACAACGTAAGCTGAAACAGCAGAAAAGCTAAGTCCTTAAATCCAGACGTCCCATGGTGAAACCAATTGCTCTGAAATACAAACTGTAAAAGGCGTATAGACTGCTTATTGAAAACAGCACGATATTTCTACGATATCGCGTTCTCAGAAACATACCCAGAATTTCATTTCGCACAACAGGGGTTGCAAAATAAGTTGCAAGAGAATAACGGAAACAGAATACTTCTAAATGAGATACAGTTGCAGCGGCAACCTCAAGACATATTCCGTACAAATCCAGTTTCAAACTCGACCTGCAGGGGCAAGACATTTTAACTGTCTGCAAAACGTCCAAACCGGCTCTGGGGTCTACTCAGCCCCCTACACAGTAGATACTGGGGTTCTTTCCTCGAAGGTAAAAGGGCCGGAGTGTGAAGTTTCCACGCACCACCACCTACTGCAGAAGTTAAGAATGAGTGGAGCTATACCTCTACTCCCCCTATATGCCTTCACGGTGTGAACAGGGACAAATTTTACCTTATTCCTTATTCCTCATACCATGACATTTTCCTGCAGCAGTACGTTTACAGTAACACTTTTATTGCTTTCAACTGCAATAAATGCCAGGGTTATTCTTGTGTTAGCCAAGTTAGCTTAGTGCAAGGCATAACTTGTGGCGTCGAGACGGAGCTGCAGACGCTGTGGAATGGGAGAGGAGCGAGCGTTAGGGCAGTGGGAGGGGACACACCCCGAACTTCGGGATGAAGAAGACGACTAATTGGGAGCATTCTATAGCTGCGAGACATTTGAATTTCAAATCGCGCCCAGTTCAACCTTCAGACAACCGGGCTTAAGCACCAGTCGCCTTCCCATGTCATGTATTTCTAAAGTCTACCAAACTCCGAACAACAGTTCGCTATTTAAATGTCGAAACTACTGGCAGGAAAATCTCCCTCCTCATCCTCTCCCTCCAATATCTGGCTACTGTGACGGGAAACACATTTGGCCACTATGGTCACTAAGCACCGTATCGACGCGACCATCTGTACAATTCCTTTGCCTCTGCTGAATTAATCTCGGCCTCACTTACATTACCGCACCAAACTACCTAAATTGCTTGTTTTTCGGACAGACTGTTCTCATCCCCACTCCCCAGTAGGGGTTACATGTTCTGTAAGGGTAGGACTCTGACTCCAAGTATTATGGGGACACATAACTGTGTTTTGAACACAGTTTACTGACGTTTGCCACTCTGCACCATCTAACCCTAAAAAGAAGCTGCACATTTCAGGGGCTGGATCTGCTCGTATTCAGGTGAAATGGGAAAAGGGAGAGAATCTGCTCACCACGAATACGACCATACCTCACAGTTAGTATCCTGTCCTGTCAGTCATAAATGACTTGTTCCGCCACAATCCATTTACGTTGAAAATAAAAAATAAAATAAAATAACAAATGCTCCTGGTCTTGCGTGTAAGCTCTTCTGAACAGAACGAAACAGTTCACACAGTCTCGGGGTAAGGCATCGCTGATTTATCTTATTCCGTTTAATTTCCCTGTTACATATAAGATATCTCGCGTAGTCCTGATCCTTCAAAGCGCGTCTTTAGTTGATCTTTGAGAAGTTCAATAAACGAAGTGTCCTACGGTCTCTTACCAGGTGAAAACAAATATTAGTGGCACTTGAATGTCACGAATTGTAAGCTGACATGGGAGTAAAGGCTTACGATACGGACACTTTATTTTGACAACAGCCTGGAAGATTTAATAAATATTTCTATAAGTGTCTTACAAAAAAGTGTAAAATTTAATTAGTTTTCATGCTTTTCCCTGAATTTCAAACATTAATGTCAAATGCACCTTTTTTGTTACTTTCATTCCTTTTTGCAAGAAGTACTAACTGGACACTCATCAAAGCACTGCTGTTGTCACGCACACCGGGCGGCAAACGCTATCTCACTTTTACATGTGAAAAACACTAACGAACTGTAAAGTATTAAATACCCACAGAAGTGCCAATATTATTCTATTACATTAAATGTCAAGTCAGGTCTTTCCTGAAGTATAAACCGGGCAGAATATGAAGCTGACTGCTCAACTCCATGCAACGGTAAGGATAAGAATGTGTGGAGCTTTACATCCACTATGCTCTCATGACTTGATGACAGCGAACGACTAATTCACGTCATTTGGTGCGGCCCTCTTGGTCCACAGCTCGACAGCCGTTACCCGTGCCGGTGTGGCAACTTCTCGTACACATCTGTAAGGAGTATTGTCTGAACGCAGTGAACAGGCGCTATGTAGGGACAAAAATTATTTTCCAGGACTCAGTTCTTGCTGCTCTTACCTTTTCTTGAGAGTGGAATGGAAGGGAAATAGTCAAGTTCAGGCTACATGTTTTTCCAACAAACTTAGAGCAAGCATGGGCGATATGAGAAAGGTACACACAGTTTTGGTAGGAAAACGTGAAGGAAGAAGGCCACTTGGAAAACGTAAGCGAAGACGGGAGGATAATATTAAAATTATTCAATAAATATAGGAATTCATCTTGCTCAGGCCAGAGAACCGTAGCGAGCTCTTGTGAACACGATACTGAACCTTCTGGTTCCACAAAAATGCGGGAAATTTATTGCGTAGCTACACAACCAGCAGGTTTTTATGTAACATTCTGCTCCATGGCGTTTTACTTCAAAGTACATTTAGCTCAAAACAGTAGCTACTGATGTAATAGGTAATTTCATATTCGTACCGCTTTCCTAACATACTGCAGTTCAGAAGATTCCAACGGGAATACTAATGTTCCAAACGCGTGCTTCCCTACTTCGTATATCTCGCTGGATAATGCATTTGTTTATTGCACATATAACCCAGGTAACAGCTTTAACAGCGTAACTCACACAAATCAGTTTCGCTATTTCATTAAATACAGACAAGAAACTGTAGATCTTAACCGCATATGTCTCATATTGTGTAAAAGCTAAAGGTAAAGCTGTCCCTGAACACGCCATGTAGGTATGCAAGCGGAATGGAGGTATGGATCTACTATTCTTAACCTCGGCGCTAGACAGGGGTGGGTGGTCAGCGCCACGCTCCGGCTGCTTTACCTCCGGGACACAGCCTCCGTACCCATTATGGAAGAAGCTGAGTGGGCCCTAGTACCAGTATGGGCAATCTGAAGGAGAGCAAACCCCTTACCCCTGTCAGGACTCGAACTCCATCCCGTAGTCTAGTCGCTACACCTACTACGCCATTGTGTACCAAATATTCATATTAAAAATAACTTTTTGAAAAACTGTAGTTTTATGTGCTGTAAACCTGCTGATCATAAAAAATTTCGCCGACATGTGTTCAGTAATCAAGGAAAATGAATATGCGGTTACAAGTGACCTGACACGTTTTGCATGCAGGGACGCACAAAAAATTCGTTTCACGCCAGCACATGCACTTCCTACAAAACGCACTAAACGACAGAGTCCATTTGAGGGTCCGCAAAACGACACAATGTTCAAACAACGCAGCGCGCCATTATTATTGGACAGCTCATCTGCAGTATTTCTGTAGAGAGCACAACAGCGGCAACGGAATTCGGGTTGCCATTTCCTGTTTCGTTTGTCCGACCGAAGTTTTTAATAAAAGCAGCTAGCTAGCACACACAGTGCAAAGCGGGTCCCCTGACAACTTCATAGCCATTATGTCGACTGCAGCCAAATTTGTGGGAATGGACTGGTAGTCTGTTGACACCATTTACGTCAGAGCGGGCGGATAACCAGAGGGGAAAACACACTACTGCTGGCCAATAAAAATTAACAGTGTGCCCAGCGTTTTATCACTATATTGGCAAAGTGTTCTTAATTAAAAGATACAAAAATAAAATATTGCCCGATATTATGTTGTAATTACGAAGCCCTGTCGACACTTTGCAAAGACAATTAAGGACACAAATAATATCATTTGACAGACTATAACAATGGGGCTTGTTCTATGTGTAAAATATTACCACATGATAACAGTTATTTACGATTATTTTGTAGCCGATTTGTATCCGCTGAAGTGTAAGCGTTTCAGGCGTCGTTTTACACAGCTCCATGTGATGTAAAAGCTATTAATAACATGGTATATAATTATTTTCATGGCACAGGATATTCTTCAAGCAACTAACAGTTTCTTTTCTAATGTAAACCAACAGATGCACAAATTTTCAGAATACTCTATTTCAACACCCCTACATGTGTTTCGGCAAGCAAGTTACACCACACCGTACTGATCACAACACTTACCAATGTACAAAATGCGATCCCCAACGGATCAACGCGACTCTATACATAGCCACACTACCTGATACATCGTTATAAAACTTTTTAAGATCAGTATTTTAACTTAATGTTTCATAAACAACTTGTATACGTGTAGCACTCTGTAAGTCCAATAATTTTATCTGTAACGACCCGACGCACAGTGGATTGTTTCGACTTTGCCATGATAATGTCTTTTAATGTAAAACCATACAGTGTTTACACATAATCAGTGCTTAAAGCTTTTCATGTAACCCCCTGATGATGGTAAACTGCTTACCGAAACATATGTAGGGGTACTTTAATAGAATGATTTGAAAATTTGTGAATTTGTTGGTTTACACTAGAAATGAATAATATGCACGGTGTACAGAGTACAAAAATCAGCTAACAGACATTTGGGTCGCCAAGACGTTAACTGGCTTTACTGAACAGTAACAGTCAACATCATATTCACAAAAGGAATCTCAACATACAGAGTGTCTCTTTTAACGTACTGCTGAGCACGGCTGCTGTCTCAGGATGTCGCGGTGGATGTAGACTTCCTATCTGACAAAGCTGAGGAGTTGAGGAACACGATAAAAGCAACGCCCTGTGCTTTATTCGCATGTGGTCTACCGACCAGGCACTCCACACGAACAAGTATTTTTCAGTAAAAACAGGACTTTCAGTCGAACTAACTCCAAGGATCAGAATCACTGACAATTCAGTAATGGCACAGTTATTCAAAAATTCCCAACTGGAGATTCATTCTCACTAATAGTGTTTAGTCTACAGTATCCTGAGTCACGCCATGCCACATGCGCATGCTCTGTTTCTTTACAATCAATTTTGATATCATAATTAAACCTGCTGCCACATCTCTCAAGCGCAGTCCTTCGTTTATTATTCTTCTGCGTATTGTGTTGTATTTTGATGGCAGAAATGACAGCTACAGTTCCGTTAATCAAAGCAACGTGCTACTCTGCTTTCGACAGAACTAATTAACAGTACAGGACGATTACTTTCATCTTATGTAATTAAATATTAATTACCTCAATGGTTGAATAAGTAAAATGTTAACGGTATTCGTATTTTTTATCCTGTAGGTCTAAAATTTTTCATAACCGAAGTAGATTTCGCTAGAATATAAAAATTCGAGACAAGCTTCATGTGAAGTTGGATTTAGACGGGCAACATGAAATCTAGATTTGATCGACAGCTTTCTTCAGGAACACATGTAATCAAAGCCCGTAGTCTCTGAGCTGAAACACGCGCTCAGAGCGTCGCGACGTGTATATGACGCGGCCAGAAAAAATCCTTGTCGTGGGAGGAACCAGAAATAGTGGCTTAAAAACACATTTTAACAAACAGCGATTTGGAGAATTTGATTCAAAAATTCATACATTTACACGTAGTTAATATGGAAGACGCAAATGCTTTTGCTCTACAGAGTGGGAATTCCCTTATTTGCAGTTCAATTTGATTCTCCCCAAACATCGATTTGTGACAGCAGAACGCACCAGCCTACATACTGAATGTCATCAAACAAAACAATGTTGACCGTATACGTGCTGACCAATTTGACAACATAGGTGGTTGCTGCTACATCGGAAATGACCAATCTTGAATTCTATCACGGGCCATACTGAGTAACTTTCTCTATAAATAGTCTGATGTAAACCAACTGTGTCCCATTCCGTCTATTCGTGTGAGATTCCTGGTATGCCTAAGCAAAAATGAGCAGGAAATTCAACAGAAGGTGTTCACGCTTGTGCTTTAAGGAATGTTTAGGTTTCACCCGAGAGATGTGTTTGTAGCGCAAACACTGACATTTTCTCAACTGCATAGGATACCTTTTAACGGCAGGCTGATGGCAAATGAAGTGGTCAAGCGGTAGCTTGCCTTTTTTAAGACAGTGTCTGGTTTTCATGGATAGACCAAAACACACGAAAGCTCTCATTCAGTCGTCCTCAGGGACGGAAATCGAAAGCTGAACCACCTGAATTAGAAGAAGGAATGGTCCTGGCACACCATGAAGTTTCCACATACCATACAGAGAAGAAACCAGGTACTTAATAGGTGCTGACAGTTTCATACTGGTAGGGACTGGAGGACGGAGACTCGGTTCCCAGGAAGGGCAGAAATTAATCGTTCCACCAGCGACTCTGAAATCCGCCCTGCGCATCACATACATTGAGTCCTGACTGCCTTTCGCCTGACAGGGTTTCGTATTTTCATTTGTTGCAATACGTCAAAGAGATTACCAGAAATTTGAGCAGATCCAACTCAAAACTTGGTGCAATGTGTGTCACAACACCTTGAGAGCAGGGGTTTATTCCGTTTACGACATCCTGTCCGAATTCACTGTTCATATTTTTCGGTATGTGACATCTAGTGTGCCCAATAGCAGACTACACTTATTCAGTGTGAAGAGACAGGTTTTTAAGAATTAGGAAATTACTAAACTTTTAAGTACTAACTTCTCCAGCCTGCAGCGATTTTGGAGCAACCTCAATTACTCCATAGCACACCGAGTAAAAATAAGTGCAGACATGCTCGTATGTAAACATGCGTGTGGACTTCTGGGCAGTATGCGGGCAAGTCTGATCGAAAAGCCAGATCCTTTTTGCAAAATTCTTGCGACTTCACTAATGTCGCAGTTACGACGTCCTCACAAACAGCTGAATTTCAAACAGTCCTGGCAAAAAATAAAACCACTTCTTATGTCAAAATTATTTCCAAGTAAAGTAACGATGTAGCTAGCAGGCCAAACGAGCTTCCCATGACCAAGGAGATTATTTATCAATAAAGCAGTGTAATACATGAAGCCATCCATTTGCAGGTGCTACGTTAAATAAATTACAAAAAAAAATCTGTTCACCGTCGACGTCCTGATCACAGTCATTTCAAGAATATGACGTCACAGCTTTAAGAAAGTCTCCCGAAAGGACTTGAGCCGAGTACCTTATTTTGAAAGCCAACTTCAAATACTTCTATCAAAACGAGCTTCGTAACAACGTGTAAAAATGTCTATAATCTACAACTACACGAAACTTCACACTCACGGTTGCAGTTATTCAATAAAGAGGCCTAGTTCCACCAAACTGACAGAAAAATGAAGATTTCCTGCCATCACCACATGCTTATTCACGGTCGTGCTGGAAAATTAAGTGCAGAAAAACTGGCAGTTTTTTTTAACTTTTTGCCACACAACATTCATGACCTATGTTTTGTGTCACTGACGTTGCTCGCCCCCTTCAGAACTTTAAAAGCTGCCATGTTGGCAGTACAAATTGCAGCGGACTAAATACAAGAATACGGCACCTCAAATTGCGAAAATCAGTCTATTCGTTCTGTAAATAAAATGGAAAGCGAAAGCTCCCCCCTCACCAACCCCAAACACACAAAATGCCAGGACACAGTGAAGTCTATGTTTCGTCACAGGAAAGAAGGACAAAGCAGTGGCGGTGATAAAACACAAATGAAGTGAAGACATTGTATGATAGGTGAAAAGTAACGTAATCAGAGAAATTTATTGTCTCATATACTGACAATATTTGTTGGTAGTGTTAAAGTATGAAACAGCCCTCAAAATGCCTTCAGCCTTTAGAAGGAAGCGGGCATGAGAAAGGAAAAGAAGAGGGGAAAGAAATGATTCGAAAATTAGAGTCAGAATACAAAACAGAATTATTTGCGTTGGAGGCATCTGGCATAGAAAAATTAAACTGTTTCACGGAAGGAATGCTTTTCTTGACAGAGTTCCGTTAAACTAAAATCCCTAGTGACAACGTTTAGGCATGTTTTCATTTTAGCGATAATTCAATATAAGCCTACTTGTTTAAAACGTAACATTAATTTTTCAGAAGCAGACATTCCAGGAACGAAGAAGGGAATACATGAAAGACAAAATAAATTAGTTTGAAACGAACACGAACAAGGATGTACAGGCTTAAATAGAGGTATACATGTAAAACAGGTTGCCAGCCCAAAGTTCACGGCAACGGAAGAGAAGCCTCATATTCTGGCAGACGTGCACACTGTGTTAACAGACGGAACAACCGGGTCTGTCAGCTACTGAGTGTACGTAGGGCTAATGGTGTTCGGCACACTGAAATACAGTACACACTGCAACCACCACCACCACCACCGCCGCCGCCGCCCCCGCCGGCGCTGCCACCGCCGCCGCCGCCGCCACCGCCGCCGCCACCACCACCACCACCACCACCACCACCACCGCCGCTGCTGCTGCTGCTACCACACTGCACCATTTCAGAACCCCTAAATTTTAAACCGCTCTTGTGTTGCTGCCACCTCGCAAGTTTGTGCGTCTGACGTATTATTAAAGTATGGCCTTTAGAGGGACTCCAATAGCATAAATCATATACACATTCGTGAAAATCGGTGAAATGGTCAAAAAGTTGAACTCAAGACACACACACACACACACACACACACATACACACACACACACACACACACACACACACACACACACACACACACACACACACACACACACACACACACACACACAGAGCACGGTGACCTCAAAATTTTAGTTCTGCCTTACGGAAATAATGTAGGCTAAAACGCAGACAAAAACCGTGGCATACGATTAGGCAGTTTAGACGAACAAGGTGATCGAAAGACTGCAATCGGGACAGCCGTCGATTTAGGCCGTTACGGTGCTGAGAGTTATTGGGGTCGAGGTTTTGGGGGGGGGTGGGGGGAGGCGCAGGTGGCCAGGCATTTTATTGCCGTGCGACAGAAGATCAATATGTATGTTACTCCGCGAGGGATCCAGAGCTTCTCGCCCTCTTTGTGTTTATCTTTTGTCCGAATTTAAAGATGCCCTTACGTGCTTTCAGTACCTTACAGTAGTTCAATAAAAATCACTATGCAAACGTAGGGCCTTTCTGCTTGTAAATCAGTTTCATGTGAACACGGTAATGAACCTTTCGGCTCCACAAATTGCGGGAAATTTCTTCACTAGCTGAAAGTCTTATTAGTTCCTCAAGAAGGACCGTGTTTCATGCCGTTAGTTGTAATTGTCGTAGTCTATTTGGCTTTCTCAGACCAAAAATTTGTCTAAAAAATTTACCTAATCTATTATTATTATTATTATTATTATATATTACCTCCACTAAACATCATGACGTCTAAGCATCATCACTTGTCAGCTCTTCCCTCTTTGTTCTTTCCCTCATTTGGTTCCTAACTTCCTACAAACGGCACATCCTTACGCACGGGTACAGTCAGTTTTTATACCATTTATGTGACAAGCCCACGTGATTCGGCAGAGTGCTTTACGTACATGGTAGGAATGCTGCGCTGTACCTCATGCCCCAGTACAAGGCTGTGCAAATCGTTTCACATCAACTTTGTAAAATGCACGCCGCGTTAAAAGTAAACGTTTGCAAACCGATATTAATTTTAGCGTAGTGCATTCACGTATGTGAATTATGGCTGACAAAACGGGGTTTGCGGCTTTGGATTTCATTAACTGATCGTTTCGAAGTCCTTCCGTCTTCTACCTACTTGTTCACAGCAGGTGTAGAGGGTTTTTATTTTCACTTGGTCACACACGAACACACCACAGTCGGCAGGACTCCTCTGGAGGAGGGATCGGCCTCATTAACTGATACCCGCAATTAATCTGTTCTCTTATTCCAATACAAACGATTACAAACACCTATTAATATTAATCGATATAAGTATACAGTACATACGTATATCGATATTGCGGAAATATGAATATCAGCCAACATGTCGGATTTCTTAAACTGAAACTGTTTTTTTAAAAGTACTTGCAATGCAGGTGTGTTAACGCTACAGCAGAGTAGCTAACGGATGATCCTGTTAATGAAATTTTGCTTAAAAAACTGTAACGGATCTTATACTGAATGACTCACAATTCAATGTCATTAGGTCAGTATCCTTATTCCTGGGCCATCTGCAGTCAGAAATGCCACACAAACACGGGTCCGATTGTCAGAGTTACTGAGCTATGCATTTTTGCAGAAATGCAATTATGTAAGTACGGCTATGAAATGATACTGCTCCAAACGATCCAGTACTTCGTAATATAATAATAATAATAATAATAATATAATCCTTATTCCTATTTGGAACACAAGTCATCTACAGTCTTTCGCCAGCGGAATCTATTCAGGGCTTTACTCTTCATCACTTTCCAACTCTTGCCGTATTCTTTTTCAACTGTGCGTCGCCAGTTGTTCTTAGGTCTTCCTCGTCTTCTGTGTCCTTGTGGATTTCATTCCAAAGCATTTCTCGGTACTGAATCAGTTCCTTTCCTGAGGGTATGACCCAGGCAGCCGAATTTTCTCCTTCGAATTTCCAATCCGGTACGTCATACAGTGAAGTAAAACCTACTAGTCGGTCGCTCTATACAAGAGATACGGCCTGTATACAGTATATACTGTCGTAATTATCAATACGAAATAACAATACACTATACTTGTATACCATCGTAATTATCAATACGAAATAACAATACCATATATACTGTCGTAATTATCAATACGAAATAACAATCATACAAACGACTCGAGTATTGCATACTGTGAACCTGATAGTCGCCCGCTTTTCTGTCAGAGCCAGAATGTTACGTGTGACGTCAGTTTTAGAGAACAGCTGCCGTTAAGTATCATGTGCTTCTCACCTTCCGAATTCGCGCTGGAGGCTGGCAAGCCTCGCTCGGCAACGGTCGGCCTCACTCGTCGAATCTCGTAGCCGCACCTCAGTGTCCAGCCGCAGTCGCCTCTCGCGATCCACATCGCGCTGTAACACCTCCCTCTGCAACAGACAACAGTATCATGGTCAGAAAATGCATCGTTATACTGGGGACAACGTTACACTCATGCATGTCATAAAATGAATTTACGGTATTAGGTGTGCAATATATGAGGTGAAAGGGCTTGGAGTTCTTCGCTTTCAGTGCACCAAGTGCGTGCGTAATGAAGAGGTCGTACCTGTTTGTCTTTAAGTCAGGCCGTCCGTCTGATCTGGAATTTTATATTGCTAATCCCTATAACGATGTATATTATATTCGACATGGGTATGTAACAAGGATGCAAAATTTTTCCAAAAATCTACGAGCAATGTCAAAATTCTACGCGCCAGAAGGGGTGATATGAAGCAGGTTCCATACTGAGGATCCACACATCTCTACTAGGCGTCACCATACAATATTTAGTTGCGCGGGTCTTGCGCACCGCTGGTATGTAATTATGTTTGTCACATGAGTTTCAATTTGATTTGTACTGGTCCAGTACTCTTCTCACTTAACGTGAACAGGTGAACATACTTTTCTTGTATTTCTCGTATTTCGGGCAGAATTTGTAAGGCGAACTATTGACCTGCAAATATTTTACCTTTTGATATCAGTGAGATGTCACAACGTATATGACACTGCAGTAACGACCTGTACAGAAAGGTTCTACATATACACCTGAGGATGGCACTACAATATTGCCGAAACATGTAGTTTATAGTGCTACTTAACCTTTTAAAGCCTAGCGGTAACTTTACATACCACCAGGTTTAACATTAAAAAATTCTACGTGGTGCCCACATTGCGTTTATGTGTTTTGTACGGATCTCAGAACAAACAGCAACTTTTTCCTTATAAAACATTAAGAGATTGGTTTTTATAACCGAAGTGAAGAGTGTTTACAGCGCGGTACGCACTGAGTCCTTATATAAAACAGATACGCTTCGTCTTTAAAGGGTTAATAAAAGACCTTGAATAAATTAGAAGTTGTGCTGTACGGCTTTTACTGTTCCTATACTTTTAGGAACTACAGAAGACTTTACTTCCCAAACAGATCAGTGTCACGTGATCTTTCTGATCTAGATTTATGGAGACGATTCGTGGATTAAAATAACACAGCACAGAAAATATTTTATTGTTAATTACAGACAAGTATGTTACAATAAATCGTATGACCACAAAAATTCACGTTTGTGTGTAGTCCTCACCTCTTCTACCTACTCACAGTAGGTGTCGAGGTTGGTTATTTTTCACTCGATCACACTCAGACACACACCACATTCTGTAGGACTCCTCCGGACGAAGGATCGGCCCGTCTCAGAGACCTCTACCTTACAACGTAAACACTCACAACAGATAAACATCCATGCCCCCGGTAGGATTCGAACCCACGACCCCAGCAAACTCTCGGCCGCAGACCTATGCCTAGACCGCGCGGCCACTGCGATAGGCATTATTCACGTTTGATGTACATAAAATTTCGTGGGATTTTGCTCCTGACGCCCACTGAATACGCGACTGCGTGCTCCAGAGCCAGGCTAGACGTTTTGTTCAAGAGATAAATCACCTACCTCTACCGGGAAGCGAACCACGATCCCTCAAGCGTCCGGCCGGGAGTCTAGTCGCTACACGGACCCACTAGTCGCTATCCCGACTCACACTGTAATTATGATACTAATTAAAACACGTCGACGGTGTGAAAGTCTGAGGTTGTGCGTAACAAACTGCCCACTCTTGAAATACTCCTATTGTACCAGTGGAAATTATCTACAGGAATGGGACACTAACTCACAGAATTGTCAAACCATATTTACAGTCACCCTTGCCATACAGAATAACTAATTTCAAAAGAATCAGAGGCCGTAAGTTGTTAGAAGAACCTCCTGTTACTTATTTATCTTCCTGCAATGGCCCACACAGAGCTTGGCACAGTGATTGCTCTGATCTGAATAACACAGCCAGCTTCTGCTTTCTGCACACTTTGTTTCCCCTCTCTGCATTACAAAACCGTATTCTCTGATTCTCATTCCATGACTGTTCTGCTCTTCTTGACACAGTCCTGTTGTAATGAACCAACACTGTCACAACATTTTCTGCACTGTCATTCTTTATGCAATCAATCGGGGGGCACACGTTCTAGTCCAGAGGAAGTGACACTCTTCCAAGGGATGTGCAGCATTTTGGAAACTGGCATTTGATTGGACAATGATAACAGATAACCGTCACCACACCACGAAGAAGTACAGGGGGCATGGAGTTGACACTTAACGAATTCGTAACACCGGCACTACCTATGAGAGAGTGACGGGACTTACGTGCCGGTCGCTCCTCTTCCGGCAACAGGATCCTCCGGTATACATCCACGGACAGGAGGCCGAAGGCGCCTCAGAATCGTTCTCGATGCTGAGGTAAAGAAAAAATTTCTGCCTGTGTCGAGAAACAAATCTCCATCGCCAGCCCTCAAACAAAGTAGCGTCGAGCTCTAAAAGGTTTAGACGACCGTGTATAATATTGCGAGGTGATAAACTTGCGGACTTTATCCACCGTCCGAAGAGTAAAATATTAAAATATTAAAAATTGAAATTCACAACGTTTCGGAAGCTGGCTCTGCTTCCGTCCTCAAGTGAATGAAGGGGGAGAAGAGACGAACACCTACACTGTTGGGTCCCTTAGACAGAGCTAGCCTCTAGACAGAGCTCGTCCACGGCCGACACCCGCACGACCTTAGCCAAGAACATGTAGACGTAGAAGCGTCGAACAAATGCCTGACAAATGCAGACCTGTTTGCCGAAACAGAGGGCTTTTTAACAGCAATACAGGACCAAGTTATACTAACAAGAAACTAAAAGAAATATATTTTGAAGCAGCCAAACATCGACGAGACGTGTAGAAGATGTGGAAAACAACCGGAGACGATCCAGCACATTACTGCAGCATGTGAACAACTGGCACCTACCGAGTATATAAAAAGACATGATGAAGTAGCGAAAGTTATACACCAGAAACTGGCAGAAGCAGCTGAACTAACTGAAGACAAATGCCCATACTATAGGTACAAACCAGCAAATGTACTGGAGAACAACTTCAAACTGTACTGGAATCGCATCATTATTACGGACAAAACAATAGCTTTCAACCGACCTGACATAACTTTCACGAACAAGAAAACAAAAAATACCTTTCTAATAGACATAGCTATTCCAAATACACACAGTCTCGCCAAAACAATAACCGAAAAACAAAACAAATACCAAGAACTGGCGAACGAAATACGTGTTATGTGGAAGCAGGACGCAGTACATGTGGTCCCGATAGTAATTTCAGCTACGGGAATAATTCCAAAGTCACCGTCACAAAGTTTAAAGAGACTTAACCTGCACCCAAACACATACATACAAATGCAAAAAGTGGTAATTCTTGGCATATGTTCAAGTGTAAGAAATTTCCTAAATTACACATAAGACCACCGAGCCTAATCCTGTTGATGACACATCCCAGGATAGGTGAATTCTTGCCAGCTAAAGCTGAGAAGTGAGAAATTCGGATGATAATAATAATTTACAAGTTACGGTTCCAATAAAACTAACGGAATCAAATCCAGTTTCAGCAATGTTACGGACTTATAAACCGCGAATATCAGATAGAAGGTGTCTGGAATTTACGCCTTTCAGCTTCACGGTTTCAGTCAGATGGATGTAGAAGTTACGGTTTGAATAATGCTACGGATTTAAAAGATTTAAAAGTTAAGACTTCAGACGTAATATGGAGTTTTTAATGTCGCATGTTTCAGTAATATAATCAATATAAATGTCCCGGTTTCAGCAGTACTATGTACTTGAAAATTAAAGAAAACACCCAAGTCTCGTACGTACGTATATCTGCCATTAGATGCGGCGTGTAAACCTGTAATATCCTAACACGTATTTCTCACGTGCGGTGACCACCTCTACATTACATGCATGGAATCACACGTGGTATTAGTCCCAGAGTTGTACGGGAGGCACGCCTTTGTCTGAGGGCCACACCTAACACTTGTCACCGTTTGTATCAACACTCCCTCATGTAATACACAACCACCACCCTACCACGTGCTATCAACAGCACAGGAAATGAGAATCCTGGGAACGAGGAAGAGGAGGTGGGGCATTGGTTATTCACACCGGTTCTGTTCGACTGATACTAACACATTCACGCAGCAGAAATATATCTGGGGATAACAGCAAGCTTTGTTAAGTGCAGCGCGTATCTGAACTAAATTCTGAAAATGAAATGTTTGGTTTGATTATGCACAAAACTTTTATCTGCTGCTACGCAGTTTCTGATTGTGAAGCTTAACTGAACTACCACGCTGCTACACCACACGCATTGCTGATAAAACTCGTGCGACAGGTTGTGTTTCGTCAAGATATAACAGTAGCGTACTGTAGCGCTCGCAGTTGCGAAATGTTACACTGCATTTCAAATTCAATCCTCGATACTGTAATTGAATTTTTACGTTTTCCTGTTGCAGAATATATGGACATCCAGCTAATGCCACTCTGTTATAAATACACCATCACCACAATAATAATAATAATAACAATAATAATAAACTTGTGCAACATACCAGGACAGCACGAAGTCAAGGAGCTACAGCAAACAGCTGTACTGGGCACAGCACACATACTGCGGGAAGTGCTAATGTAGAAGCACAGAAGGGTTTAATATTCAAGGCAGCGTTATATGCACCATGAACAGTAAGTGCGGAATAGCGGCGACACTGTATACCCTAGAAACATGGTTTGTTTCGGGTATATAAGTGTGAATACTCTGCATAAAAGAGATATAATAATAATAATGTCACCGTAGACGCCACCACCACCATTACGTTTCGCTTAACTACTCGCAATTCGAATTTCACTTCTTATTCAACTTCAAGGCCGCTAAATTTTTAAAATAACACTATACATTTTGAATTACCTAGACTGCCTCTTTTCTGTTCATCGAAAGTCTTCCCCTTAATTTTAAAGTCAGGAAAAATACGAGAATTAAAGGTTCCATGGCGGTGAAAATGTACAAAGCAAACTTCTGGGTTATGACGTCGTAGGCAAGGTTCTAAGGTGAAATGGACGCAGCAGTTTCCACTAAAACTTTGGTAACTACCCACCAAACAAGAAGACCAAAATCTAGAATTAGTACAATTTGTCACTATCGCAATTAGCACATCTAAAATTCCGGGCATCAATCATACTTGAATGCCTTACTCTGTTAATTAATATGCCATCAATACGGGACTGTGTCATGTCTTCAGACGTGCTTGGTAAAAACATTCTGCTGTTGGCAATGATCTTGATTGATGAACAGGGGACGGTACCGAGCGTCTTACAGTACGGTACTTAAAAATTTACACATGCAAAATTAAGGTACCTTAACTTTTAAAGCCTAGCGGTAACTTTACGTACCACCAGGTTTAACATTAAAAATTCTACGTGGTGCCCACATTGCGTTTATGTGTTTTGTACGGATCTCAGAACAAACAGCAACTTTTGCCTTATAACACATTAAGAGATTGGTTTTTATAACCGAAGTGGAGAGTGTTTACAGCACGGTACGCACTGAGTCCTTATATAAAACAGATACGTTTCGTCTTTAAAGGGTTAATCTGGTGGGAATGTCATTTACACTTGACGTGCTCCAAGTAGGTGTACAGTATATTATGACGACGTATGACTAATAGGCCAAACGTAAGTTTGGCAACTAAAACTACAGGCACGGAGCAGGATTCCGCTTGACAATTTAATATTTGCTCAGTCAAGAAATTCCCACACATCACCAGACGGTTCATCACCGCCTTAACAACAGTTCGCCACCTGTCCCTATCAAGTGTCAGGTGAATCCAATCAACACCCTCCTATCTCCCTTTGCTAAGGTCTGTTTTAACCTCATCCGCCCGTCAACGTTGTCCAATTCGTCTCTTTCCTTCAAGCTTCCCTTCCAAAACTCTGTATGGATTTTCTCCCCGCATGCCGCACGTTCGTATCGTCCCATCCTCATCGAGCTCGTCATGCTAATATATGACAAAATTTAAATGCATCTAAAATGCAAGAATGCTGTATAAGGCACTATTTTACTTGCCCATTCTCCTCGGAACACCGAGCGATTTCGCGAAACAGTGCCAGTCCGAAGGCCATTGTTTGAGAAACGCTTCCCTCCAAAACAAGCAACTCATGTTCCGTCTGTGCAAATCAGAAATGCAGAGAAAGAAACTCATGAATCATTTATTCATTTGACCTCGCCTAAACCGTATTGTGCTTAATCTCTCATCTTCGCGACGAAAAATATGTTACTACACAAGAAGCAGGAGATACTGCCCCTCTGCTACGTAAACCCATACCAGTTTCCTGCTCAAAAAGAAAGTCGGAAACTTGTAAAATCAATGTTCTCTTGTTTCTCCCGTGGGTACAGTCTGGGATGATGACTATCCTAGCAGCCTGCCTTTGTTGTCTGACTGCTGCTGGCTGGCTGGATGACTGATGGAGAAGTATCGATTTGAGAATGGGACGTCGGAAGTTCGTATGTTTGATGCTGTGATCTGGCTTTCTCTCTCCACCCTCGTTTGTAGCAGTGGGAATCTAACTTTGTGTACATGGCCCCACGACTTTGCTTTGTTCCGCTACTATTTGTTTGCATGTTGAGCTAGAGTGAACATCTTCATTCGTACTGAACGCAATCCGAACTATGAAACTGGTCCCCTTTACGCTTTCGGACCCCAAACGCACAGTTCCGCGGTTAAACACGTTAATTACTCCTCGTCATATCGCAAAAGACACGCACATAAAATCGAAAGTACCTTAAATCCGTTCTAAGGTACAAACTGCACGACGAGATGTCCAGCCTGACAACTAACAATCGATCAGCTGTCCAAAGCTTTACTGACTTATGGAACCCTGAAGCCTGTGCTGCGCCACGTCAGTGTGTACCTACCGTTAATCGCACAACAGATTTCAAACTGCGCGGTCCGAAAACACTGTGCGTCACGTTTCATTACAGATTCAACACACAGTTGATTCGTTATTGTACAACACTGTTTTAATCACGCAAGTTATTTAATGTCAAATAAAACGAAGAGGTAACCGTGGATGATGTACGTAAGGATTTGGAAGGAGACAGTCACAACCTGTGACTAGGCTACAGGCTGGATGACGTAGGAAACGCGGTACGATTCCTGGTAACGGCAAGACACATTCTGTTCTGCAGAGCGTCCACAGCGGCAGTCGAGCCCACCCGCCTCCTACTCAATCGGTTCCGTGTTTCTTTCCACTGGAGTGAAGCGGCTGGAATGTGAAGCTCCACCTCGTCTACTGATGAGGTTAAGAATAAGTAGGACCACACCTCAACTGCCTATACGCCTTGACGGCATGCATAGCAACAGCCACTTTGCATTCATAGACTACTGAACATTTTATCCGGGTATTAGCCTTCAGAAGCAAGGGGGAAAAAGGGAGAACTTCAGTGAGGCTAGTTCATAGGCCGCGATGAGATTCGATATACATACTTCCAAAATAAATGTTTACAGAGCTGAGTACCATTCCCATGTTGGGCTTTCTCCAAATATCCAACGTTAAAAAGAACAACATTCCGAAAACTGAATCACTTTCCGTTTGTGATATGCCATCGCCAGAGCACTATAGAACCGACAGGTTTATAGCTCTGTCGCTGCACAAATCTTCTCGACGATTTTCTTCTTCGCTACTGAATTTCACTGATATATTGACAGAACTTGAAAGCTGATGCGGTTAACGCACAAGGAAGATTGCTTCAGCTTGGACTTCCCACGCTCAGTAATGCTAAAAATATTCTGCAATCGATCGTAGGATTACAAGAAAGCGTCATTCTTACTGTTACCACATCACCTATTACTATGTATTTATTCCAGTAAGACTTTTCCCTTCTCAACAATATCTTTCAGTGCCCTAAGTCTAGAAACTTTGCAGCTTACGAAAGGACGCCAACATCGATAACAAAGCCTGGCTGACGTTGATTGGTTTGGCTCACACCAGTGAACATCAGCATTAAGAAGCAATCAAATGTCGCCCATTAACTTGTCCGGGTTTTGGAATAATATGAAGTCAAAGAATTCTACAGGACAACGACAGTTACAGTATTATTACATGCGACCGAAACATCGGAAGTACAGACGAGGCACAACAAAGATATGGTCTACGTGCTCGTAAATTAAAATTTGTACGATCGCTGACGGGAAACACAAGAACGGTTAGCATTCGAGCAGATGAAATAAGGGAATAATTGTAAATATATTTAATGGAAGACAAGACGAAGGAATACTCGTACAACCCGATGGCTCAAACATGTCCGATGAATAGACGATATGGGAACAGCCCAACACAAGCTTCATATAGTACAAGAGGAAGATGAAGAGGAAGATTCAAGTCTTCTGGCTTGTTACGCCGTGTCGACTGGTAAATACTTGCCGACGTTTCGGAGGATTGTACGGCCTCCACCTTCAGGGTCCAGCAGTCCAAGTCCTAGACGGTAGCCATTCACCAGTCGACGCGACGTAACGTCCCAGAAGACTTGAGCCGCTGTGAGAACCTGAAATCTCGCAAGAACAGTTATCGGCAGTGAAAGAAAAGGGACGGGAAGATAAAAACCCGGAAAGGAAAGACTTCCTCCGCCCTGAAGGGAGGCTGGTGATGGTGCTGCTACTGATGGAGAACAATATCGATGATAAGGTTACATTGAGCAAGTCTCTAACTCCACCTGGATATCACAGGAGCAAAACTCGAAGTACGAATCTGTTGCCACAGTCCACTCTCTTAGTCCTACAGGCCTACACACAGTTTGCCCTTGCCCTTTGCACAGAAGTAATTTAAATATATAAATATGAATGAAAGTAGTTCTCACACGTTGTTGATTTCCCTACTGGTCATTTCATTCTCGAGAGACATTAACAGAGGCTACATGAAAATTCTGTCGTCTTGGTAACCACCTTCAGAATTACAAATAACAAACCAACAACTTGATACAACTCTAATTTCGACCACTCTCCAACTCTGCGGTCCCGGCCTGCAGGCCGGGAACGCAGAGAGTTCACGCATCCAAAAACAACGCAGTACACAGTCAACAGCACATTCTCACTCAACTATAAAGTGCAACCTTAGTGTAACGATAACAAGAAAGTTCTCCCTGAAGATGACCCAGCAGG
Organism: Coptotermes formosanus; assembly: GCA_013340265.1. NCBI lineage: Eukaryota > Metazoa > Arthropoda > Insecta > Blattodea > Rhinotermitidae > Coptotermes > Coptotermes formosanus. The sequence goes on along the minus strand of BLKM01003281.1, from coordinate 4,952,461 downwards.
GTCGAAACATGTAGAAGTGCGTTACGATTGATGATAAAACTCTCTTTGTGCATTTGTTGGTGATTAGTGTTTTTGTATAGCACACCTATTGTCATAGCTTCAGAGCCGATAGCCTCGTTAATACCACCCCTGAATGTGCATGGGTAACGGCGAGAGTTATGGCTTGGGGAAGATGTACGACAGCTGTGATTAGACGAGAACAGTGTTCTTTTACTGGGAAGACCATGAAGTTAGCTGTCTCTTAATATTTCACTGCCCATTCCACATGAACGAGCTTAAAAGCGTGTACGTATGTGTAAAGAATGAACACATCGCCCTCCAAACCCGAACACGGTCGGTTCTCACACCTTACACTGGAAGGGAGAGTAGTTTATTGCTTCGGAAACACTTGGGAAGATGAAATGAAAGGTTGGTGGGATGGGGGGGCGGGGGATAAATCTGTGTTGAAGCCTTACATGCTGGTTTAAAGAGAATTCTGGTAGAGAGGAAATCACTTTAGCATCACTGACCTAGGATCCTGCCACTTTTCCGCACCTTTTCCTTCTCACTCCCTCAACTTTCATTTTTTCCCTTTTGGTCTGGTCGTGCCCAGAATTTCATTTTAGACCCGGACCTATGCAATAACCCCTCCCAGTGAGAGAACGGCGACCTACTGTGAGTCTTAGTACTACAATATTAAAAAAAATCACCCTCTTTGTAAGTAAATTGTGCTTAGAGGGAGGGATTGCTAAAAGGGAAAACTCGATTATTGGCAAGTAACCGGAAAACATATGAACTGCCAACTTATATGTGAATATAAAGAACAGTCTCCCCCCTAAAATCTTCTCTAAGCTAATCACAAGGGCTGCATTCAGTATCCCTTTTATCTCGCACGAGTAAGATGTAAATACACGAGCACATGTGCCGCGCGATCAATAAGGAACGTGGCTCTGATCTGAATCACATATCTAATGCTCAACGGATGGATGAAAACACTGAACAGTAATTCGTAGGAAGAAGGGCGCCTTTGGTAACCAACACGATGGCCAGAGACCGAAAAGTGTAGGGGATCAGTGGAAGGCAATGTTAGAGGCAAGCCAATCTGACAAGGCCGGCACAAAGGGAAAGACAGATGTGTTAATGCATTCTTGTGACGTACGATGCCCAAATCAATATTTCGGAATAAATTTCTAAATTTCAATTTCACATGTGGCGAAACTTCACAATGATTGGTGTCAAGTTTACCTCAAACGTTAATTACCAATAAGGAATGTAGAATAGATGAAGTATCAGCAGCCCGCCTTTGTTATACAGCTAAATTCTTGGCATGTTTGAAATAGTTTTCAGAGCGACTATAAAAACTGTCTAAAGTGTGAACTAAAATTAAACATTATAAACCACATCGCTTCTTGAGATGCTAATAAACACTAAACACCGTTTTTTATGAAAGCCAAAGGCTTACCACCTATGAAAGAAGAAAATATTTCTTATTTAGCTGAAAAAAATCTAAGACTTGAGTGTTCAAAGGCTGGTTCACTGGCCTTCAAGTACCTTGTGACGTTCACTTCACGCAAGTTGTTGCATTCTTACTTGATTCATGATTTCTCCCAATCATCACGTCGGGGCCACATCTTGAGTCCAGGCAGCTTCCTAACCAAAGGGTAAAATGGGCGCTTTCCACAGGAATCAGTGGACTACTCGCCTCAGTCTAGCTCAGAATACGTGGAGCATTACCTGCACACATCTAAGACGCATATTTGGCGTGGTGTGGTGGCACAGGCGCAACCATACCTTCACCTTCTATGACAAACACTTTACACCTGATGTCTTTATTGCTCGCATCGTCTCAGAATATGGTTTTGTTACCAGTCACGAGAAAATGGTTCGACCGGCTCTCTGGTAGTACAGGAAAGCTCCCTAGCACTGATACCGAGAGCTGGCATGATGCTGAGCCATTTCCATTCACCTCCCAGCCTCACAAACTACTTCCTCAAGATCCAACACAGTGTTACTTTTCCAAGTCCTCACCGGTTTCGACGAGTAACTATAGATTTCTCTACGAAAAATCTGCATACATTCCTTGTTTCCTACATCTCACTCCTGGATACAGGTACCGTACCCTAGCAGATGTCACTATCCTAGACACGTTATGCGACCTGTATGAATGGTAAGTTCCTTGCCATCAACTGTCTTAAACTTACCACTGTTATCCATAATCCTCAGAATGGGATGGGAAGTGTTTACATAATCTGTATAAATACAAATATCACTGGTCTGTTTACAGACCTGAAATATTACAGTATTCAGCTAGGTAGCAGGACCTTACAAAATTAACAGTCCACTCACACAGCTCGACTTCGACAGGGCGGATCCCATTCCATGAAGCGTGGGGCGATGCTTCGTCCTCCTCTGCTGGGTCACGGTATTCTGACTTCCCTTTCGTAGGGAACAGCCACATAATTCCTTCTTCCACTGAGTCCGAGTAAGTTCCGAACTTTTTTTATTAAGAAAATTTAATTTCAGTTTACTTTCAAAATTAAAAATCTCCGCACCATCACACGCAGGGGAGGGAGCCACAACTTCCCATGTAGTGATACCTTCAGAGGTGGTCTCCTGCTACGAGTCAATGGCCACGTTACTGAGGAGCCAAAGGACAAAACGAAACCCCTGCATTTCTGTATGTTCGAGAGCACTGACGTTTGTGTGCTGGCAATATTACGTAGTAACTCGACGCGTCCCTCGATACCGTAATATTGCAAATTTGAGTAAGGAATAACGTTCAGGAACACCACTCACCGTCCGCCAGTAACAAAAATTACAATGCACAAGGCTATAATTTCAGTTTCATTATACACCTCCAACCCATTACTGCTTCCAGGTTGCGCTTCTAAATGTTCACAAGTTTATGGTGCAATCTTGACCGCGACGATGTCAGGTATTATGAATAATACCGCTCCTTTCAACATTGTAGTTCTTCTTAGGCGTACATAAATAAACAGAGAAATTGAAATTTTGACAGAATCGGGAGTTCTGGGGCAAATAATACACGAATTTTAATTTACTGTAACACATATGACTGGGCATGAGGAAGTCCACACGGCATACAAATAACTGAATACAGATACTGTGAGTGTGCGTCTGTATTCTTGCATCTTTCCTGCGCCGTATTATATTGTCATCTGTCATCTGTCTGGCTCCACCATATTTTTTCACATCGTGTCATAAAGAGCACGATTTTCGTAAAAACTTATTGAACATTAAGAGTGTGTTTTGATTTTCTCTACAGATTTGTCTGAAACATTTCTCATTGTAAGAAGAACTCAGAGAGATTTTATCATAAATATACAGAAGTCTTCATGTAAAGTACGTAATTCTTGTCAGATTTCAATCAAACTTGAATGTTCTCGTTTTTCGAAAAAACTCAAATATCAAATTTCGTGAAAATTGGTCCAGTGGGAGAAGAGCTGGTGGGCATGCAAACAGACAGACAGCTAATTACTTGAATAATATGTAGTTGTGTTCGATGGAATTATTCTGGCCTGTTATTATCATATATGATTTTGTATCACTGCTTGCTGCAGGAGCACCAGAAATACAAGACCCTGCAGTGCTCTGACCCCTTTCTGGTCATCCATTAAAACAAAACGTACCGCACAAAGTAACTTTGGGTACGGATAACAACTACACACACGGAAAAGTTCAAATGTACAGCTCACAACAGAGGGAGCCTTAACGGAAAGATGACACAATACTTGCAAGAACGCAGTGCAGTATAAACCCCCAGGAGAGACGCTGGTAAAAGCCAAAGTAGACAATTCGACCAATGCTGAATGTTAGTTCATGGTGGCCCAATTCTTGTCAGTACATAAGAACAAGAAGAATGAGCAGGAAAGGAACAGACGATGAACTACGAGGATGTGAAGAAGCAGACTGGCCATAATAAGAAACAAGTTAGGAGCAGGAGCTAAGCAAATTACAGAATTCGAGAGCCTCACGTCTGGAACGTTCAGTTCATAAATATCACAGCTGGTTTACTACTGTTTCGTACTTTCTTTCATGACGGAAAGTGGGCAGAAATGGCTCAGGATCGTGGCCAGTGGTGGATTTGGTATCAGTGTTAAAGTACTGAATCCTTGGTTTTGCTACCACAGACGTACCTGCACTTTTATTGCAGTTTAGAAGTTTAAAGAATGCAGTGATATAAAATCCCATAATAGGCGAATAATGCTGGATGTTCAGTGCCAAAAAGTATATGACAATAAATTTTATTCTTTGTTTTACTTTAATAAATTTTCGTTTCGTTTCATAGTCCTTCCCTCTTCTACCTACTCACAGTAGGTGTCAAAGTTGTATGTTTTCACTTTATCATGCTCAGACACACACCACAGTCGGTAGGACCCCTCTGGACGAGGGATCGGCCCGCCGCAGAGACGTCTACCTGAGGACACAAACACTTACACGAGAAAAACATCTACGCCTCCGGTGGGATTTGAATGCATGATCCCAGCAAGCGCTCGGCCGCACACTTACGCCTTAGACCGCGCGGCCACTGGGATCGGCTTTAATAAATTATACGGGCTATAAATAGACAAGAGAGACAGACAGACAAATCCGCTTCTAGAATTATATGCTGCTAATGACATGTATGTGATTTGTAGTAACAAACAGCATTCCCTCGTCCAACACTAAGCGAATGCTGTTTTAATTACAATGTGTTTCAAATGTGTTACTGCACATCTGTTCCAGGCACGTGGGGTTGTAAAACACCTGAAGCGCCAAGCTGCGACACGTGTTTAATTGGATTACCACACGAATTCGCCAACAGCGTATCGGTTTGTGTAGTTATTTCAACTAATGTTAATACAACCACGCCCTCGGGAACAAATCTGACACTTGCATGTGGTTTGATTAGGAGAGGATGTGAGAAAAATTGCACATCACGTCGTGTATCGAAAACAACATCATAAGCACAGCTGGAAACGTAAAACACACAAAAATCCTACATCATAACAAGTGAAGCCCAAACAATGGGCCCATCTGGCGAAGATGAGCTTAACATATGGGGTCAGTTCAATCTGGAATACACGTATTTTTCAATGTCTTCTCTGTTGTATTTCGTATTTCCTGGGCCCAGATGTATACTGTTAAGATAATTGTACTACACAGATCACACTGCACAGTCACAAAATAGACGTTCCAGAAAAATTTTGTTATTCAAATAAAGTAATAAATTTTCACTTGGTTCAGATGTAATATCCAATATATGCACTTTTATAAAAGCTATTTTGTTGGAATTTTCACTACGGCAATAAACTATATAATAATTTGTAAATGCAAGGGCTCAAAAACGTTTTCTCCGTGAATGACAGATGGCCTACCAATTAGCCTGCATGAATGTCGCTGCAGTATACCAGACCCACTGTGGCCGAACACAGACACGCCACTAAGCTATGTAGATTCGAGTTATGGTCGGTGAATTAGATTTGCATAACTTGCGCCTGCGCCAATTGTCATGCAAGGCTTTCCTTTCTACCTCTTTACTAAACTGTTTGCTCCATCTTACTAACAAACAAACAAACAAACAAACAAACAAACAAACAAACAAACAAACAAACAAACAAACCGACCAACCGACGGACCGGTCAACCAACAAACCATCCAGCCTTTCTTTAGAAGCTAACAATTCAGGTACTAGTCAAGAAATTCAAAGACTTTCATGAAACCAGAAAGATGCAATACCGAGTTCACGAGAACCTACCATTTGTCCCGAGCCCCAGCCAGATGAGTCAAGTAAACTCTCCTAGTCTGTCAGATCCACTTTAGTATTATCATCTCACTTAAAAGCTAGGTCTTCCAGGAATTCGCATATCTTCAGTTTCCCCACCAAAATCCTGTGTGCCTTGCTCTTCTCCCACATAGAAGCCACATGCCCTGCCCATCTTATCTGCCGTAATTCGCTCAAGCTGATAATAATGGACGAGCAGAACCAACCACGAAGCTCCTCATTTTGTAATTTTCTCCTTCCTCCTATTAGTTCGTCCCTTTTAGCTCCAAATATCTTCCTCAGCAACCTGCTCTCGAACACCCGCAGTCTATTTTCTTCCCCCAATGTGCGAGACCAAGTTTCACGCCAAAAAGGTCCAAGCAACTGGAAAAATAACGTATGCTGTTAACAATAGTATATACATACTTATGAAAGGAATTATTACATAGTAACAGCCTAGACACTTTCTAGGTTTAAAATAGCTTATATATCTTTGAAGTCACTGAAAATTCCTTCACCAAATCAGAGGATACAAATGTGAGCAAGGCAGTACAGGGTCCCTATTATTTTCAAGTTACGCTTACTTGAAGCTGCAAGGCAAATAAATTGGCTCCATCATTAAAACTGAGCGCAACAAGCCTTTGACTGGCACCCATACGCCAGTGAACAGTTCACTATTTCCGTTCTCATATGTTACAATTTTAAAGGAAAATTCTCAGGGCCGTTGAACATTAGACGATGAGACGAAGGCAATTTTATCCGTAACTCTGTACGATCTGGTACCTTACACCGATTTTGTGTTTACTGGTCAGTGCTATACATGGTTTGCATGAAATACTGTAAAAGACATGCTCTGTTGCAAGTATAACGTTATTACGAGAAATATCGGTGGCAGTTATATATTTTAAATATTCAGATATTTTTGAAGAGCAATATAAAAAACCATGCCACACAGAATGCGACTCAGAGAAGCTGGCGAACTGCAGAGTGAAAGACTGGCGTCTTGATGAGCATCCACGTGCCCGCTGAGCGCCTTTTAAAACCGCTCCTTCCGTTCCTACGCAAGCAGGAATTCCCGAACCGACAAACTGGATTCCGTACGATTTGACACTGGAGGCATTTGTTACATTCTGCCACATATTAAAACCTTGGTTAGAATGGCACAAAGAGAATGGATACTTTACGTGGCGACCAACACGAATTTCTACGCGCAAAGCCGAACTAACGCGAAAGTACTGATCGGAGCGACGAATGTTTCGATTGGAGTCGTAACAGACGTTTCGGTGGCTTATTTTACGAGGCTGTCAGAATCTGACACTATACAGCATCACACGACAGGGTGATTTGTGAACAGGTAACCGGCAAAGATTTGTACAAAAGCAGTCGCAGCTATACCGACAGTCGCTTGACAGACTGGGATGAAGTACGAAAAATCTTATTACGGACAGCCGGTGCGTCGTCTGATATTCGAACCCGGAACCTTTCGAGTACAAACCTCGACTGCTACGGCTACACCAGCGCGCTAGGTACAAGTTTCAGGGGGGGAAAAAAGAAAAAAAAAACATCTTTTGTTCACGACGTCTCTGTTCTCCACAGCGTCCAGACTGGTTGTGCAGACTACCCACCATTCTATTCAATGGGCAGCGCAGGCTGTTTTATCGAAAAGTAAAGCGACCGGGGTATGAAGCTGGCCACTCACCACCATCTAGTGCTGACAATAAAAATTAGTGGAGCTATACCTCCAGGCGTGCAGAGGGACAACTTTTCACCTTAAAGCTTACCCGTAACAGTTGTGATTTTCGAGACAGTGTGAGACAAAGACGTGAACTCACCAGAATCGTTGCGTTACACGTACACTTCGGAACGTGCACAGTCAACAATGGCATTCCGATCGTATGCAAAGATTCACGAGATGTTTAATGTGTTCCATGTCCGTGCACTATATTATACAAAAACACTAATCACCAACAAATGCACAAAGAGAGTTTTATCATCAATCGTAACACACTCCTACATGTTTCGACCCTGCTGGGTCATCTTCAGGGAGAATTTTTTGTTGCCGTTACACTAAGGTTACTCTGCGATCCCGGCCTGCAGGCCGGGACCGCAGAGAGTTCACGCCTCCAGTGCACAGTACACAGTCAACAGCATATTCTCACTCAACTATAAAGTGCAACCTTAGTGTAAGGATAACAAGAAAAAGTTCTCCCTGAAGATGACCCAGCAGGGTCGAAACATGTAGGAGTGTGTACAATTCATGATAAAACTCTCTTTGTGCATTTGTTGGTGATTAGTGTTTTTGGATTTACGAGCTATGTTATTTCCGACAACAAACGAAGCTTCCCCTGGCCTGCACCTACAGGAGAACGTGCATAGAAGATGTGAAATGTACACACGAAAACGTGAAGTTGCCCTGTCCACGCCATGAAGGCACAGGGCTAGGGGTACAGATGGAAGTGAGCAGTTAACTTTACGCCCCGGTCATTTGATTCCCAGGAAAGAATCCCGGTACCCCTTGAACAGCAGGCTGGGTGGGCCCCAGAGACAGTCTGGACATTATTTACAGAACAGAAAAATCTCTTGCCCCCCACTGGGATTTGAAAGCCGGATCGTCCAGCCGGTAGCCTGCCACATCACTATACCGCTTACTCTGTATGTACACGTAACCAGAACAATACTAAATGTGCTAGTAAAAGCGCGACTTTAATAAAAGTTTAAACAGTTTCTTCCGGCATTATTAAACGAAATCTCGCGAAGAAACAGGAATTACGTGATTCTTACGTTTCCGAACTTGTAATATTTAACCTTTTACAGCCTAGTGGTAACCACCAGGTTTAACATTAAAAAATTCTACGTGGTGCCCACATTGCGTTTATGTGTTTTGTACGGATCTCAGAACAAACAGCAACTTTTGCCTTATAAAACATTAAGAGACTGGTTTTTATAACCGAAGTGGAGAGTGTTTACTGCGCGGTACGCCCCGAGTCCTTATATAAAACAGATACGCTTCGTCTTTAAAGGGTTAACTTCCGGCAAAAGCCAATCTTCTGTGCGTTTCTGCCGACTATAGCTACAAAGCAGTGGGTTTACGGGCGATGTGTTGCCCACCACAAAATGCAATTATATCAGAAAACATTTCAACCGATAGGTAAGTGAAAGTTTCACAACAGAAACACAGATCACGGAAGTGTATAAAGTGAAGTACACAGTCGACGCGAACTAGTAGCGCGCGGAGTGCATTCAGCAGTGTGTTTTGGATTAAATTTGCTCACAACATATGGACAGCACACGTAGTGCCTCAATGAATAAACTCAACTCTGAAGCACTCTACTCCACTTTAGCATTATTCACTCAGCCACGACACTGTGGAATCCGACGATTCATCATCGCGTTCACAAACGTTCGCAATTGGGTCCTCGCACCGTTCAATTCCGTCCTGAACCTCACATTCTGTTCCTCTAACAATAACTACTTTTTATATTCCAATCTATGCTTACGTCTCCGAAGTGGTGTCTTATTTTCAGACTAAACATATTCACGCATTTCTCACTTTCCCGTATCCCGATCGTAGGTTTCTTAATTTAATTACCCTAATAACATTAAGGGAAGTGCACAAATTATTGAGCATCTCACTACGTTTCCACCTTCTTTTAACTTCACCTTTCTTACGTTAAAATATTTCTCACAGCTTCGTTTACGACCAAAAAAAAAAATAACATGCACTGCTTTCCGAAACCGATTTCATGATTTTCAACTTCAAATGTGTCTATGTTGTGAACACGTACAACAGAATTCTAATATGATACCTACTGAAAAGCACACGTGTTTCCACTTACATAATCTTCACTATATTATAACAAAATTCCGCATTCATAACAGTTTTACACAGCACGCAAGAGACTGAACGGACCACGAAAACGAACAACAATAAGCACGGTAGATCCTACAGTCACACGTGCGTCAAGACGCTGTCTGTAGTGAGTCACTAGCGCCGCCACCTTCGCCAGCTACCACCAGACACGTACCGCAGCCCACCCTAATGGCTACTGGCTCAAACAAAAGAGCTGCCAGCAGGGGGACAAAACACGCGCGTGCGTATAGCCCTACGGAGAGACCATCTGCTTCAAATGGCAGGGGAAGATACGCTATACCCTATACTACTCTTTATACTCCGAAATGTAACAGGCTCCTGGGTACGTCACTGAACGATCCTACATTGTAACTTTGGCGAATCTCCGGAAGGGGTATTTTCTCCCCTTTTTTTATATGACAGTGGACACGAGTTGTAAATTCAATCCCCAACACGTGCAATTAATTTTAGTAGGGGATTCCCCGTAAAAGAAACCGCATGAGGGTACGATAAAACAAAGGCTGTATTCTGAGTATTGGATACAAGCTATTCCAAATTTCTCCATATTGCAGAACCAATGCTTCCTACTATAGCTGACTACCACTCTGTAGCCAGAATCACCACACGCCAGGAAACTGGAACACAGTTTTAATTATCTTTTACTTAATATATATTCATCCTCATGTGGACATCACATGAAGTACCTAAGGAATGTTTCTGCGCAAAGGATAATAATATAATATAACACAATTTACTGAGTTCAGACCCGTAGGCCTACATGTTTCTAAACTACTAACCGATTAACACCGGATTATCACAGTGTTAGTCTGCTCTATATTAACTACTTGTATTATCCCTGATGTCACAAATACAGAGTAACGACTCAGAGGAATCTCCACGCTTTACCTCACAAACGATAACGGATTCCTGAGTTAGCAGAGTAAGCAGCGATTATTCCTCCAAGCATGTCGATCTTTGCAGCTGTGACTCAGTGGTGTCTGTGAGACAAGACTGCTGAGATGAAGTACATGCTCCAGTTTTAACGAAGCACATGGCCAGGAGCAAAAGGGTAAGTTCGGAGGCGTAACGCTACTAAGCTGTCTAATCCACAAACCACAGAAGTTTCAATTAAATATGAAATGGCAGGAGATGTCGGACACACACGTAGGTTGGTCACAAACATCAGTATTATCTCTTCTCAATGCTGTTCAGTTCCACCTCCATGGCAAAACATGGACATCTACAAGCCTGACAGGTGGTTCCTTATAGATGATGACATCTACTGCCATTCTACACGGCATCAAATCCCTCTACACAATAATCATGGTACCTATAGGATTTTCTAAAAATACAAGTGCGTCACCACTGTCGTGTTACTTTTGGAAAACTCTATTAAGTAACGAATACAGATGTATGGAACCGCGCCATGACTCAGGAGGTTATTCGCCGGCCTCTGACGCCGGACGCCCCCGTTCCATCTCAGGCTACTCCGCGTTGGGCGTGTAGTCGACACAGGGGGCAATGGAAAAGATTTTATTCCGAGTCCTTCTGTTTTAGCCTGTCAGTATCACTCCACCAATGATCCACACTCGTTCGTTCACTATCACCGATGCTATATGACCTCAAAACCTGAGGGCGGCATTAACAACACGCCTAAAAATTGGATTCACACATGTAAATTAATCAGGGTCCACTCAACGACGCTGTCAGTATTTAATATGGTACAGTGTCGAATTAAAGAGTGAATAATGAATTGGAAACTTGTAAAAGGAAACGCTCCTGACCTAACTTTATGTAGGTACTATTCCGTTTTTTTAAAAACTACAAAAACCGTGACAGACTTCAGTCACGGGCCAAGCATTTTATACGGGAGTTCCAAATTCCAAACAATGGTCGTACCCATTCAACCGCGATGTGTCGTTGCCACTGCGTTCCCCTTACGTGTCTGATAACAACGTAATAGACACAGACAAAAAGTCTCTACCCAGTACTGCCCTTTTCATGTATCCCCATTTTATGTACGGCTGGCCAAAATGTTTCCGAATAGCTGTTTAACAGACTGGTTATAAATCCAAAAACATTCCCCTCTAAACATAAATACATTTTCCTCAAAACACACGATAACGTCGGTTTGTGATCCCCCCTTTATGACCGTGGGCAGATTTAAATCCAATCCAAACAAGTGCAATCAATCTTGCTCGAGAGTAGGAAGGGGAGGACTCACGAAAAACAATCAATCGGTAGTGGCATGCCATTTGCCTGCATAAATGTTAAATCAGGGAGACAATTAATTGGAAGAAAACGTTCGTATTTGTCCAAAATTCAAGGAAATCACAGACAAAACACAAGCTATGCCTTGCATAATATTCTATTGTAATTAAACTATAGGTGCGAGGGTCGTAGATATCTGTAAGGTTCACAAAGACAGAAACTGACAATTCACAAATAAACTAACTGCCTGACTAAATAATTCAGTACAATTTTTGGCATTAGAATCTGACGTTGTAACAGAGCTAATAGAAAAAGAGGCTATTCAACCCAACCCTGAAGATTTTGTTTATGATTACATTTATGTAATCATAAACAAATTCTTGTTTTCAAGAAAAACTCTGCTCTATGAAGATAGCTGAAAAGCCCATCCAGACTACAAACAACTGACGGAGACAGTCTGGCCAGGACAACACACAGTTGCACAAACAACTGACGGAGACAGTCTGGCCAGGACAACACACAGTTGCATAAACAACTGACGGAGACAGTCTGGCCAGGACAACACACAGTTGCATAAACACATAAGGCTTACGGTGACGGTGTTGGGGTCGAAAGGGTCTGGGGTTCTCGGGCATCAGAATCCAGTACGGATGTGTGTGTGTGTGTGTGTGTGTGTGTGTGTGTGTGTGTGCGTGCCTTCTCTTCACACACAACTCAGAGTGTAAATTGTGTGTACCTGAGCAGCACCAGGCACCTGCTATTATTCGGACCCCACGTTAAGCCATCATCATCATCATCACCACCACCACCACCACCACCACCACCATCATCATCATCACAATGTTATTATTGGAGCAACAGCGAAACCCAGCCTGCAGTGTGACCCCATATGTGACTACGTGTCATGTACTTTATTTTAAGGCTGTATGTTCCGTGCATTGTCATGAAAAATTATAGTCAATTTATTAGACTAACGAAATGCACGCAATTGTTCATGTGTGTTACATATATCGCTACAACATGTTTCGGCGTTTAGAAGACCATCTTCAGGGAGCATGTACTGTAAAGTTAAAAATCAATTTTCAGTACACAAGCCAATTATTTATGGTTTCACATTCGGTAGGCAGCTACCTACAACTGGTTTTAAACTTGGCATTACGTGCCCCTGAAGATGGTGTTCTGAACGCCGAAACATGTCGGAACGATATATGTAATATACATGAACAACTGTGTGCATTTCGTTGGTCTAATAAATTGACTATAATTCTACGTGTCACGCCGTTATCACTGCCAGGCACAGGCCACAAAGCGCTGGCAACAACAAACACAAAGTAAAAGGACTACCAACCAGGAACACCAACCAGAAATATAAGAGATGGTTGTGACGCGGGTAACGCCAATACATCTGCCCAGTTCTTGAACAGCACCAGGCTACATTAGTAACAGATTAAATACATAACGCCCACGGTTCCGCTTCAACCTACTGTCCTGTGTAAAGGAAAGAAAGCATTCTTACGAGATCACCATGCTGTGTGTGTGCGCGCGCGCGCGCGTGTCACGCCACTTCAAATGCTGAAACAGTTAACTTTTTTAGTACACGTGGGATGGACGTTGTATCACCGGAGATAATTCATACCTGGCATAATTTTCATTTCTACAACTGATACCAACAACATGGCGCAAGCATGTACTGTTGAAGTGTGACACTTATTCTAAGCTCCTGAAATTATGAATTGTAACAGATGCTTGAAAACTACACAACTTTGGTGAAGGTTATTTCTTCACAGAATACAATACAATACAACAGCAGTACACAATACAATAGCGGCTGCACACAATCCATATTCAGCTTTCGGTTTTATGTCGATAACCAATGAATCATTGGGGCTAGGCAAGCGAAATGTGGTGTGGAGACAGAATGCAAACACATCTACAAATCCTGTGTGAAATACTGTGCATATACGTCAACAATTACAAACATGAGAAAAATCCACAATTTCAGAGTTATATCCGCCAGACTCAGAATTCATGTAATAAATTCTTACCCCAAACTAAAATTGCACTATTGTTATTAGTATAATCATTATTGTTACAGCTACTATTTATATTGTTACTACAAATAATTATAATAATAATGATAATGATAATCGGTACCGTATTTAAAACTGTAAGCCACAAAAGTCCGACTCTACTGGGATCCGATCACTTGACCAATTTCTCTCCAGAACAGCATATCATCTGTCAGCCTAACATTAAGACACACGTCTGTGAAGTAGGAAAGTATTATTTACCACTATAAACTCATTTACTTGCCAAATGTTCACTGTCTGAGTTCCGAAGTAAATAAGGTTATACTGAATCAAACATTTTGACAAACCTTGATTCGGAACTCTGTGTGGCAGTAGGCTATATTTCTATGTGTTCCGCTTTCAAAAACTGCCGCTCACTTCCACCAAGTTAACATTATCTATAACTTTCACATAGACGGATTCAGGAAAGGGCGTTGTAAAAGTGTGGAATAAACACATCGATTAGGATACAGAGCGAAAGACGTAGGCACATTTCTCAATGTTCCGAAAAGAAATGGACGAGCGCTGAGACGGATTTTTACTTTCGCTACTCTGACAATACTGGACTCTAGGAGGGCCTCCAACCCGGTGCCGCCGAACTCTCTTAAACTGCGCTGGATGTGAAACAGGATGAAGCTGAAAACCTTCGGATGATGTGCTCCGCGCACATGGCAGCCTATCAGGCATTAATCCGACCGATTTTGATCCGTACATGCCTCCCATATGGCCTTTGCAGGCCGAGTCACTTCATACACGATATTATATACTCTGTGGCCGAGTTGAATTAACACCCTAGCTTACGCATTTCATGAACAATCTAAAGGCACTAAACATTCCTCCACAAGTAATAAGTATTCACACGGTATTTCCTCGACAAAGTGAAAGTTATTTAAACACGTCTTTCTTCCTAACCTTGTAATATGCAACCAGGTTTGCCTCCAGAATATGACATTATTCGACTTAAAGTTTCCTTGATCAGTTGACAGTAATTCACACGGCTTCAACCGCGCAGCTAGCAGTTACACAACCACGTCGCCCCAAAACAGTCGACAGCTACTCAGTAGGATTACACTGGAGCAGTTGACAGTTATTCAAACAGGTCTCACTTGCAACAGTTGCTGATTATTGAAAACGGAATTTTCCCGAGAAGTTGACAGTTATTGAAAAGTTAAGTTATTCAACTGGAGTTTCCTCGTTACAATGACAATTATTCAACTGGGTTTCCTTCAGCAGTCGTTTAATATTCACCCGAGTATGCCTTGAGTAGTTGATAATTATATAAAAAAGACTTCTTTGAGCAGTCAGTTGCTTTGGCACTTGTCATTAAAGCGTGAATCCTGCAGCAGTTCACACTTCTTCGGCCTTTCCTAAAGCATTTGTTAATCAATCGACTAAGCGTCTGAAATGAAATTCACTGTTAGCCTAATCCGAAACAGCTCCACACAGTTCCGATCGCCACACCGCGGTTTCATAACATCGGCTTTAACATTATTCTCCCATCTACGGATAGGCCTTTAAGTTTTTCTTTCCCCTTGCGTTTCCAATTAAATATTTTATGTACATTTCTTGTTCCTTTACGACTGCTAAATGTCCACCCCATCTCATTCTGATCACTCTGATCGCACTCACACTGTTTCATAAAAAACAAATTATTAAGCTCTGCATTAATTATGAATGTCTCCATTTGTCTACTCATAGGCCCATGTGCACACGCAGGCTCACGCACACACACAAACGCCACACAACTGCCAGTTCCACAATTTCGTTATGTCGTAACGACTTTATATACTCGCGTGGAACTTGCTTCTTCCAAGTCGTAGAATGCTGTGTCATCTTTAAGTGATTTAGAACAGGGCAATAAGGATAGCTGGTAAAAGGCACTGCAATCGGTGTACAGGCCTAGACAGGGCCTGAGGGTTCTAGAAGGTTGAGCTCCTAGATTTCAAGACAATCGGTACATGAAGGTGGTAAGGTTGTCAGCCCTAAGCACCGGCCGTCTTTAGGGGGGGGGGGGCCCCCCCCCCCGCAGGAAGTATTCCTAGTACTCACTTCTGTTAGCGGCTGAGTCGACCCCAGGGCCACAGAGTGGCCGGAAGGATTATGTCAATGAAAAATTCCAACGAATGAATCGAACCCGCGGCCTGCCGGCTTGTAGCAGTGCCTCAACCAACTGTGCCACCGCATGTTCCAAGAATAGCTGGACCAGACAGGACGTAAATGAGACTTGCACAAAATAATGAGAACGGATAAACTGGCAAAGGGACTTCGTAATTTGTGTAGTACTACGGTCAACAAATCAAAGATGGCGCACTGGAGTTGTTAAATGAATAAAAAATTTTGGTCGGCAAATCAAGTCAAGAGAGTAGATGGAACGCCTGCGAACGGGGGAGGGGGATTATGTTAAAACACATCTAAAATAAATTGGATGGCAGGTAGGTGGCCGGATTAATATCACTCACAACATGATGGATGAGTGACGTGCTGTTGTGTACACGGCACTGGACCTTCGTGTTTCTGGAGTAGCTCAGGACCTGTTACTTTCTCAAGAAACAGTACGCAGCACTCAGTTCATGAAGTGATAGCAGTTGGACAGATGTCGAATATACATAACACTGCTCAAGGAACTGCTTATGCTAACAACAAATACATCCAGTACCGAGACCTGCATACAGCATTACGCGTCAGTGCCTGTTTACAGAAAGTCAAGCGTTTCTACAGTTCAGTCAAAGTTTACAATTTTTCAAGCGCTCACATTCATTTAAATTCAACTGTAGACACAAGACAGAACATTTGTTTTATCTACACAACGTTCATCGGGACAAATGCGACTGTATCGTGCTTCAGGGTCGTGAGTCTCCACCAGTTCCAGTGGGAGTTAAAAGGCAACATCAGCAAACGCTATGGAGTCTACTTAAACCCTCTGAAGACTAAAGAAAGGCAAAGTGAAAGTACTTTTCTTTCCAATGTTCCCAAATATCCGACACAGCATTGCTTTGTTTGAAAATTCCCAGGCTTCCTCAGCTTGTCCTTCTCAGTGGTATTAGGACGAATTCGAGTACGAAGCATTGCTGAAATGATGCTGACAGGAGAAAACCGAAGTACTCAAACGAAAAACCCGTCCCAGTCTCCCTTTGTCCATCTGAAATATCACATGAAGTGGCCAGAGGTCGAACCCAGTCATCTGGAGTGGGAGCTCGGCGACTAACCGCCTGAGTCATAGCAGTCCTTGTGACATGAGATCGATTTACTGTCTGTGACAAGCTCATTAACTACAAAAGAACTTCTTTTAACACATTCTACTTTCCTTTTCATCTAAAATTAAAATGCGTAAGCGAAGCAAATTTACTTGTCAAGGTCTTGATAATTACTATGAAAGCAAACTTATGTTTTCCATAATGCAGCTCAGCGGTTTTATGAAACGAACCGAGGATTAAAGGCACCGACTCTCAGGGAGAACGAATACGGAATAAAATTAAGTTACTTAATTCGTTTCCTTTGTTGCATGCATGAAGAGCCCAAATGATTATCGAACTTCCACAGTAATCCGGAATAACGCGCTTAAAGTTTTCAGTCCCGAAAAGCATTAACATCCCACGGCAAACTCTCTTTATTAATCGGCACTTCAAATGATAATTTCGCTGAAGCTCCAGATGTTAAATGACATTAATCTTTAATATTTTGCCGTCAGTAGATTAATTTGTCAGGAATTCTTACAGTGCTGTTGGTCATGTAAATGTTTAAGCTAAAAATTATATAACTTAAGAGCTTATGTCGAAGCTGGAAGAGTAAATGACTACTGCTGATTTCTGCACAGACACACACGTGCATGAATATACGTCACACACACACACACACACACACACACACATTTCATAGCAAAACATAATACTGTGTGACCAGAAGTACTGAACTAGATCGATATTTTATTGCGCAGATACACGGGGAAGACTGAAAAAGACTAATCACACATAAAAACATGATTATGTTATTCAACTGCAGCCATGTTTTCTACATGAACCTGGGGTATGAATGGGATATCTCATTCAAAGACCAATAGGTCTGCCATATTTGGTACTTAACATCATCAGTACACGGAATCTCACTGCACTTTTCCCACACAGAAATTTGTGCGATATTCAAATTCGCATACTGTACGTTACTATGAAAATCTGTTGGCAATTAGAATTCTTTAGACAAAAACCAACGTGGAAGGAGTTAAAGTAATGATATGCAGCACTTCAAATTAAACAGCACAAGTAGCAACACTTATCGTCAGAGTTAAGCTCCATTTTCATTGTGAAATTTTAATACATAAGCCCTCCATCTGAACTTGCATCGTAGCGACATTAAAATATTTCATGGTACAGATCAGACTGCGATCACGCAATGGCCTGGTGGACTCTGATAAAAGTTAAAAAGTGAAAACCTAATCTTTCATCACGTTCCCACCATTACAATACATCGGTAAGAGTTGCTAATGAACCGGGCGGGGAACTGCGGATTACTTGCGGCACAACACGGCCAGTTTCATGCATTCCTCCTGGTGTACAGCGCGACTGCTGCTTCTGATGCATGAGCTTTGTTAGTAGAGCTTGGACGCAATGTCATGGCACTGCGAAAACGACCGATTTTAGTCTCTCCACTTGGAATCGGCCGCAGGCGGTACTAGAGGGGTCTCAGGTTAGCTGGTTAGAAGCCGTTGCAGAATGGAGATTGTTCCGTGTTGCCAGCTATTAGCCGAACACTGCACTGTGGCCCTGTCTAAAATAGGAAACCATGCAGATGGTTGTGGAGTATTTCCGTTATCGTCGGTCTCCGACTGAAGATGATATGAGAACGTACGAACACAAAAGTGTGTTTTTAGAAAGAGAGATGATACACTGCACTCACATCCTCTGCCCCTCATCTGCCCGCCCTACCATTTACACTACTCTCGTCCGCTAGGTTGCTCGCGCATCGGCGAACCATAACTTTGCGATTTTGCTCCACAGTTCTGCGATATGACCGCACCCGTCTAGTGTCCCAAACCAGTTCCACACAGTGGACAATTCAGGAGCTCATTCTCAGATAATTTCCAGCCGCAAATACCCTAGTGTTATGCGTCCGACTCTCAGCGGCTACAAAGTAAACTTAAGTTGTCCCTGTGCACGACATGAAGGCACACGGGGGAGTGGAGGTACAGCTCCACTCAACTGCAGCACTAGAAGAAGGCGAGTGGTCAGCTTCAAGACTCGGCCGCTTTACCCCAAGGGAAGCGGAACCCAGTATCCATTGACTAGGAGGCCGGGTAGGCCCAAGAGCCGATCTGGACAATTCGGATAAGCGAAAAACCTCTTTCCCCTATCAGGAATCAAACCACGATTCCTCAGTTGTCCAGCCCGCAGCCTATGTCAATATACAGCTCCTTAATTATTACAACGCTATGAGTATCTGAAGTTCAAGAATGAGTACACATAATCTACCCAAGTCCTGGCCATTATCTCACTATACTTCTACAGTTCGTTTGACACAAAGTTCACAGGGCGGTCTTAACCATCTACTAGACTACAGGGTGACATATCCCAGAAGACCACAATGCACAGTTTAACGATTCAGTTTACAACGTGTACGACTTGTCCATCTTTGACCAGGACACTCTTGTTGGTGGAGAAGGGCCCCCCAGCAGACGCTACGTACGCACTCGCAGCCTTAAGGCTTCTTGTGCAACCATGTGATGAAAATTATTATTTTTTGTCTTTTTCCAAGTAATGGAGCACCGGTGGAGTGAAACTGACATGGGAAAACCGACGAACTCGGGGGGAAAATCTGTCACAGTGCCACTTTGTCCACCACAAATCCCACACAGACTGACTCGGGATCGAACCCGGGCCTCCGCGGTGGGGGGACGGCGGCTAACCGCCTCAGCCACGGCACGGCACGGCACGGCACGGACGACCTCACCACACGTTTTACTGGACTTCCTCAAGATACAGAAGAAATACTTGCGTGGAGGAAACTACGTAAGGCCGGCGATGGAGCTCCATAATTTGCACTCTTCAAGGGGAACAGGAATAAACGAACAAGTATACCGTCTTACTCCATAAACCTGAAGGGAAGACACTTGGTGGCCCGGCGGAATTGAAGTGTTAATGGTAAGAAGGGGGGCCTTTGTGCACACTACAATAAATATCTGTGTTGCAGGAAACGACACCGGTTTTCGGAGCAGTCAGAATACTCCTCGCAACGACTCTTACATGGAGTTAAATGAACCATATGTTTTGATGGCTGTGGATTCGTGCTTGGCCGAACTTACGTTACGGCATAGCGTGTGCGGACATCAGGTACATCACCAATCAAACCACACCGAACACGGGCAATAAATGTGCTCGACTTTAAGTAACAGTGCTTTGATGTGTATTTTGACGCGATCTGTCCATGATGCGTATAAAAATGTCCGTGTAGTGAAGACGTCCCTGTCCGTCCGCGTGTCACTTTTCCGGAGCTACGTACGACGTGTCGGTTAAACTTCATACTGTGCGTCTACATTAATGTTGTCAGGGAATTTGATTGTATCTATGTCCAATTAACATGCAGCCCAAATCGAAACGAACAACAACTGGGGACTGAAAAAAAAAGTATGCATGCCACCAAAATAGACTCACAAATCTTATCAACGCACCAGGACACTCTGAAGGGTGAAGGCCATCCGTCCCCTGGGGGCATTGCGCTCTTTAAAGGATGTGAAACACTGCATAGTGAAAAGAGAAATGTATCATTTCACAATCGACGTGCTATCCCAAAAGAAACGTTACGCGATCATTTTCGACATAATGTGTATCTATGGATAACGACCGGGATAATGTAGTCAGAATAGCAACTCGGAATGGGATGGATGGTTCGGTGGCAGACAAAAGACTTTCTCTTCTCTACGCCCATCCAGACAGGCCTTGCGGCCCACCCGGTCTCCTACTCAACAGGAACCGACGCGCTTTCCCGGGGGTAAAGCGGCCAGGGCCTGGCGTTGACCACCTACCCTCGTCTAGTGCCGAGGTTAAGAATGAGTAGAGCTATACCTCTTCTCCCCGACTGAGCCTCCATGACATGTTAACACAGAGACCTTTTTACGTAGTCATGAACGCACTGCATACTTCGCGAAGACAGAATCAAATACAGTCGAACTTGGTTATAACAACATCGAAGGGACCGAAACACTTGTGTCGTTATAACCGAGCGTCGCTGTAAGCGACGTGTATGGTAAAAGTGAAGGAAAAATATTTCAAGGCAAAATACAGACCTGCAAACATGCTACTTAAATTTTCACGCTATGATCTATTTTAAAGTTAAATTACAATTAGAATTTAGAAAGAATAAAAATTTATCTATTATGCTTATCAATTTGCAAAGACGCTTGCGCAGAAAAGTACATCAAGGTACATTCAAAATTTAGGAACAAAAAATATTCTGCTATATTCCGAATTCGTACACCTGGTAAGAATGTCTAAAATTTGTGACAAAATTTTGCTGTTCTCTGGCCTGGCTTCGTAGAAGCAGTTCACAGCACATCTACCGGCAAACCACAATGAGCTCCAAATACCGGCCCTTGACTGGACATAAATGAAAAAGTGGCATAAGTCTCAAAGCCGGCCAGCGAAGTTTGGTCGTTCTTGCATTCACCAAACAGAACGCCCCCTCTCCAGGTCATAAAAGATTTGCTTTCGTGCAGCAAAGGAGTGTGGGCAGTCGTGGGATGGGACAGGAAGTCGCCTGATAAACAGCTGATAGGTTGCAGTCCGCGGGTTGGAGAATGCCGCGCGGTGAGTCATGCTTCTTGGAAAATTATGTTAGCACCTATGATTGGCAATGTCGTTATACCCGAGGTAGATGCTCGTAACGTATGTCGTACTAAGCGAGGAAGAAAAACACGTGCGTTAGGTGGAATTAGTTGGTACCACCGAATGGTTGACGCTATATCCGAGATGTACAAACCGACGTCCTTATTAGCGACTTCAACTGTATTCTACAAGTCTTATTTGTACCCAAGTACAATAAAAACCGTGTAAATGGAAAAGGCCGTGAGACCATGTACGTTTCAGGCCTATAGCTGCACCCTTCAGCAATTACTGTAGCTGATTCCACACTCCTCGTGTAAAGCGCCGTATGATCGCTGTATTGCATGTTGCGTTCTTGCGGGCCGTTGGATTCGGCAATGTAAAACAATTACTTACATCATTAGTACCATGATATGTATCAGCACGGGAGGAATGTTACAGGTATGTCATGTTAATGTTAGCCCGAAAAAAGTTCTGGGTAAAACAATTTTTTATTACACTCACCTTTACAAAGTTTTATTGCCGAACTGTCCAGTTATTCACGGGCATTACGATCGACCAGTATCCGCGGCAGATTTCTCAGTCTTTCTTTTATTCTTACCACGTGAATGTGCACTGAAGTAGGTCAGGACGTGAATCGTCTAGCTGTATATGTATTTGAAATTCATTATCATACTCCTGTTTCAATAGACATCTGATGAACACACCCTCTGCAGTTCAGGCACTTGAACCTCATTTCTCAGAGACTGCAACCCAATTGCTATAGACAGTATTTAATACCCACTTTAATTAAAATTATTTATAAACGGCCCTACTAACCACTTCCATGTAAACGCTAGCTTACACGTAATGTAAGCAAGCAAACTGCATGCTTGAAGAAATTAAGGGCAGACAAAATTCAGAAAATGCCGGCTATTATTCAGGCCGGCATTGCAGTCTAATAATATTAACACTATAACAAAAAGGATTATGATTTTATCTATTGTTTTACATGGGTGTGAAACTTGGTCCCTCACATTAAGGCAAGAACATAGTCTGAGGGTGTTCGAGATTAGGGTGCTGAGGAAGATACTTGGGACTGAAGGGGAGGACGTAATAAGGAGATATACTAGAAAAATGCATTATGGGGAGGTTCATCATTTGCACTCCTCAACAGATATTACTTAGATTACCAAATCAAGGAAGATACGAGGGCGGGGCATGTGGCACGCATGAAGGAGAAAAGAAATGCATACAGAGATGTCGTGAGGAAAGGTGAAAGAATATCACTTTGAAGACCTAGGCGTAGATGGGAATAAAATCGATTTTGAGAAGATAGGGAGGGTGGGTGTAGGCTTGATTATTTTAGTTCAGAATAGGGACAAGTGCGGACTGTTTTAATAAATTTTCGGTTTCCAAAAAATGTGGTAAAATTATTGACTGCCTGAGGAATTGTCTGCGTATAAGCAAGGGCTTTGTTCGATGAGCTAGTCGGTATAATGTGCACACCAAGTTTCGTGAAAATCGGCTGACAAGTTCAAAAGCTGATAAGCAGCGTCACACAAACACCTACGTCGACACATAGGGTATTCATACATACACACACATAGATAGATACATATGCATATGTATAGCAAAATCGCAAACTTATGGCACTCAGGTGCGCGAGCAGCCTATCGTACGAGCGTCGTGTGAGTGGTAGCGCGGGCAGACGAGGGGCAGAGGATGTGAGTGCAGCGCGTCACCTCTCTTTCTAAAAACATAGGTTTGTGTTCTTACGTTCTCATATCACTTCTTCAGTCGGAGTCCCACGATAACGGTAGTATTCCACAACCGTCTGCATGGTTTCTTCTTTCAGACAGGGCCACAGTGCAGTACCAGTTTCGTACGAAGGGCAATGTTTTTGTTAAGCTAATAGCTGGCAACACGGAACAATCTCAAATCTGCAACGGCTTCTAACCAACTAAAGGCTAATTCACATGTGCCATGCCGTGCCCATGCCGCGCCCGTGCCGTTCCCATGCCATGTCCATGCCGTGCTGCGCCCCTGCCCTGCCGTCTCATTCGTGAAAGTCCGCGTGGTAGCCGGAAAAATCCGAACTGCTAATCTGCTGCCTACATCATCATCAAACAACCTTCGTGAGACTCCGCCTGTTAGCCGGAAGAAGCCGAACGTAGGCAGGCCCACAGGCCATCGAGAGACGGCCGATGTTAATTCACACATGCCATGCCGTTCCCCTGCCGCGCTGTGCCGTGGCCTTCAGAAGTCGCTTTCGAAGCGGCATGGCAGGGGAACGGCACGGGCGCGGCATGGCATATGTGAATTAAACACGGTCGCCCTGTGTAAATCATATGGGAACGACACAATCTAAACCTCTAGCGGCACGGCATGGAAGGGGAACGGCATGGGCGCAGCATGGGCACGGCATGGCATGTGTGAATTAGCCTTAACCCGACGCCCTCTAGTACAGCCTGCGGACGATTCCAAGGGAAGAGACTAAAATCGGTCGTTTGCGCAGTGCCATAACATTGGGTCCAGGCTCTACACACATACATATACATACGTACATACATTCATACATACATACATACATACATACATACATACATACATACGTAAACACAGAAAACACTCTGACTTCACAAACTTACTGCCTTTCCTTTCCTGAAGCACAATTTTTAGATTTTGGATTTCAACAGAAGTCAGTTTCCTATATTTTTCATCGGCTTGTAACGTAATGTCCACATCTAACCATGTAACTGCAAGAATAAAAATGAATACCAGAAACTCAAAACTTCACGGTAACGGTGTGTCAGATGTAACTGTAAGAGAAGAATCACGTTATTCGGTCGTCCAATTTTATTGACAATGGCGACCACAAGTCTGTCAGTGTTGAATGAAGTTTACCTAACGTTCCTCGCTACACATAACGTTCGCTGTAGCAATGTAGGGCCACTCGCTAAAATCAGCTTTGTACTCGTACGTCAGATGGTCGAACGGAACACCTCCCACCCACAGGGGTTGCATCAGTCACGGGGATGAACACAGTCGCTCTGTACATGCCGATTTCACTCCCACTAGCTCTCTCAGGCCTCTCTGTCGAGTTTCTGAGAGCCAGGTCAGCTTCAGCGAAATCCTGACGTCATATAGCGGTGATCATTTAACTTCCCGTTAAATTCCTGCTGATTCCAGTGGCCGCGCGGTCTAAGGCGTAGGTCTGCGGCCAAGCGCTTGCTGGGATCGTGGGTTCGAATTCCACAGGGGGCATGGATGTTTGTCTTGTACAATGTTTGTGTGGTCAGGTAGAGGTCTCTGCGACGGCCCGATCCCTCGTCCAGAGGAGTCCTACCGGCTGTCGTGTGTGCTTGAGTGTGATCAAATGAAATGACAAGAACCCTCGACATGTACTGTAAACAAGCAGGCAGAATAGGGAAGTACTAGGAAAGCTACATTCCTGCAGTACGCTACATTCAGAACAATAAGTTAACAGAACAGGCATTTCCGTAAGGAGTAAAATAGTTGACACACATTCTGTAACAAATAAACATAAATTTACATGGGGGTGGGTGGGAGAGGAAGTAAATGGCTGTATATGTGGGATCTAATGTTTCCAACTGTGGTCAACTGGAATGAGATGTCGTGTACACTGACAGATTGTCACAAACGTGTTAGAAGAACCTGCAGCCACTTTTCATTGCAGAACACCACAGCCTTCGATTTATTTACTTACTTACTTATTCACTATTTAACGACGCTGTCAATACCTTGGACTACGCAGCGTCAAATGGTGCGATACTTAGTGTCTAACTAATTGGCAAGAAGATGAAAAACAGCGGTCGACGCCTAATTTGATGTACCATTGTAGAATCTGTTGGGAAGGATGGGGGAAAAATACCAAAGAACCTCATGCCGGGTGGCCGGTCTCTAGAACGGGAGACAAACCCAAGACCTCCCGAGCAGAATCAAGAGTGTGACAGGTCAATTCTTTATCTTCACTGGTACTTTGTATTTATTTAGAGGAAACAAGGCAAATGGTGCCGAGGTAATACCGACACCCCTATTTTCTTTCAAACAGTTTGAACTGGACGTATTCTGTTCGTACTGACATCACCAAACCTGTTGTGGAAGTGCTGAAAACGAAATCGCGAGGAAAATATTTGTAGACAGAAGGAGAACAATTCTGAATAGGAAGGAATTATTAACCCGTTGGGACTACGGGTCAGCTGCTATTCATTAAGTAGTGTAGTGTAGATTACGATGAACAGGGCACATGACTCGGATGAAGGAAAGAAGAAATACACAGGCCTAAAGAATTTAGGTGGAAATACCTCTGGGGATGTGGGGAAGATGCCATAAATATGGCTATCAGAGGCAGGCAGGCAGGCAGGCAGGCAGGCAGGCAGGCAGGCAGGGAGAGAGAAGACGTGTTTAGGAAAGGATTGTTATCGGTCATTCAGGTTCAAACCCTGGATAGGACCGGCGATTCAGGTTCAACCCCTGGACAGGCCTTACTAAGATAATTTTTTGTTAGCTGCACTTGTTTCGGTGAATATGGTAGCTAGGGAAGACAGCGAGAGGGTGTGAGTGCAACTAACACATTCAGACCGGCCAAGGCTCAGCAGGACATCCGTCAGCTGTCACGCTGCGCGGAGTTTTGCAGCTCGGTGTTCCTTAGAGAAACCCGAGGCTTGACACGTTTGAAGAAATAATTCACTGAATGGGAAGTGCCAGTGGGCAACACCCCCAAAGGTTCGTTAATCGTATGTTTGGGGCTACTGGCCTAATTCAGCGCAACCAACCAAGTTGAGCTATTCAAAAAGTTAAACTCGGCCTATGGGGGTTTTCTAAATTTGAGTTTCGGCCAATAGAATTATTTTGGTACAAAAAACGGGAATTTGACTTTGAAATTGCGACGGACATTAGGGGACTCTGCTCTTGGATGCTGGGGAGGACAGTTCGGAAGTTTGGTGTGATACAGTTTCGGACAGTTGGTCGAGAAAAAGCGCGAAATTAAGATTGGAATAGGACAGTTATTCCAGGTGTCGTCATCATTTCCGTGATTGTAATCTTCTTAATGTAATACAATGTGTAACCATTCAAATAAAGCATAAGCGTTAACTGTAAATTGTTGAATGAGTTGGATAGAGGACGCTGCAGGGACCTCCCGCGTATAAACCCTGAGAAAGTTATCGTGATCGCTAGATAACCGGGACAATAATAAATACCAGTCACTGTGGTGAGCGGTAGCAGGATGGAAGTGGTTCTGGGT